>JAJJWX010005380.1:0-600000 GCA_023529315.1 Papaver bracteatum | reverse complement strand
ATATTCCGAAGGAATCTTACTTGTAAATGGATGGATTCATCGTTCTTACCAAGTTTTCGGCTTTTAATGGCCCACTCAGGGCCATGTTTCAATATCAGAGCCAGGTTATGCATACAATATACCAAAATAAAGTTCGTTTAAAGTTTCGAAGAATATTTCGAAGGAATATTACATGTAAATGGATGGATTCATCGTTCTTATCAAGTTTCCGACTTATAGTCGTCCCCTCTCGGCTAGGTTTCGACCTCGGAGCCAGGGTAACAATGCAATATGGAAGAATAGGGTTTGTTTAAATTTTTGGGGAATATTCCGAAGGAATCTTACCTGTAAATGGATGGATTCATCGTTCATACCAAGTTTCCGACTTATAGTAGTCCACTCACGGCCATGTTTCAATCTCGGAGCCATGATATGCATACAATTTGCCAGAATAGGTTTGTTTACGGTTTCTGGGAATATTCCGAAGGAATCTTACATGTAAATGGATGGATTCATCGTTCATACCAAGTTTCCGACTTATAGTAGTCCACTCACGGCCAGGTTTCAATCTCGGAGCCAGGATATGCATACAATATGCCAGAATATGTTTGTTTAAGGTTTCTGGGAATAATCCGAAGGAATCTTACCTGTAAATGGATGGATTCATCGTTCTTACCAAGTTTCCGACTTATAGTAGTCCACTCACGGCCATATTTCGATCTCGGAGCCAGGATATGCATACAATATGCCAGAATATGTTTGTTTAAGGTTTATGGGAATATTTCAAAGGAATCTTACCTGTAAATGGATGGATTCATCGTTCTTACCAAGTTTTCGAATTATAGTAGTCCACTCACGGCCATATTTCGATCTGAGAGCCAGGGTATGCATACAATATGCCAGAATAAGGTTTGTTTAAGTTTCGGGGAATATTCCGAAAGAATCTTACCTATAAATGGATGGATTCATCGTTCATACCAATTTTCCGACTTATAGTTGTCCACTCACGGCCAGGTTTCGATCTTGGAGCCATGATATGCATACAATATGCCAGAATAGGTTTGTTTAAGGTTTCTGGGAATATTTCGAAGGAATCTTACATGTAAATGGATGGCTTCATCGTTCATACCAAGTTTCCGACTTATAATAGTCCACTCACGGCCAGGTTTCAATCTCGGAGCCAGGATATGCATACAATATGCCAGAATATGTTTGTTTAAGGTTTCTGGGAATATTTCGAAGGAATCTTACTTGTAAATGGATGGATTCATCGTTCTTACCAAGTTTCCGACTTATAGTAGTCCACTCACCGCTATATTTGATCTCGGTGCCAGGATATGCATACAATATGCCAGAATATGTTTGTTTAAGGTTTATGGGAATATTTCAAAGGAATCTTACCTGTAAATGGATAGATTCATCGTTCATACCAAGTTTCCAACTTATTGTAGTCCACTCACGGCCAGGTTTCGATGTCGGAGATAGGGTACGCATACAATATGCCAGAATAATGTTTGTTTAAGTTTCGGGGAATATTCCGAAAGAATCTTACCTGTAAATGGATGGATTCATCGTTCATACCAATTTTACGACTTATAGTAGTCCACTCACGGCCAGGTTTCGATCTCGGAGCCAGGATATGCATACAATATGCCAGAATAGGTTTGTTTAAGGTTTCTGGGAATATTCCGAAGGAATCTTACATGTAAATGGATGGTTTCATCGTTCATACCAAGTTTCCGACTTATAATAGTCCACTCACGGCCAGGTTTCAATCTCGGGGCCAGGATATGCATACAATATGCCATAATATGTTTGTTTAAGGTTTCTGGGAATATTTCGAAGGAATCTTACTTGTAAATGGATGGATTCATCGTTCATACCAAGTTTCCGACTTATAATAGTCCACTCACGGCCATATTTCGATCTCGGAGCCAGGATATGCATACAATATGCCAGAATAGGTTTGTTTAAGGTTTCTGGGAATATTCCGAAAGAATCTTACCTGTAAATGGATAGATTCATCATTCATACCAAGTTTCCAACTTATTGTAGTCCACTCACGGCCAGGTTTCGATGTCGGAGATAGGGTACGCATACAATATGCCAGAATAGGGTTTGTTTAAGGTTTTGGGGAATATTCTGAAGGAATATTACCTGTAAATGGATGGATTCATTGTTCTTACCAAGTTTCCGACTTATAGTAGTCCACTCACGGCCAGGTTTCGATCTCAGAGCCAGGGTATGCATACAATATGCCAGAATAAGGTTTGTTTAAGCTTTCGGGGAATATTCCGAAGGAATCTTACCTGTAAATGGATGAATTCATCGTTTTTACCAAGGTTCCTACTTATAGTAGTATACTCACGGCCAGGTTTCGATCTCGGAGCCAGTGTATACATACAATATGCCAGAATAGGGTTTGTTTAAGCTTTCAGGGAATATTTCGAAGGAATCTTACCTGTAAATGGATGGATTCATCGTTCTTACCAAGTTTCCGACTTATAGTAGTATACTCATGGCAAGGTTTCGATCTCGGAGCCAGGGTATGCATACGATGGAATCTCACTTATACGTGGGTGGATTCATCGTTCTTACGAAGTCTCCGAGTTATAATAGCCCACTCGCGGCAAGGTTTAGAGCTCGGATCCAGGTTCAGTATCGAAGTTGATGAAAAGGGGTTTGTTTAAGGTTTCAGGGAATATTCCGATAGAATCATGTCAAGTTTGAAGTCAGAACTCTCCCAAAGCTTCATGATTCATAGTTTGTTTGTCGTTATACCACATTTGAAGTTCAAAGCAACACTTGAGTTTCATATTTATCGATTTCGACGATGTACTCTGCTAAGTTTGAAGTCAAAACCTATCCGAAGCTTCTTGGTCCATCTTTAGTCTATTAATCTTATAACCTGAGTCTACCAGTGTGACCAAAATCTACTTCATGACCTGTATGACTAGTCGAAATTACTTCATGACCTATATGACTAGTTGAAATTCAAACCGGAAGCAAAATAAAAAGCACAAAAACACAAAGAGAAAGCACAAATAAAACACAAAGAGCTTCATATTTATCGATTTCAATGGTGTATTCTGCTAATCTGAGTCTTCTAGTGTGAACTAAAGCTACTTCATGACATGTATGACTAGTCAAAATTGCTTCATGACCTATGTGTCTAGTCGAAATTCAAACCCGAAGCACAAAACACAAAGAAAACACAAATTCTTCCTAATCCGTATGAGGCTCCCAAACTAAATCTAAGCCGTCTAAATATTTGCACAATATGTATGACCTTCTTTACCTTATTTATCCACCGTCCAATAATTTATACAGAACTTAAAAGATTTTTTTCAGCTCCCTTTCACTCTCCCTTTCTCTTTTTTCTCTTTTTTTTTCTAGATGCGGCTATCTTCTTCCTTCATCCCCCTCCATTCACCAGATCTACTGGATGGATTTCAGTTTACTCCCACAACTGTGGATACAACTTCAGATTAATATTAACAAATCATATGCACGAGATGCATCCCGATTCGAGTAGGATAGTAGATCTAATTATTGGTTTGTTATCAAAGAATAAAGATGAAGAAGAGTTGACCGGGTTCATGTGATGAAATTGAACTGAGTTGCTGCCATGGATTATTGAGAATGAATTGTAGATGAGTTTACGGGGTTCCTATGATGAAATCTCAACTCCAATGATGGAACTGTTTTTGAAATCTCAAGATTACAGAGTCAAAGTTCAATCTCTGGTAATTATACCTTTATTGATAAGGTTTATTTATTAATTTTGATGCGTTTATGAGTAGATCTGGTCTGATTTTCGTCATTCTATGTGGTTAGGGTTGAACTCGATTGGAAATATGGGAATTGATTAGATTTTTTTGGGATTTTTGAATCGATTGGTGTGATTGATTTATAAGACAAAATCAGAGTTATTTCACCTTTTTCTTAGTTTGTTTTTGTTAGACCATTGACTTATTCTTGTCAAAAGCTTGTGTATCTAGCGCGTGTGTAACTGATAGGTGTCGTTTATTTGTAAGTCGGTTCACCGGCCAATACAGTTGCAGGTAGTCATAAGCTGTAATATAAGTCTTGTCCTGTGTCTGTAAGAATTTTAAGAAAGAAATGAAATGAGAACATGTTTGTGAGAGATTGTCAAACGACTGTAACTCTCTTAACATGGTATCAGACACCATTAAACCTAATTTCTTCATCTAATTCTTTATCGATCAGTAAATCAATCTTTTATTCTATCAATTTGTGATTCAAAATGCCAGAAACTGAAAAACACATTCCATTAACATTCAAACCACCATCCAAATTAACAAACACCAATTACTCAATGTGGAAATCTCAAATTGTACCATTACTTCGTAGCTACAACCTATTTCGATTTGTAGATGGATCTTATCAATGTCCTGTGAAGTACTTCCGTAGAAATTCTGAAGATGGAGCTGCTGCTATTCTCCGATCTGATTATGTTGAAAGTACTGATCCACAATCTGAATTTACTTTTATCTGAGGAAATTCGTATGAATACTGACTCTAAAGTGGATCTTACAACTGCATCTGCAAATGTCTTGCAACCACATCAACATAATCAGCAAAATCACCATAACCAGCATCCTTCTTTTCCACACAACAATCAAACAAATCAAAGTTTTCAACCTCCAAATTATGGTACCAATTCACAATATTCAGGTAATTCAAATTTTCACACTCCTCCTAATTCCAATTGGCCTTCCTATAATGCTAGAGACACTTCTTCAAGAGCAAATATGTATAGAGGAGGTCGCAATGGTGGACGATTTCGTGGTGGCTATAGAGGTGGCAGATCTGATTATGGTGGCCGTTTTAGTCGGTATAATAATGAAAATCAATTTTACCCACCACATAGATTTAATCCTGAAACTGATTGTCAAATATGCAAGAAGCCAGGTCACTTAGCACCAACCTGTCGATATAGATATGCTCCATCTGGTAACACAATGACCTCTGCATATTATTCTACTAATGAGCCTTATTATGAGCCTTCTTATGATGACTATGATGATTTCTGGTGCCCTGAACTTGAAGCATATGCTACTTACACTGATGATAATACTGCTTCCTCATCTGGCTGGGTACCTGACTCTGGTGCTACACACCACATTACTTCTGATCTCTCCAACTTGAATCTTCATTCTCCTTATCAAGGTTCAGATCAAGTGCGTGTTGGTAATGGCTCAGGTTTGCATATAACTCATATTGGCACTTCTTCATTTCAGAATGGCACAACTACATTTACTCTCTCTAATGTACTGCATGTTCCTTCCATTACAAAGAATTTAATTTCAGTACAACAGTTTACCAAAGAGAATAACTGCTACTTTGAATTTCATCATGACAAATTTCTGGTGAAGGCTTTGGCTACTCATCACACTCTGCTCACTGGCCCTGTTAAAGATGGACTCTACCACTTGGAATTTACAGCTGCTGATCTGAAACAAGCTTTTACTTCTGGTACTTCTACAACTACTCACTGGCACAATAAATTAGGACACCCTGCATACAAGACTTTGAAGAACATTTTATCCTCTGTTGATGGAGTCATTGATGATCATTTATCTACTTCCATCTGCACTGCCTGTCAACAAGCTAAAAGTCATGCTTTACCTTTTCCTTCAATTACTCATGAAAACTTGTATGGTCCTTTAGATCTCATTCATACTGATGTTTGGGTTTCTCCTATTTGTTCAGTCAATGGATTCAAATACTATGTTTCTTTTATTGATGCTTACAGTAGATTCACATGGTTATATCCATTAGCTTATAAATCTGAGGTGTTATCTACATTTATCAAGTTTAAGAGTCATGTTGAGAACATATTTTCCAGAAGAATTAAGTTTGTTCAGTCAGATTGGGGAGGAGAATATAGGAATGTGTCTACATACCTGGATAACTGTGGTATTGGCCATAGAGTATCATGCCCACATGCTCATGCGCAAAATGGGACTGCAGAGAGAAAACACAGGCACATTGTTGAAACTGGTCTAGCCCTCCTATCTCATGCTTCTCTGCCCTTATCTTATTGGTCTTATGCATTTGAAACATCAAACTTTATTATAAACAGGCTTCCCACACCAACATTAAAGCATTTATCTCCTCTTGAGTACTTTTTTCATCTAGTCCCTGATTATAACTTTCTCCATACTTTTGGTTGTGCCTGTTACCCTTGTCTTAGACCTTTCAATGCTCACAAACTTCAACCCAGATCTGTCAAATGTATTTTTCTAGGCTACAGCACCTTACACAAAGGATACAGATGTCTCAATCCTTTTACAAACAAAATTATCATCTCTAGAGATGTCAAGTTTGATGAACATGACTTTCCCCATGCAACTCTTGTTCATAATATGCAGTCTACCATATCATCCTTGCCAACAATGTCAGTTTCATCTTCTCCACTTCCCTCAACAATTTCAAATGATGTTGACAACACTTGTATCTCTGATTTACCCACTACCTCTACCTCATCTCCATCACCTATTTCACCTGCTGCACCCACAATCAATGATCATTCCATGACCACAAGAGGTAAAAAGGGGATTTTTAAGCCAAAAGTTTATGCTTCAGAGGTCCAATCTGTATGTGAGGATATCACTGTTCCTACCTGCTACACTGAAGCTTGTAAAGACCCTAAGTGGAGAGCTGCAATGGATGAAGAGATTAATGCACTCTTACAAAATGGTACCTGGAAGCTAGTACCTTCTATGGATGGATACAATGTCATTGGTTGCAAGTGGATTTTCAGAATCAAAAGGAATGCAGATGGTAGCATAGCCAGATACAAAGCCAGATTGGTTGCCAAGGGATATAATCAGATTGAGGGCATTGATTATCAGGACACTTTCAGCCCAGTGGTTAAACCTACTACAGTTAGGATGATTTTGTCTATCTCTCTCTACAAGGGTTGGAAAATCAGACAGTTAGATGTTAAAAATGCCTTTCTTCATGGCAATTTAGCAGAAGATGTTTTTATGGTTCAACCTCCAGGGTACATTGACAAGCTAGTGCCTAATCACATATGCAAGCTCAAGAAGTCCCTTTATGGATTAAAACAAGCTCCTAGAGCTTGGTTTGACAAACTTAGTCAGTTTTTATTCAAATCTGGTTTTACAGCTTCCAAAACTGACACTTCTCTTTTCTTCAAGGTAACTGCTTCTGCTGCTATTTACTTTCTCATCTATGTGGATGATATTTTGGTCACAGGCAGTAATCCTTCAGCAGTCAATCAACTCATTCTTGATCTGGGAAAAGAGTTTGCTATTAAAGATTTGGGTCCTCTTCACTTCTTCCTAGGCATTCAAGCTACATCAAACTCTGCTGGTGTTATGTTATCCCAAGAACAGTACATCACTAATCTGTTAGTCAAAACAAAAATGAAAGCATCTCAGCCTTGCAGCACACCATTTTCAACTGTCACTCCTGCTTCTGCTTCACCTGCTTTTGCTGATCCTCTTCTCTATAGGAGTACAGTAGGTGCTTTACAATATGCCACTATTACTCGCCCTGACATATCCTTTGCAGTTAATAGAGCATGTCAGAAAATGCAACATCCAACTGAAGCTGATTGGACTGCTGTAAAACGCATTCTTAGATATCTGAATGGTACACTATCTTATGGTTTACAATTCAAGAGGTCCTCTTCTCTTCAGCTGCAAGCCTACTCAGATGCTGACTGGGCAGGTGACTTGTCTGACAGACGCTCTACTGCTGGCATGGCTATTTACATGGGTCCTAACTTAATTTCATGGTGTTCTCGCAAGCAGAAGTCTGTTTCTAGATCAAGCACAGAGGCTGAATATAGGGCATTGGCAGATGCAACTTCAGAGTTAATTTGGGTTCAATATCTTATGGCTGAATTATTCTTTCACTCACCGCGAATTCCAGTTCTTTGGTGTGACAACATGGGTGCCACCTATCTCACCGCTAATCCTATATTTCATAATCGAATGAAACATATTGAGATTGCTTTCCACTTTGTTCGCGAATTGGTTGCTGCTCGAGCTTTGGATGTCAGATTTTTATCAACTCAAGACCAAATTGCAGACATTTTTACAAAGGGCTTATCAACTACACGTTTTGCGGCTTTACGACTCAAGCTCAGTGTCTCTGCTTCTCTAGACACTGGACTTGCGGGGGGGTGTTAGACCATTGACTTATTCTTGTCAAAAGCTTGTGTATCTAGCGCGTGTGTAACTGATAGGTGTCGTTTATTTGTAAGTCGGTTCACCGGCCAATACAGTTGCAGGTAGTCATAAGCTGTAATATAAGTCTTGTCCTGTGTCTGTAAGAATTTTAAGAAAGAAATGAAATGAGAACATGTTTGTGAGAGATTGTCAAACGACTGTAACTCTCTTAACAGTTTTTAAGTTTTATAGTGTAATTGATTTTAAGTTTTAGTATTTTTTTCTATTATATTTATAGAGAAACCCTTTCTATTTTCAATTTCAGGTTTTTAAGTAGCTTACTTGATGTTTAGATTTGATTCACTAATTTTTGGTTTTTATGTTTGTTGGCCAGATCTTCTTTTTAAGGACAAATAAAGCAACCCGAAGTTTTCTAGTTATAAGTATTGAAAAATCTTCGGATAATTAAGAACTGCAGCTTCTTCTCCGATCTAGAGAATGTCTCCTGAACTACAGCATCTTAAGTTGAAACTGACGGTATAGTCACGGACAGGTGTTGAAACTGATCCAACCCCAGAACTATGTTGCATTGCAGCGGAAACATATGATGGAAGCACTTCACTGGGAGACAAGAAAGAATCATCATTGCACGGAATTTCAGAGTCTTCGGTGTTCAAAACATAACAAATAACCCCCTTAATCTGATAAGGAGATTGAGGTTCTGGGACTGATGTGGGTGTGGACAAAGCAATTGATGAATCGTCAACCTTACAGGTCAACAGATGTAGTGGGACCTCAAAACCTACTAGAACTTTAGCATCCACAACCCCACTCCCTGTATCTAGAGCCATTGATTCTTCAGGGTCACTAATATTATAGGGAGAACTGAGAAGCATTGATGTCAGACCTTCGAGCGGAGACCCATCTAACATGCCTTTCTCGTTATCGTTATCCAGAAAAAGAAAGTCCAAAGAAAAATCCCTAAAAGTAGCATCAGAACTTGTAATCCATCACCACGGTCTCTCACATATCCAGGTATAATCCCTTTCATAGAATCGTCTGTGAATCTTTATAATATTTGTAGTTGTAGCCTGTAGTGGTGTTGATGCTAGTTGTGAGAGCACATGTTTGGATCATGCATTGAAAGTGCTCTTCTATCGCCTATACATGTATAATGGGTAGGGTTGCTTGTTGTTCCAAAATTCCTATATTTTCTGATAGCTAGCTAGTATTTAAATTTAAATATATGCCATCGTTGGATTCCAATAATTAGATACCCAGCTAGTATTCTTCTCTCTGTTTTCTTAACTTTGCCCCTTTGACAAAACATTTAAGGAATGGTTTGACAACTGGCTGTGATGGCTATCTTCATTGTAATCAACAAACAAAATGTTTGTTTTTGTTAACTTGTTTCTTTCTTTCTCTCTTGTTTTTGGACTAACTTTTTCTCTTTAATGATTGCTATATATTTCTAAGCTTGTGTATCTATCCGTCATTCAGCACAAGAATTATTACGAGGAATTATATTTTGTTTTAGTTATTGTCCATATATCTCTAATCCCAACAAGTGACTCGTATAATATGGGTTAATTAATATGTTTTTTTTTGGTCACATATATAGCACCGTTCCATGTGATAAAAAACAACAATCTTTTGGAAATGATCTCAACGGATCTTGGAAAAATGATCTTATACATTGATGTTTGGTATGACTAAACAAAGAAAATGTCAAGGATGTTTGAATGAGGTAAACACAAAACAAAGTAAAATAACGGGAAGGAGGACCGTATGTGAGACTACTACATTTAGGTTCCTGATAGATGTGACAAGTGAAAATGCCATAGATATTCTCTTTATCATCTAAGTCATAGTTTTGCAAAATATTTAAATTCCGCCTCAGTTAGTGTATGCAGACAGGTGGAAATTAAAGTAGCAGGTTCTACCAGACCTTAAGTTTTGACATCCATTTTTAGTGCTTCCATGTATTTTAATTTTTTAGTATGTGATGATAGAATGGTGTCTTTTGGTAGTCATGAACGGCTAATGTTGTAATTATTCTTCATGCACAGATCAAGAAGTTGGCAACAACAATGAACCTTTGAAGAGGCAGCGCGTAGATGGTTCCCAGAAACTATAAAAGTTCCTTAACTGCAGGCCTCTGCTCTCAAACTTTCACATGAAGATGCATTGACATATGATGCACCGAAAAGGAACATTGCTAAGTCTGATTCAACACTTATCTCCAAAACTGCACAGGAGCGCGTAGGAAAGGATTCTGATATCGGTAATCTTCATTGTTTAAACATAATACCATCGGATTTTTAACATAATACCATCGGATTTTTACCTGATTTGGGTTTGGTTGTTTTGAAATTTTTGTAGTTCCACCATCAGCAAACCTCTGAAAACTTCACTTAGAATTGACAATTTTCTGAATTGACAATTTTCTAAGGCCATTCACTCTAAAAGCAGTGCAGGAAATTCTGGCAAAAACTGGCTCTGTATGCAGTTTCTGGATGGACCACATTAAGACGCACTGCTATGTAACAGTATGCTAATTTTGTCAAACATACCCATGGACTCTTTTCTTAACTTTTACAATATTATACTAGTTGGTGTGTTGTTATGTAATCATAGTTCCAATGCTTGCTAACTTAGGATGAGTTTAAAATTCTTTATTTATGCATACGGCGAGAAGAGTGCGTTCACCAAGCAGCCCTATACTTTATGCGTATGGTTACATTACCATGGATACATGTCTTTGTATGCCCATATTTCTCTGTTATAGTGTGCCTTAGTGCTTGATCTTTTGCTTAACCTTTTTGAATTTTGCTTAACCTTTTTGAATCTTTCTGCAGTATTCTTCTGTGGAGGAAGCCACGGAGACTCGAAATGCTTTATATAATTTGCAATGGCCTACAAATGGTGGAAAGCTACTTGTTGCTGATTTTGTTGATCCTCAAGATGTGAAAGCGCGGGATGAAGCACCTATTGCAGCTCCTGTCTGCACCACCCCAAAAACTCTGCATCCAGCACCGTTATCATCCAAACCACCCCCTGAAGTTTCTCCCCGTCAAGCAGTTCAGAAGAAGCAACTCCCACCACCACCGGCAATGACATCCAAACCTAATATGAATGAATGTGTTTAACACTAGCTGGTTAATTTGAATGAATATAAATGTGTTACATTGGCAGGTTAATGTGAATGTGAATTATTTTTGGCAGGTTAATATGAATGTGAATTACTTTTGGCAGGTTAATATGAATGTGAATTACATTTGGCAATTCTGTTTCAGCTATAAATTTTTTTCAAAATAATTTTATTCACGCAACTTCTAACAAAAGTTGTAGTTACACATTCATCTACTGAAAACAGTAGTTGTTACTTCAAATATTACAACCTTTAAGGAAGTTGTGTTATAGAATTTTACTACACTTATCAAAGGTCGTGAAAGAATGTATAACAATATAAACACGAGTTGTGCAAAAATTTTCAACAACCCGAACAAGAGTAGTGATAGGACTATTCACAACCCTATGAAGAGTTGTGAAAGAAACTCTAGAAAATTATGTTTGAGTTTGACAACCTAACTAGGGGGTTGTGATAAAGTTTTCTACTACACATAAAGGTTGTTGTGGAAGGATATCCTACAATTCCTGTAGGTGTAGTGTTGGAAATCTTGTGTATAAACTGTAATAAAACAAACAGAGAAGAAGAGATATGCAAACCGAATTAGAAGAAACCAAAGTCGAGGCAAGGATTATATCCTCTAGCCTTAAGACAGATTCACCCCGCACTGGTGCTTACGGATTCTCGATGTCTGTCTCCCAGGATACAACGACTATCTTCTCGATGTAGTAGCACTCCAAACTTCGAGAAACGGCGAACCAAACTTAAAGTGATGAACTCTCTCTTTGACACAAACTTAAAGATGATTTTAGAAAACAGTAGAATGACAATAGGTTTCTAATCGATTGATCTCTAATCTAAGTGTGTGCAGGGTATTTATAGATGTTAGGTGCCTCTTCATTGAAACTATGTGATGTTTCATGGAGATTCTTCAAGGGATGCTAAACATGAATCCCCATCTGGTTATAATGAAGGGTTGTGTCATTTCCCTGTGAAAGGTTCTCTTGCCAGTTAGTTTGGAAGTGAAACTTCCGTCAAACTAACTTTCATACTAGGACCAAAGTCATATACGGCCCAAACAATAACCCAACTCCCAAATCCATTAAGGCACTTAAACTAAGATTGTTCTTTCATATGTAAATTGATTTACAATTTTCCAACAATCCCCCACATGAATGAAAATTCTTTTAATCATGAAAATGACAATGCAGACGGACACTAAAGAGAGTTCAAACGGAAATAAATTGCATGGGGATAGGTAGCTTTCGCCTTGAACCTTCCTTAGTGAATAGCTATCGGGCTTACTACTGGGTCAGTGTGCCAGAGGCTTTGAACTGTCAGTTTTTAAGTGTAAACCAAGACAATAACTATCACACAATTTATTTCCTCACCAAGTTGGTTCTCATGGTTGTGTTCATTTTGGCCCTGAACAATTCCCGGAATTCATGAAGCACTTTTAGATGAACCTAGCCTATCAAAAGTTCTCACGGAAGCGGCCACACTTCTCACTTCATATAGGTGATTTCCTATTTAAGAGTATCCTGCCATACCCTATTTGGAATTTCCAAATCTTAGGAACCATTAAAAGCTTCGCTTATCCTTAACTACGTGACAGGCAGCACTGTGTCATCATAGGAATGGGTAGAAACATATCCCTATTTATGTTCCCCAGTGCTACGTGTGAATCGTTCTTAATTTATGTTTTCCCGTTGAACCTAGATCTTGGGATCTCCAGTCAACTAGGTTGGGTTTCCCTTAATACGATTCAATACTTGTAGGCTTTAAGCCCATTCCCCTCGATGATCCTTTTATATCTCTAGTTTATCATGTTACGCGCGGTCTCATACGACTATTCACTAGAGATTATGCCAACTTGTTGTACGTAACTGAACGCATATGCTTATCACAGTTTTCATGTCATGTATGTAACACAGTCTCTCGTAACTCTTCCAATAAGGTGGCCATTCCTTATTTTATCAATTACTTATGTGTTGACAAAGCTAGCTTTCCTTGACATGAAACTAATCCGTAGTTACCCCCATAACAGTTTGACTTTTACGTTACCACTCTATCACATACATATAATATTTTTTGTTCACAGATTATATATATGTGGATTATACACTGTAGAATTAGATAATACATCTAATCTAAATCTCACAGCATCTCCTTGTAAATCACAAGTTCATATTCTTCGAGATTTTATGCCATAAAGAGAACCACAATATACCATTCCAAACAGTACTTAGCTTACAGTGTTAAGTTGCTCGAAATAGTCTTTCCCCCACATTTCTGTCTATACCCGTTGTCATGAAATCTCGCCTGATTTTGAACTGTGCACATCTAGACACAAGATCTTACCCGTAAGCAAAACCCCGGCCTCTTTGGTTTCGATATGATTCAATAATAGAATGAGATTACTCAATCTCGATCTTGAATCATTAACACCTAACAAATTTATGATCCCCATCCACAAACCATGCTACCCTATCATCGGTTTTGGGTTATGGAGAATCGCGTGGCTTTTCAAATTTCATTTTTAAATTTGAAATGTCAAAGCCATTGACCGTCGCTTACACTGAAATTGCCGCTACTAGAAAAGATAACATTAGAAGAGCATCTATAAACACAAAGCGTACTTTCATATCCCAGAGGATTCATCCCAAGTCTGGGCCACCAAACTTGATGGCTTGTAAACACAATGATCGAATTCTTACTGTGTATGTACAAGTGGTTTTTCAACTACCCTCTTCTAAAAATTAAGGAAATCTTATTGCAACCACCATCGGCAATTCATTTTGTCAGTACGGGGTCTAAGCAAATCGTAAACCCCAAGTCATGAGGCTTTTGATGAAAAAGCTCATCTCTCCGATTTCCGGGTTAACTGGTTGACATCTACTGTCCGCTCCATTAATGAATTGTGACTGTTCACAATCTTGGTTTGCTAACCTTTCTACGTGCTCAGAAGCAACATTTTGATTTTTCATGAAACCACAATTAACGTAAACATCTAAAATCAAGGTTCTTTGAATACTTTGCAATTTTATTCGAACTCTAACTCAGATGATGTTAGTTAACGGCTTTCATAAAAAGGATTAAGACCCTTCATCCCACATCCAAAATTTAAGTTACGCCAAGAAAACTTATCTTAGCCTGCTGATCACACGTATACCAGTTGCTGATTGTTGGACAACCCCACTGTTGGGTAACGGAAATATTATTTTCACCAGAGAAATTCATTTCCCAACGTAAACCGAACAACTGGTCAAAACCTTGGCCTCTTTGTTAGTGTCTTACTCCAGATTAAATGGACCTGCAGTGCCTTCTAAATTCCGATTGATCTTAATTAAACACAGTGTGCAAACGTTTACGGAATGAAAATTTGCCAACAGAATCCTCGACAATTTGGGGAGCCTGTACCGAAATGCTTAACACTTGAAGGAAATCAACAGTAAGATCTCCCAAAGTGCAAGTGACGTCTAACCTTAATGTTACATTTCAAATTTTGGCAAAGAATGTTACCGATCAACATCTAGATCCATGACCATTTTGAAATGATACATCCCAATTAGTCTGCGCCACCAGAACTAATATATACTTGTCATATACAAGTGACTTCAAGTTTAGGTAACGAATGTCTTATACCTTACGAAACAGCGTTATGTATTTCCCTTGAAAAGGAACATCCAATTGTATTTCCCTTAGGGAATTCCCTGCAATTTAGACCGAAGGAGTCTTCTAATTGCAATTCCTTATGTACTTTATAACCATTATATAAAGTTGATGAACCCCTACTTCTCTAAACGATTACTGTATCGCTTCCATTGGACGCAATTCTGTTACGTAACAGCATTGCCAAGAAAAGGAAATTTGCTAAATTAGAGCGAGAATTCCTTTGATTGCACAAATGCTTTGCAGTTTCTTTCAACTGCTCTCGCGCTTCTTCCCAAGAATCCCAACTACTAAAAAGATGGCGATTTAGTTGATCCGCATAAAGGGCCTCCGCATTTTCTTCACTAATGCCTTTTGGCAAAAGTGATCTAGTTTCACATGGCATCTCATCAAGATTTTTCTGAATAATCCAAATGATGTAGAACCTGTATCTACATACCAATTAGATGCGAACACCATAAACCGCCCTAAAGCTTAAAGCATATGCAACAGCATATTTATATTAGTTTCCAAGAGAAGATATGGTTGATCAATGAATCACAAGAGATAGCGATATATTTCAAAGTTATCGTTCACATGGGCCGTTATCGTGATCAGCCACTGGGACGATAACAATTCTCACAATACACCTCCTATCGCACGTATCTTACCAAAGGAAAAGAGAATTGCATTTTTGCCTGTACTAAACACCAACCAGAGTACCCATTGCGTATTACAACCAATCCAATTTAATATGCGACTGGTTGATAACTTACCCTCAACCCAAAGCTCCGGAATCCATTGTTTACCTTGAATGCTGTCTGCCAAGTATGCAGACTAATGTAGTAATGACGTCCAATAAAAAAAATAACAAAAGATGTGGAGAAAGACTACTCAAACTTGTAATGATTAGTCTAGACGTCCAGTTATTCTATCAATCACTAAAGACGAAACGAAGTAATGTATAGGATATTCAAAGAAACCACCCACACCCACTCAAACATAATGCTTAGTGCCCTGTTGTATGTAAAATCAAATTAAGAAAAGCCAATCAGTTTGAAGTTAATTAATTTGTCAAACCCACTAGATGACCACATTAACTGAACTTTAATTCCGCGAACGGTATCTGGAACGATATGGATACCACGAATTAAATTAATATACAATACAGCGACAACCTGTATTACAGACTTAGAACAACGGAAGATTAGTACCGAAACTAAAGTTACATTATACAAAAATAAGAAAAGTTCTGTCTTAAGATTGTTGGAAATATTGTGTATAAACTGTAATAAAACAAACAGAGAAGAAGAGATATGCAAACCGAATTAGAAGAAACCAAAGTCGAGGCAAGGATTATATCCTCTAGCCTTAAGACAGATTCACCCTGCACTGGTGCTTACGGATTCTCGATGTCTGTCTCCCAGGATACAACGACTATCTTCTCGATGTAGTAGCACTCCAAACTTCGAGAAACGGCGAACCAAACTTAAAGTGATGAACTCTCTCTTTGACACAAACTTAAAGATGATTTTAGAAAACAGTAGAATGACAATAGGTTTCTAATCGATTGATCTCTAATCTAAGTGTGTGCAGGATATTTATAGATGTTAGGTGCCTCTTCATTGAAACTATGTGATGTTTCATGGAGATTCTTCAAGGGATGCTAAACATGAATCCCCATCTGGTTATAATGAAGGGTTGCGTCCTTTCCCTGTGAAAGGTTCTCTTGCCAGTTAGTTTGGAAGTGAAACTTCCGTGAAACTAACTTTCATACTAGGACCAAAGTCATATACGGCCCAAACAATAACCCAACTCCCAAATCCATTAAGGCACTTAAACTAAGATTGTTCATTCATATGTAAATTGATTTACAATTTTCCAACATGTAGTGAAAGAATGATTCACAACACTTATCAGAGGTTGTGTTAGGCTTCCAAAGTAAAATCGAAAGAGAAACACAACTGAACCACGGGGTAGTCCAATCCTGAACCACAACTGTGGTTACGACTCTTAGCTAATGGTCGTAGCAAGTCGGTGATCTTCTACAACCCCCCCCCCCCTTCCGCAACCTATCAAGAAGTGTCGTCGTTGTCCTACGACGACACTTGTGGGGGGTTGTCAAAGTATGTTTTTCCCGTAGTGGCCTACGGATAATTTGATTGAATATTCTTTTTGGCTTCAAAATTCATACTCGTATGTAATTTGTTGAGTCCAAAGAAATCCTTCTTTTCTTTTGAAATTAAGGTCGATCTTGTTGTTCCCTTGGGAATGACATTTTATGGGGGAGAGTTAGGCCTGCACAGGAACCGACCCGAAATCCCGGACCGTCCCGGAACCGATGGAACCGTACCTGTTTTTGTCCCGAACCGAGGAAGGGGGTACAGGTACCGGTCCAAAAAATAGGAACCGGGACTTAGGAGGTACAGGTACACGGTCCTATACCGTCCTCCGTCTGGAACCTAACCGATTGTACCGATTAGTAGTGACCATTAGATTTAGGTATTAAATTTGAACCATTTGATGATGGTATATAATGAAATGAGGTCAGATGAAAAATTCTCTCTTTCTCATTTTCTTCTTCATCTCTTCTTTCGCAGCTCCTCTTTCTCTCCAATTGTTCTTCATCCTTCTTCTTCGTAAACAGGTAACAAATCAATCCGTCGTCCATCTGTTGTTACTCATATCAATCGATGTATTTTTTTTTTTAATTAGTTTTTGTTTCGTTTTTATGCTCAGTTAAACACTTAAACCTACCGAGGAGAGATCGATTGATTCGATCCAACTTTTGGGTAATTGAGTTGAAAACGAACCAAGGTAATCAATTTTAATTGTGATTATGATTTGAAATTTATGTTTTGATTCTTTGTTTAGTATGATTTTGATTTTGATTGATTGAAATCATGAGTGAATCAAGAGTTTGCTGTTAGTATTGTTTAGTATGGTTTTGATTTTGATTGATTGAAATTAATGAAGTCATGGTTTTCATTTTGTTTGTGTCAGTCGAGTATCATTGTGGAATGGAAAGATATACTTTTGTTCAACTGATATTGAACATACTTCTACTTTCTAATCTTTCTTTGGTTTAGACTTTAGACAGGCAGCACATGCAAGCCCATGTTATCAACTGAAGTTGTTCTATTGATTGAACTTATAATTTGATATCTTGTTTGTGACTTTGTGTATATATTTTTTTTTCAGTGATCAATCATGGATGTATCAAGTCGAGATAGGATTCAGAACGTTATATGGTGCCATTTCACTAGGAAAAATGTTGCAGAAGCCGCTTGTAATTACTGTGGAAAGACATTAGGGCGCACAACTGCAAAAATGGAACATCTGCAGTGCAAGTGTTATCTGCAGTCTATTTACTTTGAACTTTGATGGTTTATCAGTTTATGTCTTTATGAAAAATTTGTAGCATTTAGATTTATATGTATGAATATATGAATTCACTTTTATCAGTTTATCAGTCTATCTACTATTTATCAGTTTATGTTTTTATGAAAAATCTGTCTGGAATTTTGACAGAAGGAACCGAGGCCAGTACCGGAACCGTACTTGGTACCGCCCGTGTACCGAATGGTACCGAACAGAGGTACAAGGTACAGGTACCGGTCCAAAATTTTGGAACCGAGCCTAGGGAGGTACAGGTACTCGGTCTCGGCAAGAACCGAGCCGAACCGTACCGTGTGCACCCCTAGGGAGAGTTCTTAATTGAACTTGTGCTTAATTGCCAAATCTTTGTGGGGAGTGCGACTGTGGAATATTATAAGGGTTATCTTGTATCTTTATGAACTCCTTGATGAATGTATTTAGCTTCGGCTTTATGATTGCATCTAAACAAGATGATATACATTTACCTTTGGTCATGAAATGTCTCTTTCGGAAATTTCATTAGGATCCCGTTCTTGTACCTTTGCCAATTTTATTGAAAAAAAGGGGGAGAATTAATATGTAGTTCACACTACAAATACATATGGTTTTCGGATCGTTATGTAAGGGGGAGTGGTTTCCATGAGCGATGGAGTATTGACTAAGGGGGAGTGACATATCACCATAGTATTGTTGTTAAAGTTGTGTGGCAATTAGAATTTGACGTTGTGTAATGATACTATGATGATGTATAACAATGATTGAGAATTCTTGTTTACTCATTGTTATAGCTATGGATTTCCAACAACGATGATACTAAACTTACAAACCTTTGGGATCATTGGACTACTTGGAAATGACGAAGATTTTGAGTAATGTTGAAGATTAGATGACATGTAGAATAGGAGCTACAAAGTTTATTTATATATTTTTTGTATTCCATATGTATTAATAGTTTTTCCACTAAAATTGACAAAGGGGGAGATTGTTAGAGCATTGCTCGGTCGAACTCGCATGTGTTGCTATCTCAAGCCTGTTTGTCAATGTTAGTGATCAAAACTATAAAGTCTTGATTTCTAGTCTACTATAGCTAAGGTCTTGGACTAGGATAGAAAGTGTAGTTGAGCTCAAGAACTCGATGGCGATCATCATACAAGACGAAGGACTACTCAAGGAACTAGTGGATCTTCATCGGCTAAAAGGTATGTGGAGACTTGAACTTCTCTGTCACTCAAAAGTCTATCTACTCTATCTTCTATCTTGAGACAAAATTTGTTTTGCTATATAGACTTAGATTATACACATGTGATATTCCGAGCTGAGTATATCTCGTTTATCTATTTCTCGAAATATGTGTTGGTAAAGGTTTCGCTTTAGCCAATTTCATCTTTACCTAGTGACGAAAGTAATGTTATGTTTCAATCATTTTGGAAATTGCTCTGACGAAAAATAGTTTGTGAATAACAATTATATAATGCCCTCTGAGAATATTTCAATGATTGAAATGAGAGTTTGGACAATATAACCATTGGATGATATAAGCATTGTTGTGGAAACACATATATGTATAAGTCCTTATTGCTTGAACCGAAGTTTGCGAACTTTGTTGATCAAGTGAAACCGGAGTAGTACGTGAACTTCAGTCCGTGAACTGGCGTAGTTCTTGCGAACCCGAGAATTTCTGCTGGAATTTGTGAACTCCGTCCGGGAACTTAAGTCCACGAACCCAGTCCGCGAACTTGAGTTAGTTATGTCTAAAAACGATGTTTGTGAACTTATCTTAATAAACTAAGGAATGCTATTGCAAACCGTGGATTTATAGTTCATGAATCGATTCGAGTGAATCACATTGTTTTTGCTTCGATTGTACCTTGTGTAGTACATGAGATTTCCTTGCAATTGAACAACTCTCTAACTAGTTCATTTGAGTCATTTGGACTAGTTATGGTGAAGAAGAATATGGTTGATATGAAAGTTATCATATGGCTAACCATTTCGTTAACTATTGTTGAACCAACTAATGTACAAGTTTGGGTACGGTTACACAAGCCTAAAAACGTGCATTACATGTGTGTATAACAAGATATGTTTTCGATCTAACGGTTGATAAATATTAGCTTGAATCTAATCAAGTTTTCATCTAACGGTAAATATTGAATGCTAAGTTAGTAGGCTCACATTGATTACAAACCTTGATTTGAAGACTATATAAGAGAGAACCCTAGCAACTGGGAAGCCTAATCCCCACACATTATGTGTAATACTAGTTGTGCTAAGATAGAGTCGATTCTCCTTTAACCTTTGGTTTTCTTCTTCTAAAACTAGGTTAACGACTTAAAGACTTCATTGGGATTGTGAAGCCAGACCGATACTACTTTTCTTGTAGTTGTGTGATCTGATCTTGCTGTTTTTATCATACGAGTACAATTGTAATAATTTTCTTGAGATTTGTATATCCGATAGGCAAGATATAAAAGTAGTCACAAACACTTCGTCTCATTGTTTGTGATTCCACAATATCTTATTTTGCTGCGTCGATTAAGACTATTGTGAGGTGATTGATAAAACTGAGTTGTTCTTCGGGAATATAAGACTGGTTAATTTTATTGATTGGTTCTTGTTCACCTTGAATTATCAAAAGACGGAACAAAACTTGTAGGTTTATTCGTGGGAGACGAATTTATCTATTACTGTAGACTTTTCTATGTGATATAGTTTTGTTTATTAAAGTCTTCGACTTTGGTTCGTAGCAACTCTTGGTTGTGGGTGAGATCAACTAAGGGAATCAAGTACATAGTATCCTACTAGGATCAGAGACGTAGGAGCATAACTGTACCTTGGATCAGTGTGAGATTCATTGGGGTTCAACTACAGTCCAGACCGAAGTTAGCTTGGAGTAGTCTAGTGTCTGTAGCGTCTTAATACAATGTATATTTAATCTGGACTAGGTCCCGGGGTTTTCTGCATTTGCGGTTTCCTCGTTAACAAAATTCTGGTGTCTGTGTTATTTCTTTTCCGCGTTATATTTCGTTATATAATTGAAATAATACAGGTTGTACGTTGTTCAATCAATTAGAATATCCGACCTTTTGGTTGTTTATTTAAATTGATTGACACTTGGATATTGGTCTTTGGTACCATCCAAGTTGTCTCTCTTTGATAGAGACTCGCATATTGTATTTGCTTGAGTAAATATCAAATTGAGAGATTGATATAATAACTCCTTGAGATATTTTCTATTGATTGAGTCTCACTGTCTAGTTGATTCTCTAGAAAGTAACTCGGAGTTGTCCATATAGATTGCTAATCAAAATATTGGGTGTGGTTAGTCCCCCGCTTTTTCAGATATAAAATTTATTGAGCCAAAGATTTGTGAAAGAAAATCTTCACGTAGAAAAAAATACTATTGAGTCTTAAGGTACGTTTCGTTTCGTTTCGTTTTTTTTTTTTTTGGTTCGGATTGTGTTCCTACGGGTTCCCCAACTTATTTGTCACGAACTGTTTTTAGAAACCCTAAAAGTTACCTTCCATAAGAAACTATTTAAATACCAAACCTATTGAGTCACGTACGCATACTCTATTGATAGTTTTTTCACTAAAATTGACAAATGGGGAGATTGTTAGAGAGTCTAGTTCCCAAAACTATAAGTCTTGATTTCTAGTCTACTTATAGCTAAGTCTCGGATTAGGATAGAACGTCTAGTTGAGCATTAGACTTCACAGCGTTCATCAATTGAAGATGAAGAACTACTAAGGGGAGCTTGTGGAACTTCATCAACTAAAGGTATGTGGAGACTTGAAATCATCTATCACTCAAAAGTCTATCTACTTTATCTCCTATTTGAGACAAAAGTCGTATAGCTATATAGACTTCGATTATACACATTTGATATTTCGAGCTGAGTTTAACTCGCTTACATATTTCTCGAAATATGTGTTGGTAAGCTTTCACTTTAACCAAGTTCATCTTATATTCTTGAGGAAAGTCAAAAGATGATCATGTGAAAATCGCCTTGTAACATCTTACATGATTTGTGTGAGACAGTCATTTGATGTAGACTCGGAATGTTTCGTATTGATCATTCGATCACTTGAAAATGCTTTGAAGCTAATAGTTTATGTGAGACAACTATTGTCGTCTTCTAAGAATGTATCAATGATTAAAATGGTAGTTTAAAACAAATAACCATGATTGGATATAGCACAGTATGTTGTATGCTAATTTTTGCAAGATATTTCAACTTCGGGAACCATGGTATGCATACCCGTATGTGTACTGGTTGGTTAATGAAAGTACGGGAACCTAGTATGCATACCGGTATGCATACTGGCGTGAGTTTCAAGTTCCGGAAATTCAACTGAGTTTTGGAAGGTATGCGTACCCGTTCGCATACTGGCGAACCCAAACTTGGTCCGGCCACTTAGATATGCATACCCGTTTGCATATTTGAGTAGGTTATTTTCTAAAATCGGTTTGTTCATGAACTAATATATTTATATAATAAGGAATGCAATCTTTTGCAAACCATGGCTATAATGTTCATGAATTAATTCGAGTGAATCAAAATCGATTTTCCTTCAATGGTGTCTTGTATACTTCTATGAGAATATAAACAATTGAAAAATTCTAGAACTAGTTTCATTTGAGTCATTTGAACTAGTTATGGTTAAGATGAATATGGTTGATATGAAAGTGTTCATATGGCTAACTTCGGTTAAATATTCTTGAGTCAACAAGGCGTACACATTTAGGTATGGTTACTCATATCTAAATGAAGTCACTTTTCATTTGTGTGTAACAAGCTAAGTTCGATCTAACGGTTGAAAGATATTAGCTTGAGTCTAATCAGGTTTTCATCTAACATTGAATATTGTATGCTTTGTTACCAAGGTAACATTGATTGCAAACCCTGATTTGAAGACTATATAAAGGAGAAATCTAGCAACTGGGAAACCTAATCCCCACAACTCTTGTGTGATACTAGTTGCAACTAGAGTCGATTCCCCTTTAACCTTAGGTTTTTCACGAAACCATGTAGGTTAACAACTTGATGACTTCATTGGGATTGTGAATCCAGACCCAATTATTTTCTCTGTAGTTGCGTTTTCTGATCTTGTTGTTTTTTATCGTATTGAGTACTATCTTCTCTAAGATTTAATCGAGATTTAATCTACGATAGGCAAGTGTTTATAGGTAAAAATGGTTTCTCCTGATTTCGGTAATTTCGGGTGTATGGGTGAGAAACAAATTTAAACCCTAAATAATGTACTGCAATGGAGTACTTTAGATTCGAGAGATCAATCTGTACAAGTCCGGCGTAAACCAAGAAATGGTCGTTCTAGACGTGCTTCGGTCACAAAGTGGAGGAGAATGGGTTGGTTTTGGGGAGGGAAGCAAGGAAAGTGATGAGACCAGAATAGTTAATTCTGGAAGAGTAGTTGTGTTACGACTTGCATCAGAATGTAGGAAGCTAACCAAAAGGGAAATCTAGCAAAAAAATTCTGAGTGTTGTATTCTCCTGACTTAACCTGTTGTTTGGTGGAAACGGGTAATACCTATTTATACAAGTCGAAGTGAAACGTACTCTGGTCTCATTAAGGAATGGAAAAATGGGTAAGTAAATGGGAGGAGGTGCCAAAGCATGGAATTGATGTTCTATAAAACCGTTAACGCATGGAATTGATGTTCAATGAAACCGTTAACGCATGGAATTGATGTCTCATAAAAGAGTGTTTCACCATTAACTCCCTCTATTTACTAACCACCTCACCCTTATGACACTTCCTTATGACGGGCGTAGTGTACGCCGTACGATGTAAACCGCCAAACTAATACCCAAAGAGGATCCGCCAGATTGTGATATGTGTAGATGACTCGAATATTTTTTGTGAAAAACATGTAGCATATTGTTGTTTCCTGGCAAGTCGAGCTTGGGAAACTTGCTAGCTTGGTGAACTTCGACGGTCGAGATTTTGCATCTTTAGAGGAAAGGTAGCCATTGATCATTGCACTCTTTCGTTTGTTGGTAGTCGCATAGGGAAGGCCAGCATGGTGGCGCGTCTAGGTTGGCATGCCATTGGCATGGCATGGTGGCGCGTCTAGGTTGGCATGCCATTGGCATGGCATGGTGGCACGGCTAGGTTGTCATGTTATTTGCATGGCATGACCTGGCGCGATTTGGCGTGACCAAACTAGGGTTTTGGGTCAAAGGTTACCATGTATCGTCTGGTAACCTTGGACGGCTAGGATTTGCTCATGGGATTGAAGGGGGGGCGTTGATTATCGCACGTCTTCATTTTAGTAGACGCGTAGGGAAGGCCAGCATGGTGGCATGGCTAGGTTGGCATGCCATTGGCAAGGCATGGATTGGCGTGGCCAAACTTAGGTTTTTTGGGCCAAAGGTTACCATGCGTCGTCTGGTAACCTTGGATGGCTAGGATTTGCTCCTGGGATTGAAGGGGGACTGTTTATTATCGCACGCCTTCATTTTGATAACCACGTAGGGAAGGACAGCATGGTGGCATAGCTAGGTGTGTTTGGCATGGTGGGGCCAAGGGATTGGCATGTCGTTGGCACATGGTGCGGCTAGCATGGCTAGGGCCAAGGTAAGGTGTGTTTGGCTTGGCATGGTCGGGCTAGCTTAGCTAGGGCCAAGACAAGGTGTGTTTGGCTTGGCATGGTGGGGCCAAGGGTTTCCGTGGGCTCATGGTGCGGCTAGCTTGGCTAGGGCCAAGGCAGGGTGTGTTTGTCTTGGCATGGTGGGGCCAAGGGTTTGCCGCGGGCTCATGGTGAGGCTAGCTTGGCTAGGGCCAAGGCAGGGTGTGTTTGGCTTAGCATGGTGGGGCCAAGGGTTTGCCGTGGGTGCATGGTGCGGATATCTTGGCTAAGGCCAAGGCAGGGTGTGTTTGGCTTGGCATGGTGGGGCCAAGGGTTTGTCGTGGGCGCATGGTGCGGCTAGCTTGGCTAGGGCCAAGGCAGGGTGCGGTTTGGATTGGCATGGGTTTGGCGTGACCAAGCCTGGGTTTTGGGCCAAAGGTTCCCATGTGTTATCTGGTAACCTTGGACGGCTAGGATTTGTTCATAGGATTGAAGGGCGACCGTTGATTGTTGCACGCCTTCATTTTGGTAGCCACATAGGGAAGGCCAGTATGGTGGCGCGGCTAGGTTGGTAAGCCGTTGGCATGGCATGGTTAGGGCCAAGGTAAGGTGTGGTTTGGCTTGGCATGGTGGATGTGGATGGCAGAGTTTGCCATTGGCACAATGATGCGGCTAACATGGTTGGCATACCTTGGCGCGGTAAGTGTGGATGGCATGGTTTGCCATTGGCATAGTGGTGCGGCTAGCATGGTTGGCATGCCTTGGCGCGGTAGGTGTGGCTAGCATGGTTTTCCATTGGCAAAGTGGTGCGGCTAGCATGGTTGGCATGCCTTTGCGCGGTAGGTGTGGCTGGAATGGTTTGTCATTGGCACATGCGGTGTGAGAATTAGGGTTTTGGCTTGTCGAAACCCTAATTAGCATTTAAAAATGGTACCCCGGTAATTTCTCGCAGATAAATTAAAAGGTTCAATAAATGTGCTTAGTTTGGACATTATTACTCAAGTACTGTGACGTCACTGTCTGACTAGTGTTTTACGATTTTACCTTTAAGCTAAAAACCACCATCAAAATTAAGTCCCCTGCTTAGCTCGGAACAGGTGCCTTGTTGCGAGGTAAGCATATGATGGTGACAAATGAGGACGGAATCGAAACGTATGACATGCAAGATGGTCATGAAAGTCCGACTAACCTTTTTCGAGAGGTAAGGAGAGTTCATGATCCCGTGTTTGGCGGCCTTGCATAAATTGTACTGGGATGCAGACCGTGGAGTGGTGAGACGAAGATTGCTGGCTTGGTTTGGCCGCGTATCACCTTAACTGGGTTAGGGAACATCATGATGCTGACTTGGAAAAAAATTTGGTATTGGAAAGCCACGGCGCGGACGGATTGGAGAGGTAAAGTATAGCGTTGATGGCTTGGCGGGGCGAAACATGTGCGGACGACTTGGCATGTGAGGCAAAGGCACGGGCGGCTTGGAGATGCAAAGCAAGCGCGGTCTTGGGAGGCAAAGAGGGAGTGGTCGGTTTGGCATGTGGGGCCAAGGAACGGGCGACTTGGAATGGCAAAGCATAGCGTACGACTTGGCACGTGGGACCAAGGAATGACACGGTATTGGGGAGGAAATCATGGCAGACAGCTTGGCATGTGGGACCAAGGCATGGCGCGGTCTTGGAGAGGCAAGCATGGAAGACGGCTTGGCACGTGAGGCCCAGGCAATGGCGCGGACGGCCTTGGCGTGGTAATTTTTCCTTCGCGGGACCGGTTGTCTCTTTTCCTTACTTGGCTCAAAATAGGAAATCCTTTCATTGTTCAAAACTCCCAAGTATCACGCCTTTTTCGAGAAGTAAGTAGAATCCGTGATCTTCGCGCCTGGCAGCTTTGCGTAAATCCTGCTTGTGGCACTGTCGGTCAGGCTGCAGAGTGATGGAGGCTGGTTGAGATACAAGTTATTGGCTTTTAATCTAGCATGGTCATGCATCTTTAAGGCTAGGTTCCGGAATGCAAGGCGGAGACGCTAGTGTAGACTTGGTGTGAAAAGAACCATTAGCATTGATTAGCTTGAAACGGGCGTTGACTTAGCATTGTGTTGGCGTAGCAAAGGCGTGGACTGCTTAGTGAAGGTATTGGCAAGGGAAAGACGCGGACTTCTTGGCAAGGGTGCAGACTGCTCGGCACGGTGGTGGCTTGTCTTCGCAGACCCGATTTCCTCTCCTCTTTACTTAGCCAAAATAGGATATCCTTTCCTCATTCAAATCCCGAGAGTATTATTCTTTCCGCGTTTCTCACTAAACCCTAATCATCTTGCGTGGACAGATGTGAAATTTTCCTCATGTTTGCTGGTAGAATAGGGTTTAATTAAAAAAATCTGATATCACGCCTTAATTCACTGCTGGTAGAAGTCTTTTATTTTCGGGACCTTATTACCATGTTGTTTATAAGAGATGTTGTTGGATCCCTCATTCGCAAAAGTCATCTTGAAATCGTGCCCATCTTCTTTCACAGGTACCGTCTAATATTTTCTACTGGTTTCCCATTTTGTCTTCTTTCTTATGTAGGTTTTCGGTGCGAACAAGGTGAAAACTTATAATTTTCTTTGGTTTTGTAGCATCCTTCGGAGAGAAATTTTGGGATCGGCGAAGACCAGTTTTGTTCTCATGAGGAGGCATTAGGTAGAATTGAATCTCTGTTCCGTGAAGCTGGCGAAATTATTCGGGACATACCTTCTTCCTATCTAGGCGAGGTGCGGGTGTGTATCCAGACCCTCTTGGCTTCGGTGAACATGGAGGAAGAGTGGGAAGATGACAAAGTATCCCAGTGCATTGAGAGGCTTCAGTGTAACAAAACTTCTTCACGGCCAGGTGTTAGGGCGGAACGGTCCATCTTTCAGTTGAAACGGTAGAAAACTGAGTTTGTAAACTTGTAGGAGAAGGCCGTCGTAACCTCCCCGTCTAAGACGGTTTCATAGTCCTTGATTCTGATGCGGATGAGTCGGAGAATCCTCTTCAAGAGGTGGCTGAGGAGATTTTTGAGGAAGATGATGCTGCGGTTGACGATGAAACTGAAACAACCACTACAAGAAAATTGGGATTTAGCGATTACTCTCATTCAGTGGGTACAAGGCCGTTTTTCGCGATTGGAGCTCTGTAGCAACCAGTTCGGCAACAGACACGCTCTGTGACTAAAGCTTGCTTTGCTAAAGACCTGGACCAACCACATGTTGCTGGAAGAGATATCTTTCAACTATAATAGACAACAAAATATTTGGTCGGTTGAAATTTTTAATAACTGCTGGCTATCGTTGGTAAAAGTATAAAGTACTTGTTGCTGAAATTCTTCACTCGCAAAATTAGTTGTTGCCGGAGACTAATACATCATTGGTAGAGGTGGAAGTTATATAATGTCACCAGCTGCTAGAGGTTTTAACTAGCTGAATTTCCGTTGGTGAAGGTGTTTGGTGTAATTGGTAAAGGATTTTAACCACCGAAATTTAGTTGGTAGAGTTGTTTAGCCGCAAAATAATTGGCTGGTTAAGGCGTTAAGTGCGACGTTGGTAAATAATTCGACCAACATTAGGTCCGGTCGTTGACGTTCACTTGGTGAAGGCCCTCAGCCAACGACTTTGAAAGTGATTTACAAGTGTACAATGCAAAAACAAAATATAGATTTTATTCTGAAAATAATACAACAAAGTCGACTGCAAAATCCATCCACCTCTTTTGGTTAACCAATAAGACAGCAAAAAACTTGGAACATGTGTGTGCTAACATCCATAATCATTGTACATTAAAATAAAAACTGACCAAAATACTAAGACATCAAGGACACATGAGATAGAATGTTATTGAAAGTCGGGATCTGAGTTTGTACTCACTAAGCTTCACTTCAGTAAGTATGCGTTCTGCAGGGTCTAGGAAGAGAGGTGAAGCATTCAAACCTAGTCCAACTCAAGAAACATCTCACAAATGCTTAAGCGCGGCAATGAGATATTTCCAAATCAACAAATGAAGCTTTTTGTACACTTCCTGCAGTGTAGCTAAGAGGATTTTATGCTTCTGCAACCACCTTCACCATTAAGTTTGTTCCACTGCGGCAGTCCATTCATGTTGGAAATTAGAAACTCTTATTCACAAACATATAAGGAAGATAACTAGCACGCAGTTATCCTAGATAAACACTAACTGCAAATACCCATAAATCTAAACCCTAACAGTTAAATAATTTAACCAAAATAGAAACAAATTAAAAAGAGATAGAAACCAATGAAAAGAATAGAAGAAAACACTTCAGACCCTAAATTTCAACTCAGAAACATCACCAATAGAAAATGAAAAAACATAAAATTCAAATCGTTCTTCAAATTATTCTAGTACTAAAATGCTTTAGTCGTTCAATAACACAATTAACACAGAAAATTTTGAAATAAAAACCAATTTCAACCCTTCATGATAATTAGAGATGAGATCTTGGTTGCAATTAAAAAAAAAAACTGAGGAAAAAAATCCCAAAATTCAGTTGAAGATTTTTGGTGGTCAAGGTTTTTAGAATCGAGAAAACAAAATCATAGTTGAAATTTATCAAACAACCAAGAGTTATTCTTTAAAGGTGATGAAACGCTGAAATAGATGTTTCCGTCTGTGGATTATGTGCTCTACAAATAGATATACATCTTCTGATACTTGGCTTTTAAGCATTCCTCTCTCCTGAAAAAACTTTGCTACTATTTCATCAAGTTCAGTCTGCAATCAAGAAACAATTATGTCAGAAACCCATTGTTAATTTGAAGACCTACAATCAATGGATTTCACTAGAGAAAGCAAGCATAGACCAGGTACAAGTTCAGATAATTCTGAAATGATCGTCTGCGGCCACCGTGAACCAGTGTTTCTTGAGGGGCTGGTTCACCCTCCTTTGTTGTGGAGATTTCTTTCCACGTTAACCAATATCATGTTATACCATTAACAAATAAAATAAAATCGTATTCGAATCCAATTACATTCATCAAGGAATACATATACAAAACTATTTTTATAAGTTGATATTGATCCCCAGAAAACGAAATTAATATATTTTAGGGACAAAATAGTCATCAGTGTCGTTGTTAACCTGAATGAAAAAAATCATCGGATGTTCCTCGAGATGCCGAGAACCGTCAGCTCATCGAGCTTACTATGAGTAATAATGTAATACTCACTATAAAATTATATACCTATGGGAAATAGATGCTTTATTAAAAGTAAACATACGTCAAAAAGACTTATTATTCTAAATTAAGTAGAAAGAGATTATAACTGAGGGATAAATAAGTGACGATATCTATCATACTAGCGCACAACGTGGGAGATATAAATTTATCCAAACTGTAGTTCCGCATATGATTAGAATAATTAACAAAATGCTCATCAATTTCTACACTGTTGGTTACATTGGTCAACGGAAAACTTGGTGATGCATCAGAAAGTCCCTCACTATAGCAGGATTAAGTGGGTACCTGAATAAATACATATAAAATCAAATGAATTGGTGTTTGTGACAATAAAAACAACCCATTCTAGTACATTTGATACATCAAGAAGCAATAACTAATACATACATGATGAATATAGATCAAAATATATCGTAATCACCTGGTCACTAGCTAAATCGCATCAGATTGAATCAGATATGGAGTATCTAGATGGAGTTATATTTACTTGCTCAACTGGAAGAACTATACCCAACATATTTGTTGTCGGTTCCCATTGAGAATTAATTTTCCTTGTTCCTGCAGTTAGGCACTTGCATAAATTAGCAAATCAACAAGGTAACTGAGAAAATGTAAAAGACTGGAAAATCAACACAAGGTAAATCAACATGGTGAGATTCAAATGTCTCACCATGCTGTAGAAATAGAATACATAGTACTTTAGTAAAAATCACATACTGTGTAGTAAAGGAAATTAATGAGGATTTGCAAACAACGCTCCCATCTGTTTTCAATGACTCGGTAACATCTTCATCTTGAGGATAATCCTCATCCTCCTCGTTCTCATCCGCTTCTTTGTCCTTCGACTGAGCTATTTTACCAAGATGAACCCATACTTCATCTTTGTTGAATTTCTCATTCATATCCGTGAAATCAAAGTCCTCTGAATTTTATTGGAGCACCTAAAATATGTAATGCCGAAGATTAAGGTCTTACTTTATCAGACTACCAGTGAATTTTACATACATTTTTACATTGGCACCAGGTTAGAAATGAGTGATTCCTATCCAGGTTAGAAATGGGAAACACCCATCTTCATCTTGTGAATTTTACATACATTTTTACAGCGACACCAGGTTAGAAATGGGTGTTTCCCATCCATCAATATCACAAACTTTCGTTTTCTCAAAAACATAATATTGTTGTGCTGGGAAGGGGAAAAAATATTGAACTCTTATTATAAACTGACAGCAAAAGGAGAAGGAAAACTTACTCCATTTCCTCTTCCTCTTCCACGCCTCCTGTAATTATAACTGTTATAGCTGTGATGGTTGTGATAATTATGATACCGAGATGCATTCCACTAGAAAAGAACAAAAAGAGAAATATCAGTCGCAACGAAATATATAGTAAACTTTACAACTACGAGTAATTGTATATGTTGAGTTACACTTTAATTAGTATTTAGATTATGTGTTGGTTAATTATTTTGAATATTATATCTTATTTATGTATTTTAAATGACAATTCTAGCAGAAAAAAATTATTGCACAAAAAATGAGCCTTCAAATATTCCAAATTTGAGAATGGATATTAATACTCTATTAAAACTACTCAGAATCGCCGTTTCACCACTCTAACAGTGTCCTGCTAATGAATCAGATATAAACTACCAACACACCGGAAACGTACGAATGAGAAAACAAAAGAGATGGATATAAGAAACCACATATTACCAGCTAAGTAAATACATGAATATCTTTTCAAGGGGAAAGAACATAAACTAAGTGACCAAAGATTCATTTTAACAGCACAAAATTCGAAAAATATCTGAAACCGCTAAACTACAGAAACTCCAAACCATGGTAATGAAATTTGAAAATCCAAACTCAAATGGGGTTATAGATAAACACCACCAATGGAGAAGGATAAAGTATATCATTCTCAGTGGGTGAGGACTATCTCATGTTAACTATTCCCTCCGTTTCAGGAAAAGTGTTACTTTCATTTTTTTTAATTTTACCTATTTTTAGGCTAAAATAAAAAAGTGAAAGTAACATTTTTCCTGAAACGGAGGTAGTAACATATTCAGAAATAGTAAAAAGGGATATTTTGCGTTTCCTCCCCTATAAAGATAGCTAATTAGCGTTTCCTCCCCAAATAGATTGAAATTAGCGTTTCCTCCCATCGTTAGGAATTCTGTCCATTACTCTGTTAGCTGAGTCAGCACCTCTGCACGCGTGGCAAAAACTGTACATGTGTTTTGTGACCTTCCCAAAATACCCTTGAGTAAAAAATAACTAGATCTCACACACGCGTAAGATTGTAAATGAAGCTTTTGGATGGCCAGAAATCGGCCAAAATTGTAGTTGAATCAATGGTTTAGAGAAATCCAGTACGTATCAGTTACAAGAGAAATCCATTAAAATTATAATGGCAGCAACAGAGTCATTTTCCATTCATCATTGATTTCCAGAAACAACATCAAGTTCTTTTCTTCCCCATCTGTTCATAGAAGAGCATGCGAGATTCCTAATCTAATTCATACTCTAAAAAAACTATTTAATCCCCTCCGTTCACTCTCCCAATATCAATGGCAGTAGCGGCAACTCTAAACCTTCTTTCTCGCTCGAGTTAACCCAAAACCCATCACAAATTCGTACTAGTTGCTGCGAAATTCTAAATACAACCTATACCCAACACTACTGGTCCTAGTAGAACTCTGAAGTACCATTTAATCCTCCTCTCCATTGATCATCAATAACTAACGGAGGTAACAAAGTTCTGCACCTTGTTTTTCAGGCCAAACATTCTGTCCAACCCTATAATGATTCACAACCATCTCTGTGTAGTTCTTAAACTCTTCTAACCCATCTCAATCAGCGACAACGACTCAAGCTTTACTGGCTTGAACTCTTGGCAGTGAACTAGAATAAGATGTTCGTTCAGCTAATTTGTCGAACATCTGAAATGCAATCTGGTGGTGTTGCTACGCACTAAGAAACCTTCTTCTATCTACACTTATTCAAATCCCTTCCAACCCATTCAAGACAGACCTAATGTTCTAAACATATTAAACTCCCAAGACATTCATCAATCTGCACCATTCATTCAATCATCATTATCAATATCACACCATTATCCTTCTCTTGTTCAACTGATTTTTAAGTCTTGTAATTCTCATTATTTCGAAACCCATAGTTCTTATAGTTTTGAACTTCTGGATTAGTTTTCATTCTCCTCCAATTATACTCCAACAGAACTCAAAGACTGCCTCCACTCATCTCCGTTCATCATCAATTTGAACAGCAACATCTTGGTTAATTTTTGTTATAAGAGAATCAACTGACCATTTTCAATTGCTTCATCCAAATCCTCTTCAATCTTGTATTAAATTCAAACTCCCCAACATAATCATGCTCCCCAGATGATATTAACTAACTTAATCTTCCACAGACACTATTAATTTGAATAGAAATTTCTGGGAACCCTAGAATTTGGGTTTTTTTTCCTGAAATTTCGAAGAAAACATAAAATTTAGAGAACAAGGGTTGTGAATTAATTATTTGAATCGGAAGAAGGGGAAAAGAAGAGGGAGAGGAGGTCGAAAAAGAGAATAAAATGCCAGCAAAGAAGTGAACCGGCGGGATTTAGTGTTTCTGGTGAACAATGGTTTTGAGTTTAATAATGGAAAAAGAAGAGGGTATTTTAAGAACTATGTTTAACACATGTACAGTTTTTTCCACGTATGCACAGGTGCTGACTCAGCTAACAGAGCAATGGACGGAATTCCTAACGATGGGAGGAAATGCTAATTTCATTCTATTTGGGGAGGAAACACTAATTAGCTATCTTTTTAGGGGAGGAAACGCAAAATACCCCTAGTAAAAAACTATCTTCCTTATTGAGACACTACAACTTTTCAAAACATCTGCCTATAGCAATTGTTAGAAAGTTCATCAAGGTTAAGGTAAGTTACACCAATGCCTAATTATGCCATTGTCAAATATTTAATCAACATGGAACTTTCCCTGTTACCTATAATGAAATTACCAAATATTTCTCATATATAAAGCCATAAAATATCATATTGATCAAAATTCAGGTTAGAAACAATAATACCCTTTGTTCAGGTGGCGAAGGTAGTGTGGCAATATTGGTGGATGAGTATTAGCTGGAGCTCAAGGTGGCTCTGGTGTTGATGTTTGCACCACTTCTGTTAGAGCACTGCTCGGTCAAACAAGCATACGTTGCTATCTCAAGCATGTTTGTCAATCTTAGTGATCAAAACTATATCTTGATTTCTAGTCTATTATATCTAAGGTCTCGGACTAGGATAGAAAGTGTATTTGAGCTCAAGAACTCCATGGAGATCATCATATAAGACGAAGGAGTACTCAAGGAACCAGTGGATCTTCATCGACTAAAAGGTATGTGGAGACTTGAACTTATCTATCACTCAAAAGTCTATCTACTTTATCTCATATCTTGAGACAAAAGCTGTTTTAATATATAAACTAAGAATATACACATGTGACATTTCGAGCTGGGTATATCTTGCTTATCTATTTCTCAAAATGGGTGTTGGTAAAGCTTTCGCTTTAGCCAAGTTCATATTTTCCTAGTGACGAAAGTCATGTTATATTTCAATCACTTTGAAAATCGCTCTGACGAAAACTAGTTCATGAAAACAACTATATGACGTCCTCTGAGAATGTTTTAATGATTGAAATGATAGTTTAGACTATATAACCATTGGGGGATATAAACATTGTTGTGGCAACACATATATGTATAAGTCCTTAGCACTTGAACCGAAGTTTGCGAACTTTGTTGATCAAGTGAAACCGGAGTGTGAGTAGCAACTCAGTGACCCAGTCCACGAACTGGCGTAAGTTCTCGAAACCGAGAATATCTTCTGAAGTTGAAGCTCAGGTGCAGTCCGCGAACTGACGGAAGTTCTTATCCCAAAAAATTCTGCTGGAGTTTATTAACTTAAACCGGTTATCTTGAGTCCGCGAACTCAAGAGGTTATGTCTGAAAAAGTTGTTCATAAACTTATTCTTAAATTACTAAGGGATGCTTTTGCAAACCGTGGCTTTATAGTTCATGATTAATGATTCGAGTGAATCACATCGTTTTTGATTCAATTGTGTCTCTTGTAGTACTTGATATCTCATAGCAATTGAACAACTCTCTAACTAGTTCATTTGAGTCATTTGGACTAGTTATGGTGAAGAAGAATATGGTTGATATGAAAGTTATCATTTTGCTAACCATTTGGTTGACTAATATTGAACCAACCATTGTACACGTTTGGGAACGGTTACACAAAATCAAAACGTCAAGTACATGTGTGTATGTCAAGCTAAGTGATCTAACGGTTGAGAGATATTAGCTTGTATCTACTCAGGTTTTCATCTAACGGTGAATATTGAATGCTTTGTTAGCAAGCTAACATTGATTCCAAACCCTGATTTGAAAGACTATATAAGGGAAACTCTAGATATTGGAAAAACTAATCCCCACACACCTTTCTTGTGTGATACTAGTTTTCTCTAAGCTAGAGTCGATATCCATTAACCCTTGAATTTTCTCTCTAAATTCGGGTTAACGACTTAAAGACTTCATTGGGATTGTGAAGCCAGACCGATACTACTTTTCTTATAGTTGTATGATCTAATCTTGCTCTTTCTATCGTACATGTACAATTGTAATAATTGGCTTGATATTTCTATCTCCGATATGTAAGATAAAAGTAGTCACAAACATCTTCGTCTCATTGTTTGTGATTCCTCAATAATCTTCTTCGATGTGGTGATTAAGTTTATTGTGAGGTGATTGATGAAACTGAGTTGTTCTTCGGGAATATAAGTCTGGTTTTATAGATTGGTTCCTATTCACCTTTATTTATCAAAAGACAGAACAAAACTCATAAGTTTATTCGTGGGAGGTGAATTTATCTATTACCTGTAGACTTTTCTGTGTGAGAAAGATTTGTTTGCTAAAGTCTTAGACTTTGGGTCGTAGCAACTCTTGGTTGTGGATGAGATCATCTAAGGGAATCAAGTGCGCAGTATCCTGCTGGGATCATAGGCGTAGGAGCATACACTAGTACAAATATGGGCTTTGATGACAGTTGAATATCCTAGACTGTTACAAAAGAAAAAGCCATGAGATATAGGTGACAGTTTCTTACTAAAACTGACGCCAATAGTGGTCATCACTTGTGACAGTTTTACAACTGTTATTGAATAATCATACGATAACAGTTTTTGTAGAAAATGATGATATACATTGATGTACAATAACAGTTATAAAATGTTACTATTCCTGAGCTACTTTGACTGTTGCGTACACAAACTGTCATGGAAGTGTGAACTTATAGATAACAGTTGTTTTAATTACCGCCGCTTCCATTTATAGTGATAGTTCTGATTTAAAACTGCTATTATTCATACAATCTACCATAAAGCATTCTCAATTAACACATGATGTTGTTGGTTTGAGTCCTTAATTAGTTATACTACGAAATAGTAAAGAATTTGCTAAGAGACAGATTGGTTAAACAGGGGTTTTGCTGAATCAAATATAAAATAAGTGATCAATGCGCAGCGAGCATGAGGAACTCTAGCCCTAAATATATAGAGAGATAGGAAACCTATAGATATTTAGAGTCCGGGTTACACTCGATTACTTGTTCCCACTTTATGAAAAATTCATATCAAACTGGTTCTCCGTAATTTGTTGTTGGATTCCGTAATTTATTGCTATATACTTATGCCCATCTTCTACTCATCATCAATTTCATTCTTTATCTAGTTCTAAAAGTTCAATTCAAATACAATTTTTATCTAGTTCTAAAAGTTCAATTCAAATACAAGGTAGCAAAAGCTATTTCTTCTAGTAGTTTTAAGCCAAGGTATAAAATTCAGTTTATTTAGAAAATTGTTTCATTGCCTCGATCAATATTGTCTTTTGTTTTTATATACCTGAATATATGTTTGTCTAATAGGCATTAGGTTTGGAATTTAGTAGTTAATGGGCATCAGTAAGTTCTGTTAACTGAGGATTTTTTCCTCTTTACGGATCAGGTTTTGTAGGTGTGCGATTTCGAGAAATATAATATGATCGTTTTATTCGTGGGAGACGAATTTATCTATTACTTGTAGACTTTTCTGTGTGAGACAGATTTGTTTGCTAAAGTCTTCGACTTTGGGTCGTAGCTTGGTTGTGGGTGAGATTAGCTAAGGGAATCAAGTGCGCAGTATCCTGCTGGGATCAGAGGCGTATGAGCATAACTGTACCTTGGATTAGTGTGAGATTGGTTGGGGTTCAACTACAGTCTATGCCGAAGTTAATTTGGAATAGGCTAGTGTCTGTAGCGGCTTAATACAGTGTATGTTTAATCTGGACTACGTCCCGAGGGTTTTCTGCATTTGCGGTTTCCTCGTTAACAAAATTCTGGTGTCTGTGTTATTTCTTTTCCGTATTATATTTTTATATAATTGAAATAATACAGGTTGTGCATTGTTCAATCGATTAGAATATCCGACCTTATTGGTTGTTGATTTAAATCGATTGGCACTTGGATATTTGTTTTTGGTACCATCCAAGTTATCTCTTTTTGATTAGACTCGCGAATCTTATTTGCTTGAGTAAATCAAATTAAGAGATTGAGATAATAACTCCTTGAGTATTTTCTATTGATTGAGTCTTGTTGATTCTCTAGAAAACAACTTGGAGTTGTCCATACAGATTGCTAATCAAAATATTGGGTGAGGTTGTTAGACCCCCGTATTTTCAACTTCTACATCTTTATGAGCAAGTTTTGAAGACATCGATGAGGAAAATGTAATGGGTCCAGATTTCAGTATCTGACTTGGTGTTACCAGGGAAGGAACTGGTGCTTTAACGCGAGTTAAACTTGATGCCCCAGAATTGAGCAATTGGGGCATTTTTTTTCCTGTTGCAGCTACGAAGTACAACCTTTTTTTTTCTTAGTCGAGCTGCTTTGATACCAAGTGAAGGAGAGACAACTTACATGGCCTACTAAGTTGGAGATTGCATCAGATGGATCCAAATGAAGCTTGTAAACTAAGACAATGGGTTTTGAAGTGAAGAGATAATACGATTCTCTTGAGCAGGCCTCAACCCACATATCATCGTCCATAAATTCTTGTGCTTCTGTGTTACGACAATGTTCTCCATTGCTGGTGTACAAAAGACAAATACCTAAAACATCAAAACACAAATATAGTGTTCATAAGATACACAAACAATACTATATAAAACCATAACTTCACCACAACAAAATAAATGAAAAACAAACTAATTTTTCAAATTCAAAAACATAAGATGAAACCCCTAAAATTCATAGTCAAAACTTTGCTCAAGACTAACCCAGGACGGTAGTTGGTGTAGACTTACGTGTAGCCTTGGTAGCTAGCTGGTTCGTTGGTTCCTTCCCTCCAGTTGACTTACGAGCAGTTTGCTTGATACAAGCCATTTCTGCAAATACCAAATCACTAAGATTAATACTTCATAGCATAAATCAATAATGATACCATTAAATTACCTTATTCAAACACATTCAATACTCATATACATTCAACCCTTCATCATCTTGTAAGTTGCTCGACCCTTGTTCAGCTCTTCATCATTCCTCAATCATCACTCACTAATATGTCTTGGTATAATCCAAAACCTAAGCAAAACAATTCACAAACACAATCTTTCTATCAGTCATTTTATCAAACACCTCAAACACAACAACAATTAAATCTCAAAACAAAACAAAACAAAACAAAAAATAAAAACTCACTTAAGAAATCAACAGAAAACTAAAAAGCTCAATTCATAAATCATTCAAAATGAAAACTCATATTTAAAACTTGAAAAAAAGAAATTAAAACGGAGGTTAAAGAGAGTAGAATCGTTACCTAAGCAGCGAGATATCAAACACGACGATGAGATTGAATCGTTAACCTCAGACCAACATTGAATTGAAATCTAGGGTTTAAAAATCAATGAAACAAAATTGAATCTTCGAATATAATGATTTGTAACCTTTGTTATTGTTGTGAATGGTGATGGGGTTAATGGTGTTCGGTGGGTAGACGATGGTGAATGGTGGTGTTGTACTTAGGGTTACGTCTTTAGAGGAGTAAAAGATGCAGAGGCCGAAAGTAGTAGAAGATGTATATTCCGAAAAAATGAAGAAAAAAGAAGGAGAAGTTTCTGATTTATACTTAGGGTTACGCAGATGGAGAGTTAAGATTAAACTACCTAAAAAATCAATGGGTACAATTTGGCCGATTTAGATCATTTCGGGTTGGCCGCTTTTGAACCTCAAACCGTGCACCGAGCCCGGTTCTCATTTTATAAGTCGCGAATGACCATTGGGTGAATGCTTCATCTTGGTTCGGCTTAAAATTACCCAGTTCTCAGCTGGCCCGGTTGCTGTGAAGCCCTACCTATATAGGGGGCTTATAATTTGAGAAGAATATTTTTATAGATTGACATTTATTTTTACATGTGACACACCAAATTTAATCATAAGTTCAGAAGAAAAAAATAAGATAAGAATAGAATATCATTATCAATTTTTAACTAGACATAATATAAAGAATGAGAGTGAATATAAAAAATGAATAATGAAACCAGGTTAATCGGATGTTAACCTTCTCCGAAACATGAATCCTAAAATATGTATAAGAACAAGAATGAACCCCGAGAATGAGTAATCATGGAACTAGACATACTTTGGAGTTCTATTATAGATATTCTGATTAATAAGAGACTGAATGAGGCATATTTTGGTTCACATTGGTAGATATTGACCTCCAGATACATTCTGGTCGACCGGATATAGAACAAAAACCGGTTCGGTGGTTTATTCCTAGATTTAGAGTTTATGTATAGATATTTCAACTAATCCGAGACAGGACAAGGCATATTTTGATTTACACTGCTAGATATTGATCTTTAGTATACATTTTGATCAACCAAGTATGAATCAACCTTATAAGGTGATACATTTATATCATCTACATGCTCTAGCGATAAACTCTTCAAGATAAATTTTAATTGCTTCAAAACAATAAACTTTTCAAACTCTAATATCTTTGAGTACTTAATTAATAAACCATGAAACTTGGTAATTATCATATCCTGGTGGCTGAAAGCTACTAACTACACCAACAAACTAATGTTTTGGTACAAGTGTCTACCAAAAGAGTGACTTGGTAGCTACACACGGTGTCTTGAAGTATTTACCTTATGATGTACTTTGTAATTGTCAGGCTCTCGTTGCTGAAAGCTACTAACAATGCCAATAATTTTATGGTTGGTTGAGGTGTCTAGAAACAGGTTGTTTCGTGGGTAAGATAAGTGGCAAAAGATATGTACCTTTTAGGGTACATTTTGGTTGCCCAAACATGATGGCTGGAGGTTAATAACAACAAATACGATATTTCGGTTGTTAGGTTGTTCATGTTATAGCCTTCCACCCACTATCGTTGCTGGAAAACTGGTGGTTAGATATTTCCGCCCACCAGAGTTGTTTTTAGTTAAAAACAGTTATTGCTGAAGAATTCCACCAACGGTAGTTGGTAAGAAAATAGTCGCTAAAGCTAAGTTTTCTTGTAGTGAGCTCACGGAGTGGACAACAAAACTGTTGTTGCTGACGTTGGGGAGTCATGGTGGCCTATGTTGGGTCAGCTGTTGAAGCGGATGTCGGGAAGAATACAAATGATGTTGTCGCTGAGAGGTTTCCAGGTGGGATGTTGAGGTGTCGACTATTGATGATGATGCTTTCGGATGGAAACTTTGCAGCCCAAGAGATTATTGGGGAAAATGCTTGGAGAAGCTCTAACAGAGGAGTTTGGCAACTCGTGCGTCTGCTTTTGATGACCGGTTTCCCCTTTTTTGTTGTTTCTCTTTGTTGCATAGATATCTTGATGCTTCTGCAGACTTATTGTTATCTTCTTTGTATTCATAGAGAAGTTAGGGTTTCTCCAATTAGCATCCCGCTTGCGGTTTCACATCTTTGAATAAAACTTCTCATTTGGCAGACCTCAATCTTCCATTAGAATAGGTTGTTCGACCTTCCGTTCCCTTCAGAGCTCTTGAGTAATTGAATAAGGAATTTCCTATATGTTTTCGGCTTTTCAGGTCGTGATTTGATGGTTAATCATGTCTTATGATCTTCGATAGTGAAGGGATATCGTGTAGATTCCCAGTCCCCAAGTATGGTTTACATGATTCCATCTTTGTAGTGATTACTGCTGTGGTGAAGCTCTGGATGGTATCAACAAATGAGCAGCAATAGTTCTTGGTAGTAGATGTAATCAGCAGAGGCTACATTGTCGTGGTAATATAGTAGGTTGGATGGAATTGTATGGGCTTCCGTGGAAATAAAAGGATTGGCTGAATGCGTAAGCGAGCAAACTTTCCATGATCACGATTTTTGGTGAGATGGATCAATAGGTGGCCATGACTACAAAGATTGGATGGTTGTGATCATGATCCTTGACATGGGGAGCGTGGTGGTACGACCCTTTGCAGGAAGAAACGGCGTTTAAGAAGCTTCGGCTCTTGAAGAGGATGTTGAAACTTAGGAAGCCAAACGCTGAAGTTTCGGCTTCGGATCCTAGAGCATCTTATGGAGAGAACGCTGAAGTGGAGCAGAAGCTGGAGAGAGCGTTGAAGCGAAGAAGCCGTCGGGGTGAATGTTGAAGCGGAGCGGCTGCGTTAATTAGTATGATATCAAACTAAACGCCCTCCAAGCGAACAATGGTTAGGAATCCCCAGTTCCTTCTATCAATCGTGCTTTCCAGGAGAGGTTGGGGTTTGGGAATGGCTTTCCTGGTTGGAAACAGTTGCTTCCCTGACGCAGTGCGGTTGAGGGCCGCAAATATTCTTCCACATTGCGCCTTGGGGAAATATATAATCTCACATAAATGTCTCATCATAAACTACACGATTTTGTGGGCGAAGTCCCCAGAAATCATGCATCTCCTGACAGGGAGAGAGTCTCTGTGAACTCAAGGGGTTATTGATTTTCTTTGCCTCAATTTTGGAGAAGCCATTCATGATCTTTACGCGTTATGAAATTGGATTGTTGATTCCCTTCTACTGGGAGTTCAGAAACAACCCTGGAAGAATGTAAGCTGCTAGTGATGGGAAGATGCAAGCTGTTAGCGATGGGAGGATGCAAGCTGCTGGTGCTGGGAAGATGCAAGCTGTTAGCACTGGATCGGCTTGGAATGGGCGATGGATTGGCACGACGTTGTCTTGGCATGATGCAGACTGTTGGCTTGGCACGACGCTGGCTTGGCGTGGCGCGGTAGCAATAAAGTGGTCAAGCATATTCCAGGTCTGTACTCTAGCGTTTCTCTTCCAATTTGTTTTCTTGTGTTGGTGCATACCCTAGCCATAGGTATGCCTTCCATAAATATGTAGAAATATTGTTCTTCCAAACTAGTGTAAACCTTAGTCGTTAGTATGTCATTCATAAAATTGTAGAAGTACTTATTTTTCTCTTCGAATATCACCATAGTAGTGTCGGCTACCTCATGAATAGTGATTGGTAATCGTTATTACGCAAAGTAGGCACGTACATGTAGGTGACGGATTCCACGAAGAACTGGGCGTTATGGTTTCTCTGGGATCCAAAAGTTGCAGGCCGAGGTGACCGAAGGTCCTTCTGCAGACGGGGTCAAACAACAAGAAGCGGAGGTCGAAAGGTTGTCCAAAAAGTTGGAGATGAAATAGGTGGTCCTCCAAATGACGAAGGACGCCTTCTTCGAGAAGAGCAAAACACTGTTGAAATTCTTCTGTTTTTTTTTGTTTTTTTTTTTTGAAAGGTAATAAAACACCTGGCTTATGGTTTTGATTTTATGGATTTTTGGGTTGATGGACAAGTGTTACCTATGAGGGTTTTGGATTATTATTCTGGATGAACTATTTTAGGATGATGTCGTTTTTGATTATGATTATAAGTAACACAAACATCACAGGAAAGATATGGAAACATGAACGTTGCGTGTTGGTAAATGACATGGGATGAAACATAACATGGCTATCGGTTTTATCATTCCCGTGAAAACTTGAAATAGTAAACCAATGTATTTTGTCTAGGCAAGACTTACTCGGTTTTTTGGATCTGCTAACGAAAAACGAGTTAGGTGCAAGCCCGACTTTCGTGGGAAACACCAAAAATTATGGAAAGTCCCCAGTCGTCCCTAAGTCACTTGATAAGAGTCGTCGGTACCTGGCGGATCGTTTTATTTTAACCTCTGGGAAGTCCCCAGTCGTCCCTTGCCGTATCAGGACTGGTTATCAAGTCGTCTGGTAACTGAGTCGTCGATCCCTGAGCGGAACACCTGCTTCTGCTGTCTTGATATCTGGGTCGAAGCATGAGGTCGATTGTCGAAAATTGACATTGTAACCGAAATATCAATCTCCTACTATGGTCGCCAATTATTTATAGGTGAAAATGGTCTCTGCTGATTTCGGTAATTTCGGGTGTATGGGTGAGAAACAAATTTAAACCCTAAATAATATACTGCAAGGGAGTACTTTAGATTCGAGAGATCAATCTGTACAAGTCCGGCCTAAACCAAGAAATGTCCATTCCATACTTTCTTCGGTCACAAAGTGGAGGAGAATGGGTTGGTTTTGTGGAGGGAAACAAAGAAAGTGATGATACCGGAATAGTTTATTCTAGAAGAGTAGTTGTGTTACGACTTGTATCAGAAAGTGGTAAGCTAACCAAAAGGGAAAGCTAGCAAATGTTTTCAGAGTGTTGTATTCTCCTGACTGAACCTGTTATTCGGAGGAAACATGTAAGACCTATTTATACTAGTCGAAGTGAAACGTACTCTGGTCTCATTAAGGAATGGAAAAATGGGTATGTAAATGGGAGGAGGTGGTAACGCATGGAATTGATGTTCCATAAAACCATTAACACATGGAATTGATGTTCCATGAAACTGTTAACGCATGGAAGTAAAGAGTGTTTCACCATTAACTCCCTATATTTACTAACCGCCTCACCCTTATGACACTTCCTTATGACGGGGCATAGTGTACGCCGCACGCTGTAAACCGCCAAACCAATACCCAAAGAGGATCCCCCAATTTGTGATATGTGTTGATGTCTCGAATATTTTTTATGGAAAACATGTAGCATATTGTTGTTGCCTGGCAAATCGAGCTTGGGAGACTTGCTAGCTTGGTGCCTTCGACGGTCGAGATTTTGCATCTTAAGAGGAAAGGTATCCGTTGATCGTCGCACGCTTTCGTTTGTTGGTGGCCGTATAGGGAAGGCCAGCATGGTGGCGCAGCTAGATTGGCATTCCATTGGCATGCCATAGTGGCGCGGCTAGGTTGGCATGTTATTGGCATGGCATGGCATGCCCTGACGTGATTTGGCGTGACCAAACTAGGGTTTTGGGTCAAAGGTTACCATGTGTCGTCTGGTAACCTTGGACGTCTAGGATTTGCTCATGGGATTGAAAGGGACCGTTGATTATCGCACTCCTTCATTTTGGTAGACGCGTAGGGAAAGCCAGCATGGTGGCGCGGCCAGGTTGGCATGGCATGGTTTTGGCGTGGCTAAACTTAGGTTTTCGGGCCAAAGGTTACCATGGGTCGTCTGGTAACCTTGGATGGCTAGGATTTGATCCTAGGATTGAGGGGGGACCGTTGATTTCGCAAGCCTTCGTTTTGGTAGCCGCGTAGGGAAGGACAACATGGTAGCGCGTCTAGGTTGGCATGGCATGGTTTGGCGTGGCCAAACTTAGGGTTTTGGGCCAAATGTTACCACGCGTCTTCTGGTAACTTTGGATGGCTAGGATTTTCTCTTGGGATTGAAAGTGGACCATTGATTATCGCACGCTTTCGTTTTGGTAGCCGCGTAGGGAAGGCCAGCATGGTTAGGTGCGTTTGGCATGGTGGGGCCAAGGGTTTGGCATGCCGTTGGCACATGGTGCGGCTAGCATGGCTAGGGACAAGGCAAGGTTTGTTTGTCTTGGCATGGTGGGGCCAAGGGTTTGGCATGGGCGCATGGTGCGGCTAGCTTGGCTAGGGCCAAGGCAAGGTGTGTTTGGCTTGGCATGGTGGGGCCAAGGGTTTACCGTGGGCGCATGGTGCGGCTAGCTTGGATAGGGCCAAGGAAGGGTGTGTTTGGCTTGGTATGGTGGGGCCAAGGGTTTGTCGTGGGTGCATGGTGCGGCTAGCTTTGCTAGGGCCAAGGCAGGGTGTGTTTGGCTTGGCATGGTGGGGCCAAGGGTTTGCCGTGGGCGCATGGTGCGGCTAGCTTGGATAGGTCCAAGAAAGGGTGCGGTTTGGCTTGGCATGGGTTTGGCATGACCAAGCTAGGGTTTTGGGCCAAAGGTTCCCATGTGTTGTCTGGTAACATTGGATGGCTAGGATTTGTTCCTAGGATTGAAGGGCGACCGTTGATTGTCGCACACCTTCGTTTTGGTAACCGCATAGGGAAGGCCAGTATGGTGGCGCGGCTAGGTTGGTATGACATTGTCATGGGATGGTTAGGGCCAAGGTAAGGTGCGGTTTGGCTTGGCATGGTGGATGTGGCTGGCACGGTTTGCCATTGGCACAGTGGTGTGGCTAGCATGGTTAGCATGCCTTGGCGTGGTAGGTGTGGCTGGCATGGTTTTCCATTGGCATAATGGTGCGGCTAGCATGGTTGGCATGCCTTGGCGCGGTAGGTGTGGCTGTCATGGTTTGCCATTGGCACATGCGGTGTGAGAATTAGGGTTTTGGCTTGTCGAAACCCTAATTAGCATTTAAAAATGGTACCCCAGTAATTTTCTCGCATACAAATTAAATGTTCAATAAATGTGCTTGGTTTGGACATTATTACTCAAGTTCTGTGACGTCACTGTCTGACTATGGTTTTACGATTTTACCCCTAAGCTAAAAACCACCATCAACAGCAAGATAAAAAAAAAGTCACAAACATCTTCGCCTCATCGTTTGTGATTCCACAATATCTTGTTTCGCTACCGTACGATTAAGATTATTGGGAGGTGATCAATATTTCTAGGCTGTTCTTCGGGAATATAGGTCCGGTATATCAATTGGTTCATGTTCACCTTGATTTATCAAAAGACAGAAAAAAAACTCATAGGTATGTCTATGGGAGACAAATTAATCTATTCAATATTTTTTTTTTTAGTAAGACAGATTATTTATGAAGTCTTTGAGTTAGGGTCGTAACAACTCTTAGTTGTGGGTGAGATCGGCTAAGGGAATCAAGTGCGCAGAATCCAGTGTGGTTCTAGAGGCGTAAGGAACACGATTGTACCTTGATCAGTGTGAGATTGGTTAGGGATCGACTATATTCCAGTCCGAAGTTAACTTGGAGTAGGCCAGTGTTTGTAGCGGCTTAATACAATGTGGTGTTCAAATCTAGACTAGATCCTGGGGTTTTTCTGCATTTGCGGTTTCCTCGTTAACAAAATTTCTGGTGTCTGTGTTATTTCTTTTCTGCATTATGTCTTTTATATAATTGAAATATCACAGGTTGTGCGTAGTTCAATCAATTAGATAATCCAACCTTTGGTTATTGATATAAATTGATTGACACTTGAACACTGGTCTTTGGTACCGTTCAAGTTGTTTCACATAATAATCAGGCTTTCGGATTTCTATATGTTTGATTTGCTGATTACATTGTGAAACAGAGACACAACTCTTGGATATATTTCCATTGATTGAGTCTGACTGTCTAGTTGATTCCCTTGGAATTATATTGGTGTTTGTCCATACAAATTGCTAAGCGAAATAGTGGGTGTGGTTGTTAGACCCCCGGTTTTTTAATACATATTAAGTTATATAAATTACAGAAAAAAATTAAAATACCATACATTGTTTGACATTTCTTTGCGAATGCGATAATTTGGATAGCACCAACAAGGACTTAGAGAATGTGAATTCGACTCATCAAGGATGCATTTGTAAAATGCATCGAATATAGTTGTGGACACATATATGGGTAAATATTTGACACATATGTAGGTAAGTATGTGGCACTAAAAAGAAACAAAAATACTCGACATGCATAAAACGCACGTGTACAACTACAACTCATGCACTGTAAAAATCAGAGGAGTAGTCATGGTTTCCTCTTTTCACTCGTTCTCTCCGCCTCCCTCTTTCAAATCTTCTGCTTCATATTAGACCATGGTTAGGTTTGAAAAATCTACCTAACAGTGTTATATTCATCTTTTCTTACTCCGTTTTTTCTAGTATAGTTTGGAAAGCCTAATTTAATCCCCAAATTTCAAATAATACAACATTAACAGAGAATGAACAACAACTGCCGTTATGCAACGAGTTCTTTAACAACAACAATTGATGCAAGGAGTTCTTCAACGACAACAATAAGTTATATTTTTCCTGGTCTAATACCTCCTCAACAATATTTTTTTTTTACTCGGGATGTCCAAAATGCACGTGTACAACAACTACAACTCATGCACTGTTAAAAACAGAGTAGTCATGGTTTCCACTTTTCACTCGTTCTCTCCGCCTCCCTCTTTCAAATCTTCTGCTTCAGATTAGACCATGGTTAGGTTTGGAAAAATCTACCTAACAATGTTATCTTCATCTCTTCTTACTCTCTTTTTCTAGTATAGTTTGGAAACCCTAATTTAATCCCCAAGTTTCAAATAATACATCATCAACAGAGGATGAACAACAACTTCCATTATGCAACGATTTCTTTAACAACAACAATTGATGCAATGAGTTCTTCAACGACAATAATAAGTTATATTTTTCCTGGTCTAATAACTCCTCAACATTTTTTTTTTCTTTTACAAACCCTTTTTTCGTGTGATTGATTTTCTTAGCTTGTTTATCATTACCGGTTGATTAGATCTTTTCCCATCTTTTTTGTGTTCTATGTGTAAGATGAATCAACAAAAATGGATCATTTAATCCTTCTATATGTGAAATCAACAAAAATGGTTCTCTTTGATTTTTGTATGTGAATGTCTCTGTTTTGTCAATCTGATGAAAAAAAGAAGAAGAATATTTACGACCGAGATAAACGGTTTTGGCCGATAAGACCGGTACCATCCGAGATTCCCTTGAAAATATTGTCTTGGGGATATTATGAGAATCATCTCGCTCTTGGGATGAAATGCGGAATCTCGCCGATATCTCGGCCGAGATGGCCGAGATCGACTACACTGGTTGAAACCTGAACCATACTTATAGCATCAAAAACGACAACGGAAAGAAGCTGACCAAAAGTAAAATTCAAAATAGATTCAACAAATCTACTACAATTATTAGATTTTGAGCCGCCATAGTACAACTATTGAAATCAAGCTAAGATATATAGGGTCAAATTCCACAATTCACTATCTAATACAGTCACAAGGAAGAGAGTCATGCTGTAGACGGATTGGCGAATTATGCTACGGAGGCCAACCATTGAAGAAAATTTCTCAATATTGATGGGACCACACACTCCCGCGCACAAATCAAATTTTAGCAGATGACCCTATCGTGTCACATACTCTAATCTAATATGTAATAGTTTTTTGATAATTTAATAAATTTCATGCTTTAATAAAAATATTAAATAACAAACGGAAAAATAAGATTATTATAATTCTACACATATATCAAATCCATATAATATATAATAATCTTTAACGCTGGATCCATTAAATCGATAATTTTTTCCAAAATCCGGTATCCAGCCGGCGCTTTCGAAATTTCATTAATATAAAGAAAAGAAAAAAATACTAGCAGAATTAAATGAACCATTTCACTGTCCTACATTGTTCTCTTCACCGTCTACTGACCTTTTGTACCGTTACTCATGAATAATGAAACCTTCTTTTCTCTTCCAGCCAAAAAGGAGATTTAATTAGCTGTTATTTTATTTAGTTGATTTTACTATCTTGGAGCCCAAGGCTTGGTAAATCCAAAAAGGAGATTTAACTAGTACAACCGTTGCCACGGTGGGAGGACCGACCGAAGAAGAATCTGAAGATGGCGACTACTTTCACATCCGTTTCAGCAAAAAAGATCTTTTCTCGGAAAAGTGATACTTTAAAAAGTTTGAGGAAAAGTGATACTTTCGCCCCGTTTAGGGAAAAGTGATGTTTTTGCCCGTTTGAAAAAGTGATGCTCTTCTCCGTTCGGAGGAAAAGTGATACTTTTCCCGAACGGAGCGAAAGTATCACTTTTCCCTAAACTCGGTGAAAGTATCACTTTTTTCCGAAACGGGGAGAAAGGATCACTTTTCCAAACGAATGTGAAAGTTTTTTCTGAAACGGAAAATTAGTCAATCCATAAACCAAAGTATGGTTACATAATGTGTTATGTATCCTTTGTGGTGGTTTGTATAATGGCTATGCATTAAATTTTCGAGAATTGTGCCTAAAATGAAATTATCACTTTTCTTGAAACGGAGGGAGTACATCGTTTTATTAGTTGCAACAGAAAATTAGTTGATGCATAAACCAAAATATGGTTACATAAAGTATTATGTATCCTTTATGGTGGTTTGTAAAATGAATATACATTTAATTTTCTAAAATTATGCCTAAAATTATAAATACCTCCGAATATTTCGTAAAAACTCAAAATTTGATATTGTTGTTTGTGCTCGTTGGATAGGTTTTTTTATTAGCTTTCCAACGAGATAAAATTTGTAAAATTCCAAGGCACGGATTTTTAGATATGTTATATTAAAGTTTGCATTCCAATTATACCCCTAAACATAAGGAGTTATAGTAATTGGACAAAAAGGGATTGATATTTTTGGTTTTTCTGCCCTAACCATTTCCAATCTTTTTGTTTCAATTTGATGATTTAGGATTTATAAAAAAATGGCCATATAAGGTCCTCCCTCGCTTCGCTCGGTCAGCCCAATTATCTGTTATTTTATTTAGTCTACTGGCCTGATATTCTGTGGTGCTAACTTTATTTCCACGCTTGCGCACATTTCGTGATGTGAAACACGTATTATGTACGAGAATGTGAGATGCACAAATCTCTATGCATTAGTAGGGTAAATCTATTATGCTTTCTATCAGAAACATTTTCATTAACAATTGCTGTTGGTTTATTGGTTTGGGTAACTCTATCAACATTTGGAATGATCCTTGGATCCCAAATTTACCGGGATTTAGACCTTCAAGACTGTAGAACTCAAACATACAAGTTTCCTTGGTTTCAGATCTTTTTATTCAAGGGGAAAGGTCTTGGAATATTGAGCTTCTAACTCAGTTATTTCCCCAAGAACAGGTGGTTATTATAAGCAGCATTTACATTCCTCAAGATATTGCAGTAGTCGACAAATTGATCTGGTTAAAAACTCCTTCGAGCAACTTCACTACAAAATCTAGCTATAAGGTTTTAGCGAGATAATATAGCAACTTCTTCCTCGATTTAGGCGTTTTAGTGGAAATTATTTTGGAAAAAAATGAAAACACAACCAAAAATTCATATATTTCTCGGAAGATTTTACATAATGGTGTGGTCATTATAATAACTTGAGAAAATGTAACAATCAGGTTCAAAACGTTTGTCCTTTCGCAACTCCTAAGAAGAGACAATCCTTCATCTTTTATTTACCTCAATAGGTTTACAAGAAATGTCTACCGTGTTAGTCCAATCTTTATTGATATCCCAATGGGAATGACTCCAACACAAATTATGCAGTTATGGCTATCATCTCCAGATCAAGGAATTATGCTGAATATGGGTTCGTGTATTTTGTGGAATATTTGGAAATCTAGGAATGATTTGGTTTTTAACAACACTCAACATTCAGATTGATCAGTGTATGCAAAAGGCAATCGCAGATTTTAAATTCTTTGATCTACATCATTCCTTAAACTATTGTTCTCGCACCTATCAGTTGTTCCAATGTTGCTCAATGGGTTCCTCCTCCTCATTTTTTAGTAAAGATTAATGTGGACGCCGCTTTGAAAGGTGATGTTCTGACAACAATGGAAAGGGTGATGTTGTGCGGTGCGCAGGGATTCTTATGGTAATCACCTTGGTAGTGGGTCTCTATGTTTTGACACTTTTTCTGCATTATCGCGGAAGGTAAAGCTTTAGTTGATCTTGGTCATTAGCGAAAAGACTTCAAATATCCAATCATTGTTGAGGGGGATGTCACAGACATTCCTAAATCAATTTTTGATGAGGATTAATATCAATAAAATTATGTTTCCTTCAAAAAAAAAAGTAGGGTAAATCTACCAGATTCACATCGTTTTCATATGGAGTGTAGATACAACAGAAAAAACAACCCCTCATTTTCAAAGTCAACAACTCCGACGGTAGAAGCTACGGGACCTACAATCAATACTGAGGTTCGGTCACTTTATCTCTTTGTCGTGCTAGACTGCAGGGCCGTTTTGGTGTGCCGTGCATGCTCCCATGTTTGACCCCCTTAAGCGCCTTAGGATGGAAAATCCGCTAGGTTGGTCCATGGAGAGAGACAAGAGATTAAAGATGGTTCCTTGCCACCCGTGGGGAAACTTGAAATGAATTAGCCTATTTTCTAACATTTTAATTTTAATAAAAATATGTAAATTTTTTATTTCAATGTTTAACTTTAAATAATGGACTCAAAATGTTATACAATTTATTTTAAGAATGGAAATAGGCTGAAACTAAGACGAAGTTTCGACCACCCTTGTGGTGAGAATCCAAGCTATGCTAGATAATCAAGGGAAATTTGTGTATTTTGTACCCTCATCCGTACAATGCAAGAGCTAAAAGAAAAGTTGAGCTAAGGGAAAAAATTCCTGACAAATAATGAGTATCTGATCTTAGAAGAATACTAGATATCCGCTAGATACTTTTTTGGATAACCTAAAATAAGAAAATCTTGTATATTTTGTTTTGGTTTTTGGATGGATACACAATACCCGCATGACTGTAGCCCAAAGTAGAGATGCTCCATAGTTTTTGATTTTCTTGTCAATTCTGGTTCCTTTAGTTTAAAATTTTGAGAAAAAATTTTGCGTTGCATGATACTTATTCGACAAGACTCAAGTCCAAAAAAGAAATGCTTCATGGTTTTTGATTTTCCTATCAATTTTTATTTCCTTAAATTTATAATTTTGAGTGGAAATTTTCTCTTAGTATGATGATTATTTTTAAAAAGATAATACGACCCACTATATGGTGTAACTTATAAAATCTTATATTATGGTGACCCTTGGCTTAGCCACAATCATGTGTTTTAACCAAGGGTAAGATAAAAAAAAAACAAGAACACTGTGGCGCTTTGGCTATATGAGATCTTTTGCTCAAATAGTGTTTAAGTATCGTCGGTTGTTAATTGTTGATTTATTAAGGTGTTGTTAAAAACTTCATAGACGTGCAAATTTCCATCACATTTTGTATCTGGATCTGAATTTTCATAAATATTTCGAGTCTGAATATTTTTTTTTTTTTGTTAATTGGGATTTTGAGCATGGATATTAAATCAAAGCGTATTGATTTTTTGAAAAAATCAAAGTCATCAAAAACTTAAAGACCATAATAGAAAGGTCAAACAAAAGAAAATCGTACTCGGATAATAAATATCCGCGAAAAATTGGACGAAGATTAAGACTCGCACCAAACAGATAATTTTCTTGAGCTAAACAATGGCTAATTGGTGTTGCATATTTGCGGCACTCAATTAATAACCATGGCGTGACTATCTACTAAATGAGAATATGCTTTTTAACTTCCTTAGTTGTCGCGTCGTTTGCTCAACTTTGATAATAGAGGATACATGATATTTGAGACCTTTCTCCTTCAATAAGAGAAACCAAAAAATCCTAGCGTCATTTACTTAGATCGGCTCGCATGGGGAGCAGATCAGTTCAAATCTCTTGAAATCTTTATTTCCTTTCTTCATCTCTGTTGATTTGTCATCTCCAGAGTCTATTTTTTTTCCTGTTTTTTAGGTTTAAAATTTAAAAAAACGGGTTTGTTTGTTTTTCCATGTTTTGTTTTGAGGTTTTGATTCATGGAGATGTTAGATCTTCTTTGCTTACATGGAAAACCTCTCATGTCTCTAAGATTCATCCACAACTCATCTATAAACTCAGTTTTTTCGGAAATAGTTTTTGCTTACATTGAAAACCTCCCATGTCTCTAAGATTCATCCACAACTCATATACAAACCTAGTTTTTTCGGCAGTAGTTTTCTCTTCTGGCCTCTTCAACAATCACAAGATTAACAACAACAATAACTTTTGTAGTCTTGAAAATGGCAGAAGCAACGACAACAATCACTACAGCAGCAACAACAATCACAAAAGCAACAACTAAAACTACAAAAACATCAACATCAAGCAATACTAAATCTTTAATGAGTACTTCTGGTTGGGATTCTTTTTAGTTACTTTGTTACTTAAAGATGGATTATTGTATGGTCGTGCCTTTTATGTGTTTCGTAGGTGTGTTAGTAGGTTTGAAAATAGTCGACTCCTTCAGATCTATGTCTTTTAACTACCTGACCAGGAAAGACTTGGTATGTGTGGAAGAAATTAGTTCTTTACCACACGATAATAACCTTGAGAGGTTGGATGGATCAATTTTTGATCCTAACTCTCCTTCTTTTTGCAGGATTGTTAATTGGATTGGAAGAAAATATCTCTTCCAAACAATGCCGTCTAACCTTCACAAGAAGATGACTCAATTGTTTATATTATTTGGTGATTTTATTTGTTGTGACGCTAAAATTGTTAGTGTATTTATTTTTTAGGTTTGCTCTAGTTTTTCTATTACCTCTGTGAAAATTTGTTGCACATATAAATTAGCCACTTTTGAAGAGAGTTATCTTTGTAATAATCCTCATAAATAGGTTATTGAGGATGTAATAATGAGAACTCTTATCCTTTACCTAGATAAATTTGGGCCTAGGCCACCAAATTAATTCTTAAAACTATCTCATATAAATACTAATCTTTCCCTTTTCAGCAAATCCAAAAACATAAAAAACTTAAAAACTTTCTATTTTCATCCTAATCTTTCCAAATTCTTAAAATCATAATAAATTTTTTTTTTGATCATCTGTTCCAACGATCTTGGATCCAACCAAGAAAAAGGTAAATCTCCATCAACTGTTTCTTGTATTCACATTTCTTCAGTGATTTACATGTTTAACTTTTCGATTTTTGAAAACCCAAATCTCTGATCTTACCAAAATCGGTTTATGTTGACATATCGAATAAACCGATTATGGGTTTTGTTCTTCGGCCACGAAGAGCATGCAGAGTAATCGGTTTATATGATGATTAACATCAACCAATTCTAGGTTTAGAAACGAAATATCAAAAGACATCACCAGAATCGGGATATAAGTGCATTAGAATAATCCGATTCTGGGTACAATTTTTGTATTTTAACTATGCGATCCCATAATCGAGTTTTATATCCTTGTTAATTTACCTATTAAGATTGTCTCTCCAGATTCCATTCCATAATCGGTGTTTATATATGTATCACATAAACCGATTATTTATGTTTGACATTCATGTGTGTTTTGTTGTTGAGAATCGGATTACATATGTTTAGTTATGTACCAATTTTTAACTTGATTTTTCGTTTTTTGTTTTGTAGATATGGACTTAGGCCACCTAGAATTTTACGATCGAGATCTCACCCATGAGGATATTCACTGGGCACCACAACCCGTCCCAGAAAGAAGCCTTTACAAGTTTTCATATGGGCGTGAGACTCATCTGGAGAAAGCACTCGCACTATTTGGAAGAGCTCCATGAGGTCATCAGGTTCACGAGGAGAATAAGGGATTTGATTTCAGCTGAAAGGGATCGCCACACATATTTGGAAGATATGTTTGAAGAAATGGCTGAAGTTCAATCCATTGATGAAGCATAAGCTGCTGAAAATTCTCCTGGTGTTGCTGCTCCTGATGCTGGTGCTCCATGATTTATAAGTTTTTAAGTTTAAGTTTTTAAGACTTCGTTGTTTAAGTTTTTTTTTTAAAGGAACAAGATTACTTCTTGATTTCATTAAAATAATAAGAATTCATACATCATCTTCAAATAAATCAACCAAGAAAAACATGAAAATATAAAAAGATAAAATATCAAATACATGGATTTCAAAGATAAATCTGATGATGCCGGAGGAATGGCTTGTGATTTAGTAATTAATCTTCCATTTTGAATTGTCTTCTTCTTCAATAAGATTTAAGTGTCCCAATCGGGAGTAATTTGCGCAAAATATTGTTACCACAATCAATTTCGGTAGCCCTTGTTATTCACATAGATGTAAAATCATGTCATGCCGAAGTAGATTGCTCTGGATGAAATATCTGAGACGATTGATGCAATCGATTGAATCGCCACGAAGGCTAGGAAATCCTTCTTGGAAATTATACAAGAAGTAATCTAAATGTCATATAAAAGCCAGTACAGGATAAAAGAAATACATAATAAAACCTAGTATCGTTTTATAAAAACGATTGTCTTATTTAGAAGTAATATACATATAATTACAAGTAATTAATTGTATTCAAATCCAACCAGAAGATCTAAGAAAATTAGACCAAATCTGGTAGATTTGAGATATAGGATAGGAGTTTTGAAGATTTAGGAGAAAACGGTTACAAGGATTTAAGTTTATTAAGACTTGGTTGTTTAAGTTTTTGGTTTTTAAAACTTTAGACTTTGGATGGTTAAGGTTTATATTTTGTATGAACATGGTGTTGAACTTAATGCACTTAAAGTTTTAATTATAATTATGTTTATCAAACAAAACAATGCATGCTCAATAATTCTGTTACCTGAACACATGCCAACAATCGAGCTACTCGATATGTCAACATAAACCGATTGTCTAGGGTCCATAAAGGAATCGATTTATGTGTGGGGTAAGTATAATCCGATTCTTCATGCCTTAGAAATGTTGTTTTTCTGTATGTTTTTCAAGCTACAATCGGATCACATATACATCTATATAAACCGATTAATGTTGGTGAAAATTCAATTTTTTTACATGTCCTTAATCGGTTTATGTTGGTCACAAGAAAGATCGATTCTTGGTGGCATAAAAACACAATCGGATTTTACAAACCTTCGAGAGGACCGATTATTTCAAATTATTTCATTTTTTTCAAAAAAAATAGTTGTTAGGGACTTTCTTTATATATAGAGACCTCATCCTTGGACCCCATTTGCCCCAAAATTTCTCATTCTATTCCCTCTCACTCCATATACTCCACAACTACTTATTTGATAGCTCCACAATGGCATCATTTGATTCAAATGAAGATGTATCCATCACCAATCATGGTACGCCGAGACTAATATCAAAAATCAGTCATCCGCAAAGGTAGATGCCGAAACATTTTGGGCAAAGGTATACAACAAATATAGGCAAGAGTTTGGGAATCCTAATGGAAGAAGTGTTCAACAAGTCCATGATAGGTACCTAGTCATCGAAAATGCGATACTTGCTTTTTTAGCTATCCAAAAACGGATTTTGAATGCTAGACACTTTAGCTACTCCATTGAACAATTTGTAAGTATTTTTGTGGTTTATTTTACATAATCCAAATTGTTTGATCTTCCTACTAAGCACCACTAACAAAGTAAGTTTACATCGTGATTTTGTAGCACGAAACCGTGAAAGCACGCTACTTGGAGGAAAAGGGGGAAGCATTCGCATTCGATGCAAGCTATCACTTCATGGTTTCCAAAATTCAGGAGTATGCCCCGGAGATGATGATGGTGGGTGAATAGGACTCGGATTCCTCCAATGAAGATTGATGGTTTTAGAAGTGTTTGTGTAGGTTTTGTGGGTAGATCTCTATGCAAACCCTCACGAGACTATAACTCATCCACTAGGTCACCTAGGGGTTTAAAGGCTTGATGAATGAAAAAAATTTCTTATAAAAGACAACAATCGGTTTATATATGTCACAGAAAACCCCGATTTTGTAATCGGATTATATATAAGGCAACATCAACATATTATGAAAGGCCTCTGTTAATATTGGAAACACCAACCCAGAATCGGTTTATGAGTGCATGAACGTAAACCGATTATGGGTACTGTTTACGAAAAAAAAATCAAAATGTTTAAGTTGTTTGATGTTTTGAATAACACATTAAAGTTAGTTGATATCACGTCTAAAACATAGTTAACACCTAATATGATTAATTAATGCTAATTAATTAGGGTAAAATAGGTACTTAGATAATTATTGGATAAGGGGTGGTGTGAAAGTTATTTCTAATGATTTTTTTTTGTCTTGTAGTCGCAGGCCCAAAATAATTGTTTTCGAAAGGGGTGGGTATGATAATTATTCTAGGCCCCAATTTAGCCAGGATCCTTTAAGAGCAAGGATTAATTGGGGGCCTCAAATAATAAATACCCACACCAAAAATTATAGGAGGCTTCCAAAATGTGGTTGAAAGTATCATTTTACCATTTCCTTAAAATTAATAGGGTCGTTTGTTTAATAATAGGGTCGTTAATGACCCCTTAAAATTATTAGCCATATATACATAGAGTTGTCAACTGTAATTCGTTAGTCATATAGAATCGTTATCATTCTTCTCCATACATAAACGACTGTATGAGTTGATTAATTAACGACCCTACTATGATAGAGTAGCCAAATAGAATCGTTATCATTCCTATTGTATGGATGAGTCATTTCCAATAACGACCCTATAAGTTACAAGTTCCTATTGGGTAACGATTGGGTAACTATGGAAGCAAATGTTATCAATTAACGACCCTATAAGTTAGATTAGTTCCTATTGGTATCAATTAATGACCCTACTATGAATCGTTATCATCCTTCTCCATACATAAACGACTTAGCCAATAGTCGTTATCATTTTTTTGTTATACCACGACGACCCTTCCATTTTAAAATGACGATCCTTCCATTTTAAGGTGACGAACCTTCCATTTCTTTGGTAGAGAAATAGTTTTTAGTCATATAGAATCGTTAGTGTATAAAAAGGGATCGTCATAGTAGGGTCGTTAATTGGTTCTATAATATATTGACGACTCTATTCTGGGGGGAAAAAATCTTAAACCCAAAAAAATGGTCGTTATCTCCTACACCTTATACATTAACGATTTTTCATATAAATAACATGTAGATGAAAAATCGTTATCTCCCTCCTCATATATCCTAACGATTTTTCATACTCTCTACATGTATATGAAAAATCTTTAGGATTTAGGATTTTTGGGTTGACGACCCTTTAACTGTAACTGATTTTTTTTCTTCTTAATGTCGTCAATGGAACCGAAGATAGTTGAGAGAGAGGGAGAAAACTGATTTTATCTAACTTAACTAATCAAACTTAACTAATCAAACTTAACTAATCAACTTAATTAACACTAATAATTTGGGGGTAATTTAGCCATTTCGAAAAATTCGGATAAAAGGTAGCCCCAAAATGCTATTGGGAGACCATCTGGTGAGGCCCCCAATTATTATTTGAGGCCCCCAATTAATCCTTGTTTAAGAGGATTGCAGTGTGCTTGCTTGATCTAAGGGCTCCCCGAACAGGTGTGGTTGGCATCTTCTATACGCTAGCCGGTACTCAATGCCGCCAACAATTCTCCTTCAAAATGAAAACTAGGGTTTGGTATGGAAGCGACTACAGATGTTAAAATTGGTATGCAAAAATCTCTTTCTTTAGATTGATAAGTACACAACTACACATGGAGAAGTTACTATAGAGTAAACGCCGGTTATAAATCATAAAATAATAAAAACTTAACGGAGTTAAAACGTCGTTAATTATGATGACGCTGTCAAACGGTGCATAGACTATGATGCAAACGAGAAGATCTCAACCATTAGATTGAATCAAACAGGGAAAAGAAATTCTAGATGAGTATAAAACGGTTTTTAGATTATAACGGAGAGAGAGTTGAGTATAAAAACAGGGTTTTGAAAGGGAGAGAGAACATTTCGTTTGATCAGAAAACAAAGAAGAAGAAGCAGCAGCAGCATAACACAAAGAGAGCCTCTCTATTTAAGTTTTCTCCTTCTTTCCAGAAAATCTTGTTTCTCTGTGAAATTTCTGTTGTTTTTCTGTGTGTGATTAGTGAATTTGAGATGAATCACAATGAGAGGTTGTAATTGAAAGAAGAAGAAGAAGAAGTTGTTGTTCATCTTATAATTGAGTTGAGAGATTGGTTATCTGAGAAGATTTCTGAGAGAAAGTGTTGAAATCTGATCTTTGATTGTTAAGATTTGATTTGGTTTTTGGTGTTTTGATTTGTGGATTTTTGAGAGTAGAGATTGAAGAATCGGAGGTTTTTGATTTATTGAGGTTTGTAATTGTAACTATTTGTGATTTTGATGTAGAATAGTTTGATTTCGGTTTCTGGTGTTAATGAATCTTAATTTTTGATTTTGGTGGTTTTTGCAGATACATTATCAGCAGTTGTGAAAGAGGAATTGTTTTAGTCTTTGTTGTTGAGGAAATAAGAGATTTTTATTGAGAAATAGATCGAATTATTGAGGTTTGAAAGAAGAATTGTGAAGATCAGAATCACAGGTGAGACTTTGGTTGAAGATGGAATCAGTTCAATTTCTTCTTTTTTCAGATTCTTCATTGTTTTCTGATCTCGATTTGCAAAGAGATAACGAAAAACCTAATTTTCTTCAATTTCTGGATTTTTAATCTTTTCAGTGTGAATCTGAGAGACTTTTTCTCAGAATCAATGGAGTTGGATTTCTAGCATTTTCTTGTTTGATTTTTTGGTTGTGATGATTTTCAATTCATTTGCTTCTCTTTTTCTCAGTTTCAGAAACTGCTTCTTCTTGTTCTGGTTTTTCGTTTTTTTCTGGTAGCCATTACTGAGCTAATCTTTCTCTAATTAAGGTCAAAATCTGAATGAATCTTTCTGTATTTAACTTTTTTCCTTGTAAATTCCTTCTCCAACTTCTAAAATTGAGACCTGTTATATCTTTTTATAGTCTCAAATCTTTTTCTCCCTTTTCCATTCTGAGAAGATCAGTTGTTTTTGGTATCCAAATCGATCTTGTAGGTAAAAAAGATCCAATTCACTAGTCTGCGAATTTTGAAGCTTTAGGTAATGGCGATGCTGAGATAGCATCTCAGTTTCTCTCCTTAGATTTTCTTATCTCTGGTTTCATTCTAGTCCCTATTTTTAGTTATCTTTTTATGGATTCAGTTCAATTTCCGTTCACCTCTAGTTTGTGATGTTACTCTGAATTTCCAATAAACTAGAGGTTATCTGAAATTTGATCTAAAATCACTCTTTTCAGTTTCATCTACCCTGTTTGAAATCCGATTCCTAATAGTCATTTCTCAATTTTCCTCTCAATCTCTGTAATCTCATTGTCAATCTTAATTTTTCCGGTGAATTTACTCATCTCCGTTTGATAATCAGGTGAGTATTATTCGTGAGCCATATTCTCAATTTGGATTCCCTAGCCCCTGTTTGAATTCGGATTCCCAATAGTCAAGCCCTTCAATCCATCCGTTTCTTTCACTTTCTATGTACTAGTCTTCAATTCCCCTGTAAATTCTCTCCATCTCTGTTTCATGCAGAGTACTAATTCTGAAAATCATCATCATCAGAGCAACTCCATTTTTCTTCATGTTCTTCATTATTGGTTAAATTGTCAAAAATTAATCGCAATTTATTAATTTTATTTTTTTCACTGTTTACAGCCTCATTTATTTTCTCTAGGCGTTTCTTTTTGTTTTCTCCTTGGTATGTATCTTCTCATCAATAAAATCAATCAATCGTTATCTGAATATATAAATCGGTTTTCTGGTTGATTCTTTTCAAACCATTTCTTTATTATTATTATTCTCCAATTAACCACAGTTAAACACTTGACCAGCTTTTAATCATTCAGCATGGTTTGGTTTTGTGCAGTGTAAGCGTGTGAATCCCCTTTCTATAAAGAAGAGATGGAAATTGGAGAGGTAGTTAAGAATACAAATCGAAACAACAACAGCAGTTTATACAACAACAGCAACCACAGATCTTCACCATTAAGACAACACCAACAACACTCGACGGAGGCACCAACGACATCATCCAGTCCTGTATTTGAATTACAATGGGGAAATCGTAAAAGACTTCGTTGTTCATCAAAACCACACACCAAAGTTACCTCCGCTGCACCGGATTCTACCGTGGAAAGAACTTCTTCTCTCAGAGCTGATAGGCGCCTTGTTAGAGCCGACAGAGATAGTAGTTTCAGAAGACCTTTTTCTCCTCCCCAGCCTCATCCTCCGTCCTCATCTTCTCATCGTATCCTCAGGTAACCTCTCCCCCAGATTTTTGCATTAATTTGATTTTTTTAATTTTGGTTGAAAATCTCTTTGAAATTAGGGAAAAATCTTCGTAATCTAAGTCAATTTTGTTTGCTAATATGCGCTAGGGGTGCGTAATGTTATATGCCACGTAAGCAAAAAGTTCTGTGATTCTCCCTTTGATTCCAGAAGATAAAGTCTTTATGTGGTTCCACGAGCTCATTTAAACCACACTAGAAATTTTGCAGGACAAAAAAAAAATCGATCATTTATTTGAAAATTTACACTCACAGTCTAGATAAAAATTCAAGCTATTACTACCACCGTAGATTTTCAGGGCACAATTTCGCAAGGCTGGTAATGGAGGTACCAAATTGGTTGGGGGTGTACCAACCCCAAGGCAAATGAATTTTTGTCTTATTAGCATTTGGTACACCCCAACCAAAACCAGTCCCCCCATTAGCAGTATTGGGGAAGACAAAATACCTTGAATTTTTAGTTTTGGTTGAGTGTAGGTGGTGCATCTTCTCGGACTAGTTGAGTTTTGATGGATATGGTCCACCATTATTTATATATATATATCTATCCTCAACTTGCAAAACACGATAGACTAAAAGATATTCACGTTTGTTCGCCACTTATTTTGAAATATATTAGTATTATTCACCAGTGTTAAATTATTCATTGTCTGTTTGTCACTTTATTTTGAAAAAAAAAAAGTGTGGCAAAATAATGTGGTATCTCCTCATTTTGTTTTTAACGTGGTCTGTAAGTGTGTCGTTTACACACTAGGAATACTAAATGCAAAATATGCCTTCAGTTTAAATCTCAGCCGTTAGATTTTTTTTATCATTTCGTTTTTTCTGGATGATTGGATAGGCCACCTTACAGCGTGTCGTTACTTGGAACTCCCATCCCCTTTTAGTTAACGTGGATTTCCTCTGCCTTGATTTCGTCTTTAGGCTTAATTGTTGGGACCACCCTATGTTTTGGTAGGTCTAGAAGGATCAAGAACTGCTTCTTCTTGGTACCACCTTTCAATTGATGATGACTTTATATGAATAGAGTCAATGTATATGAATATTGTGAAGCACTTTTTCTGGTCAGATTCTAGTCAATTATTCGTCCATTTATTTCCTAGAATTTTTCACTTAAATCATCGTGAGGTAAAAATTGTTGATTAGTCTACTTGATGCTAATTTAATTTACCATGTCTAACCTACTCTCCGATTCGGCTTTGTTCTATCTTGTTCTAGTTCTTGGTCTAGATGGATCTTTAGATTAGCTACACGAGCCACTTGACCAATTATGAGTGTACGTGTACATTACTCTCCTGTCCATCCCTGTACAAGTTTGGTTGAAATGGTGGGCCTATATTGAAACCTGATGTCTCTACCCACTTTCTCACCACGTTACCTTGAAAACAGGTCACACACACAAACCCTACCAAGATAATCTTTTGTTTCCTTTACAGAAAAAAGCATTTAATAATTTACTTCTTTTAATCCAACGATCCGCATTCACCTCCACATGTCCACTAGAATCACTCCTTACCTTAGGATCACACGTGTTTAATAAAATCTCAACTTTGTGGAAGAGGTTGAAAGCACAGAGAAAAAGAAGAAAAACTCATCAGAGAATTAATAAGGAATCCAGTCCACTGACCCCCAAGAGACAAATTCCACAACTCCATTGTTTGAGGCATCCATCATCACAACATCATCTAGCCCCATCTCCTCCTGGATCCACATCTTCTGTAGAATTTACTCTGGGTCTTTTAGAAGGGTAATTTGGTCATTGTGATACATGTATGGTGATGGTTGTTGTTGTTGTTACTTAATATTAATATCATGTCTAAAAAAAATGCATTTGTGTTTTTTTTTCTGTCAGGAACTCTGAAACTTCAACTGCTGCTGCTGTGATGAAAGGAGGGCATCATCATCATCAGAACGGTGTTTCTGCATCTGCTGTTTCTCCTGAAAGGGGTGGTGAAGAAGTCAAGGTTCATCATCATCAAGATAAGAAAGGAAGTCGTCATCATGATCATCACCATAGCAACAACAACAGCCATCATCATTATACAAACGGTGTGTCTGGATCATCAGAAACAGCTGATGAGAATCATAACAAGAAACTAAACGGTGGTGGTGGTGGGTCGTCTTCAGGTGGAAGTGGTGATCAGATGGCAAATATACCACCTGTATGGCCACCAAAATTTGTGATTGCATTAACAAATAAAGAGAAGGAAGAAGATTTCATGGCGATTAAAGGCTCTAAACTTCCTCAAAGACCTAAAAAACGTGCCAAGTTCGTTCAACGCACCCTCAATGTATGTATTCATTTTTCTCTCATCCTTAATCTTCTCTTGTGATTTCTGTTTGATTTTTTCTTCCGGAAATTAATCTTAAACCAGAATTTTAGAATCCGAAGAATTCCAATTTTTTGCTAAAATTACTCAAAAAGCAAAATAAAGCTGTTTATTCCTTTATTTTTGCTTTTTCTATTTTTAATAAAAACATTGAGAAAGAAAGAAAAAAAAAAAAGGACCAAGTGGTTGTTTGACACGTAGGAAGTGTGTTGTTTAGTTGATCTGGTCCGTTATTTGCTCTGACTGACCAGATCTTGTCTGGGTTTTCAATTATTTTAGAGTTTTGATTACTGGGCCCACATTTAGGAATCTGATCATTTTGGTTTTTGGTAAGTAGATCGGACGGCTGATAATGACTGTGGTGGTGGTTGTTTGTGCAGCTTGTGAGTCCAGGAACCTGGTTATGTGATCTAACCTTGGAAAGATATGAAGTTAGAGAGAAGAAAACAACCAAGAAGGTAAATTAATTAAAATTAGTGAATTAATTAATTTATTTTTAATAAATATATGGAATCAAATTTTAAATATGGTTTTTTCTGACTTTTATGTACTATTTTTTTGTATTTTAATAATTTTGTTTGTTGGGGTTTGGTTTATGCAGAGACCAAGAGGATTGAAAGCAATGGGAAACATGGAAAGTGACTCCGAATAGTGAAATGAGGCTGCAATAATATTTTCATTTTATTTTTTCCTATAAAAAGAAGAAAAAAAAAAGTATAAATTGAAATCTAAGCCTTTGGATTATGATTTTTGAAGTTTTTCTCTTTTGTTAATCTCTTTACTGATCCATTTTAACTTGAGAAAAAGAGTAAAGAAAAAGAGAGATAGGGTGGGTGTAATGTCTTCTTGAACAACAGCTAAATATGTTGTTTTTAGAGGAAAAAGAGAGAGCATAGAGATAAAGGAAGGAATATGTGATGCTGTTCCTTTGTTTGTAGTAATAGGTTTTATCATATCCTCTTTGTTGTTCACATCATCCTTTTTCATTAATGTATCCCAAAATTTTCCTTTTCCTTTTGTTTGCATTTTGGTACACACTTTTGTTAGACATGGTGAGTGTTTCAATTTTAGCCGTGGCTAATGTTTGCATTTTAAGGATAGAGGGATAGCAGTGTTATGTGTAATATCATGCCTCTGTCAAAGACCATTCGGCTCTAGCCCAAACGAGCCCTAGTTCAGCCTGTGTGTTATATCATGCCTCTTTTGGTTTGTGTGAGAAATTCGGATCGAGTTATTCGATGACCTTGTATTGTGCAACAAAAATCATAGGAAACCTATGTCAAATTAACCTTCTATGATAGATCAAAAGTAAAATGAAATGGAACTTCCATGACAAAGAACCCAAGTATGAGGTACATTTAAAGCAGGATGCAGGTAAACAAAAAATTATTAGCGACTCATTTTGTATCACATTGTATTTCTTCACTAACATTATATGAATTCAGATGCATGTTTGTAAGGATTTCGCAAAATGAGTTTCTGGAAGAAATAAAAAATCTAAAGGAGTTGAGAGACAATTACAAGTAAGATGTTTGAGTAAACTAAAAAGAAAATCATAAAATGGAGTTCGGTTCCATCATCAAAGGCATTGTAATGTCATGCTTTGGGATACTCACAGACTTCGCAAATGTTGGATTAACCAGACTTCAACAATGTCCTTGGGAGGTTATTAAAGCGCAAAAAACATCTGTATTGAAATTAACTAATGTCTTGAGAGGTTATTAAAGCGCAAAGAACATCTGTATTGAAATTAACTAATGTGCAGCATGATTTTCCCATAGCACTTGATTATATGTTCCTTTGTAGCTAGAATATTAATGTTACATAAACAAAGAACTACATACTGTCAAATTTGATTTGGAGTTGGGTACAACCAGGGACAGACCCATAAATCTTTTCAGGGTAGGGCTAGAATGTTACTAGTTGTCAATGCGATCGAAGGCCGCGGATTGTTTTTTGCAATGAGTTACATAAATAATGGTTAACTTGAATTCGCGAACAATGTACTAGATAAAAAGACAAGTATAACGTTAAAAACTGCAAATTTTAATTAGAAAAAGTGATTGGAGAAAGCAATTTATGGTTTCTATAAGAAAAATGAGAAAGTAAATGGATGTGACAATGAAAATTCTATATTTTAAAAAAGATCTTGGACTAAAAATTATCTGTGCTATAGCTACAAGGATTAATCAGCAATAAAGACGGGCTAACTACCAATTTTTAGAAACAAAGATGGGCTAAATACTAATTTTTAAGAAATTACTTATACAAAATTTTTACCTAGCTAAAAATAGGAACGGGCTATAGCCCGGGTTAGCCCCTTTCTAGGCCCGTCCCTGGGTACAACTACTATGTGATTGCACAAAAATATGTCAATATACAAACTGTTTATGCCATATAATCATAGTTACTTATATCGAAATAATCATTTGATTAAATAAACTGTTGGCACTTTGCCGATGTCATTGTAATACAATGGTAAAGATTGAGTGATAACATACGCGACCTATGTAAGTTTGAAGCTTGTCCACACAAAATTCTTTATTCCTTCTATTTGATTTTGTGTACAATTATGTAATTTCTATACTGCTGGATGAGGAAACATTTTTATCTTAATTTTCAATAATTTGTTACAAACAAAAACAGTTACAAGAAGGGAAAACCGAGAAAAACGCCACAAAATGAGGGGTCCTCTTGGGATATGCCCAAAAGTTTCGGATTTTGAAAATATGTCTCATTCTATTAACTAGTCAATTTGGCAAGTCACATGTGAAAAAGAAAACAAAGGTACCGGTGGTGGTGGTTTAGGGTTCAGGATTTGATTCCAGTTCTAGGTGGTGTTGGTCGTGGTGGTTCAAGTGGTAGTTGGAAACTTGGAATGACGATGATTCAGGTGGTAGTGATGCTGGTGGCTCAGATGGTGGTGGTAGTGGCAACAACAATGGTTCATGCGATAATGATACCGGTGGTGGTAATGATGGTGACGGTAGCAATGGTGGTTTCTCTGTTACCATCTAAAAAAAATATAATGTTAAATTGAATATTTCAACCTCTTTTACAGGTCATAATGGCCCAAATAATTTTTTTTTATGCAAAGAACACTTCATTAAAGCCACAACATTACGTAACTTCTTGCTAACTTGCCTTTATCATATTTTCAAATTTTTCAGGGATGTTACACCAAGAATCAAAGGAGGCATTGTTAGCTATTACACGGGCTATATTATTAGTTGTTCTTTTTACATGACTGATACCAAAATACGAAAGGGAAGTCTCTAAAGGCATTATTTCATCTACAAATCCTTGGTTCGTCAAGTGAACCATCAGATTGACATTTTTGATAGAACTAACTGCATTCTGACAGTCTGATTCATATATAACTTTTTGTAATTGCATTTCCTTGGCCTATAGTATAGCATATTTCATGGCCAAGCACTGCGCCTGCTCTGGGTCTAGTTCTCCATTGAAGTTTCTGGCCTTGATACCCCTGGATGTACCTGCAAAATCTCTGAGTATTAGTAAAGTGATCCAAAAAGGCATCAATGTTCATTTTCAGGTGATTATCTGGAGGAGGAGTCCAAGTTAGTGAATTATTTGCTGAAATAATATTATACTGATGCAGTTTTTCTGAAATGCAGTGATTGACTAGACTCCTTATAGCACTATAGGTAGACCATCAGTTGATTGTTTTGTTTTGAAATACTCTCATGCATCAGTTTTTCCAGATGTACCAAGCTGTGCACATTAAAGTTGATACGCACCAGGCATCATCTTGAGCATCTTGTTTACTATGAAAGAACCAACTAGAAATCCAAGATGTTGTATCTATGTGTTGCATCTGAATGTTGGAAACATTGACATTCATAGATAACCAGATAAAACTAGCGTAATCACACTCAATAATCAGATGTTGCAAGGTTTCCTCATGTGTATCACAACGAGGAAATTTACGTTTATATTTATTTTATAGTAGCTAAGTTTTTTCCTTGTAGGAACTATACCTCTCAAACATTTCCATATAAATAGTTTCGCCTTAAGTGGAAAAATGCCCCAAAATCGACCCATAGGTTATGAAAATGCCCTGAACGTTAGGTAAAAGATGAAAACGCCCCAATCCATTAGTATATAGTAAAGTGGTCAAATGGGGCATTTTGACTAGTCAATGCCCTGAGGAAATGTCCAAAGTACCCTTCATAAAAAATAAAAGAGGTAAACAAATTTTTTGGACACGTGTTCAAATCTTACAGACTAAGTATCTCGGTAAAAATGGACGGTTGGATTGATCAATAAAACACGTGTGCAAATCGAATGGTGGCCACGTGACAATTATGATTTTCGACACGTGGAATGAGATTGCCACATAACCACGCGTGTGATTCAACACGTGCACCTCCAATCTTATCTTCTTCCATAGTCGAGTTTCAGCCACAATTTTTTCTTCTTCTTCAGCAAATATCGACAGACAGAGAGACAAGAGAGATCGAGAGACAGAAAGATATCGAGAGATTGATAATGATAAGAGAGATAGCTTAGATCGAGAAGGGAAGATATAGATGAGAACCGAACAAGAGACCGTCTCCGAGGTTCTGAAACCCGCGAGGTTGGTAGGCGTTGAACATAGGGAAGAACAGGTAATTTGTTGAAACCCTAATCTTCTTTTGCTTTACTATTTTGATTTTTGATTGAAAGGTTGTTGTTTTTGATTCGCCTTTGTAATTGAATGGTTATGGAATTTAAATTAGGGTCTTTAAGAAACAGAATTAGGATTCCAGAAAAACGAAATTAGGGCTTCTTCTTTTGCTTTACTGTTTGTGATTTCCATATCAAAGGGTTGTTGTTTTTGATTCGCCATTGTAATTGAACAATTATAGAATTGAAATTAGGGTTTCTGAGAAACAAAATAGGGTTTCAGATAAACGAATTTAGGGATATAATTTGGGTACTATTTTTCTATTTTGTATATAATTGATTGTTCATAGTAGACTTCTGTTCAATTGGTCACACATTGCTGCAATTGAATGAGTAAGGATTTGAGTGTTCATAGTAGGGACAATACATTTTGGAATTTTTAGTAGTGGGGTTGATATGATAGGCTGTTATAAATGGTATTTGGGACTCTATAATTGGTATATGAAGCCATATGTTACTGAAATTATATGGCCAAGTACTGAAATTTTGAAACTTTTAGTTGTAGTTCAAGTATTCACATCTGCTTGTATAGTTCTTTTCTTTCTCCATGTCTTCTTATATGCTCCCCATACTGTTGAGTTGAGTGGTAGTGATGCTGATCAGTGTGGTCTAGTGGCTGTGACTTTGAAAGGTTCTTCTCTTCAGATCTTAAATGTATAAATGTTGATGGGCCTTCACTACTCACTATAAAACACAATATGCATGTGATATTGGCTTGGCCATATATATATGTACACCCTGAAAGAATCCCTGATGGCTTGATGTATGTATATACCTTGCAAATTGAACTCTGAATTTTTTTTTTTGTTTTCTTTCTTGGATGTGATGAAGCCATTATTTGTGTATATATGAACTTTGTATATACAAATAATGTATATGAACTTTATCATGAAAACAATACTTATCAGATAATGTATCTGAACTTTGTATATGTACTTGTTACATTTTTTATTGATTTGTTTCTTTTTTGTTAAATGTTTCAGAATGGGTAGTGAGAATAGGAATTTCTGGATAACTGATATAGGTGGCCGGTATAGGGACTTGTATTGTATTGGTTGTAAAGCTGGTACCGGTGGAGAAGCTTTCATGGCTATGCTAAAGATCCAAGGACAATCGATTGATTGATGATTTTTTTCGTTGCACATCTCACATTCCTGCAGATAAAGTAAAAATTAAAGTGAGCCGAAGAAGATACTACTAACCCCTAACCATGTTCTTCTTTGTAAAATTATTGAAATTGAACTTATCATTTTCAGTTTCTCGCCTGAGCTGGCAGCCATTATAAAGGGGAAAAAAATGTAATGATTTTTGCTCTTGGATGTTCCCCATTTCCCATTTATAAAGGCAAGACAACTAGATGACCGTTACTACAACGGTTGGAATCTGTAGCCGTTGATTTGACATTTTGCCACGTGTCGCAATCCTGGTTAATAGGACACAATCCTAGTTAATAGGACACGCTGGTCATATTTTAAAAACAAACCCCATTTCGGTAAATTTAAATTCTTCATCTCCGGCCGTCTAACAATTAGAGTAGCCACATGTCACAATCTCACTCACTCAAGCAAATGCCAAAATGTCACGTGCATGGCAGCCTGTTTGACAGAAGGGTATAAATGCCATTTTTTTGCACGTGTGGATCCATATGCTTACCATTTTGACCACTTAACCAGATGAAAAGGAATAGTTAACAGAATGGGGCATTTTGGTAACAATTTGGGTCATTTTTATCTTTTGTCTAACGTTCGGGGCATTTTCACAACCTATGGGTCGATTTTGGGGCATTTTTCCACTTAACCCTTTTCCAAACTGTTTTTGGAATATTTTAAGTTTGTTGGTTCCTTAAGCATCATGAGTTAAAGCCTTGTAGTCTGACTTAATATTGAATTCACATGTTCTATTTGTCTCCCAAATCATCCTATCATGCCCATGTTGAACTAGATTCATCTGCGGAACTAGATTTGTTATATGGTTTGGAAAAAAAATTCTAACTAATGCCGTGTTCTATCTTCTAAGATTTTGAAGCAAAATTTTCTAACTAATGCCGTGTTCTATCTTCTAGGATTTTGAAGCATAAGGTCAGAAACATACAAAATTCTAGTTGGTTCTCTATAGCTTCATTAGGAATAGGAGGAGTAATTTCCAGTCCTCTGATCCATTTTTCATACCAAACTAAGATTTTAGTTCCACTTCTTATGTTCCATCTATGGAATTTCCTAGCATTCTCAAATCCTATTTCAATTCCTTTCCAAATCTAAGCAGAGTTTTGGTGTTTCTGTTACAGATGAAGGAAGTCACAGAATGGAGAATATTTAGATTTCATATTTTTAACCCAAGGCTTATCAAGTTCGGTACACAGCCTCCATGCTATTTTGGTAATTAAATCCATGTTGTACTGTTCTAAATCATGAAAATCAATCCCTCCATCTTCTTTTGGGACATAAAGAGAATCCCATGAAATAAAATTAATGCCATTCTTTTCTCTATGACCTCACCAAAATTTTGTTTGCAGAGTATCTAACTGTTTCAAAGTATTTTTTTGGTAATCTGAAGTTGCTCATAAAGTGAGCAGGTACGAAGTTTAAGACTGATTTAACCATTATTATTCTTGCAACTTGATTAATTGTTTTTGAACTCCATCCTTGAAATATATTTTCAAATGAGTCTTTAATTGAACTAAAGGAATTAACTTTTGACTTACCAAGAAGAATTGGTAAACCCAAATATTTATCGGTTGTACATAAATTTTAACTCCTAATTTTTCAATTATAGATAATTTTTCCTCATGAGAAATGTCACCACAGATGAAATCTATAGATTTAGAAAAGTTAATGGCATGTCCAGACAAATTCCCAAAGTGCTGAAGAATATTGGTAATTTGGGCAAGACCTGAAGAATTTTCTTGGAAAAACAAACAATCATCTGCAAAAAGAAAATGATTTATTGGGATTGAGTTATGAGTAACTCGAATACCCTGTATTTTTTGTTAGTCTCGGCATGCTCTAAAGATCTTGAAAGATATTCCATTGACATGATGAACATATAGGGAGACAACGGGTCTCCCTGTCTTAAACCTCTTGTCGGGGTGTAAGAATCACAGATGCTACCGTTCAATCTGATAGAAATCGACGTAGTCGAGATACACAGCTGAATGATAGTTCTCAAACCTTCACAGAAACCTAGATGAAATAGCATTTTGTCAATAAAAGCCTATTCTAGCCTGTCAAAGGCTGTTGACGTGTATCACTTGAGAGCTACTAATCTTATCTTCTTTTTTTTTCTTTTTTTTTAATTTCTTCATTGTATGAATTAACTCATGGGCCATTATGACATTGTCATTAATGAGTTTTTTTTTTTGGACATAAGCCGCCTGAGATGGAGAGACATTTTTTTCCATCAACTGTTTCATCCTTAAAATAATAATATTTGAGATGATTTTATAAGAGCAATTACATAGACCAATTGGCATGTAATCATTTGGAGTAACTGTATGTTGAGATTTAGGAATCAAACATGTAATAGTTTGATTGATATGGTCTAACATTTTCTTTGTTTGGAAGAAATTATGGACCATAAAAGTTATCTCATCTCCTACTTTACCCTACTGCGACTGATAAAATTCAAAAGGGAAACCATCTGGTCCCGGTGCACTCCAACTAGACATATATAGTTTTTAGAGTATTATAAATTTCTTACTTTGTTGGAATCATCATCATTAACATCTCATTATCTGCTAGAGAAATTATCGGCTAAATAAGATGAAAAGAAGAATTATGAATTTGAGGATTAGTTGTTGTAGCTATAGTAGAAAAATGATTATTAAGAAACCTAGCAAGGTCTTCTCTTTTATGGTACCATCTACCATTTCAGTCTCTAAAGGATGTTATATTATTTTTTGACCTTCTTCTGTTAGCCATGGAATGAAAATAAGCTGTGTTATTATCTGCTTCTCTAATCCAGTTATCTCCAGATTTTTGTTGCCATAACTCTGTTTTAATTCCTTCCCAATGACTTAATTTATCAACAATATATTGGATCTGAGTTCTGATATTGTTACTGTATGGAAGAGATTGAAGATGAGAAAGCTTATTTTTAAAATACTTAATGTGATTACTAATGTGTCCAAACTCTTCCCTATTCCATCTAGATAAGCCTTTCCTTGTTTTGCTTAGTCTATCAGCAAAGTTCTGATTATATGTAGAGGAATTCGATAAATTATTAATTAACTAAACACATGAAGAATCCCTTAGCCAACATTTATAGAATTTCCAAGATTTGCTAAGTATGTGACATTCTGTTTCAGTGAATACTAAAATTGGACAATGATCTGATGCTCTAAATGGTAAGTGATATAGTTTAGAATCAAAATGCATTAAGAAGAGCAAAGTCAATTCTCCCTCTTCTATATCCCTTTCCATTTAGTCTATTAGACCAAGTATAGTTTGAACCAATGTAACCCAAATCCTTTAATCCAGCAGAATCTATTATACTCCTAACCCAATTGTCTATTGAATTATTATTTGAGTTTTGTTCCTTGTTGTTAAGATGAACATTGAGATCACCAAAAAACATCCAAGGTTGAAAAACATTATCTTTGAGATCTTTCAAAAAGTCCCACTATAATTTTTTCATATCTACATGAGTATACCCATAAACACAAGATAATAACCATTCTTGTTTTGAAGGATTGGATTGAATTAAAACATGAATCATATTATCCTTGCTAAAGACCACCTCACAGGGGAAACCTTGCTTCCAAAGAAAAATTAATCCTCCAGATAGACCAACAGAACTCACAAACTAGGAATTGGGACATGAAATTTTTTTACTGAGAAATTTAATTATATCAGCACTAATCTTTGTCTCTGACTAGAAAAATTAAATCTGGATTATGGTCTTTAATAATCTCTGCCAAATATTCCGTAGTTTCCTTTGCTGCAAAGCCTTGAACATTCCATGCAAGTAATTTCATTGTGATGTAGACTTGATTTTTAATGAGATGTAATGGTTTATGAACAATAAAGGAACTAATCTTACAGGAAATAAAGATAAACAAAAGATGAGGGTGATATAGCTAGCTTGGTTTTATAATTAAAATAGAGTATACAGAAGAATACCTGGTGAGCAACACTTGGATTTTCGCCTCTGAAAGTCATGTAGTGATTTTGTTCTGACACTGTTCCATGATAAGATTGGTAATAATTAAATATCTAAGAATGATCCTCCAATATGAGATGAGTATTTTCTGATGAATCTCCATTAGGGCTAGTAGAATAATGACTTGATTGATTCATCTCAAAATGACAAATTTGGGATTGAATTGGTTCTTTGAAAGCTCTTGAGTTACGAAGATTGTCTGGATCTATATTTTGATCATTGAAATCATCCAATGAAACATCAAATTCTACCATTGCTAATACGATTTAAGAAGATTTATTTGACTGCCAGCTCCTTGATTCAAAGTATCATAAATTGAACCCTGTTAATTTCCAGAATCACTAATCATAATACCCTGATTGTTATGAGGACATGAATCATCCAAATTTTGGGTATTTTGATCTAAATATTTAATAAGACTAGACTTTCCATTTTCCATTCTAATTATCTTTCCTTGTCTCTCAATGTTATCATCCATCTCTCTCTTCCTCTATTAATAATTAATTGCAATGTACTTTGTGGATTGCATTTAACAGTGGTGAATGGGATAATAGGAACCATTGAGTTGTCCACCTGGATGAGAACCTGATTTGGTTGAACTTGTCCTTGAGTACATGTCATCAGCGATTCATAAGACTGAGCAGTGACTTCACCTTTGTCTGCATTCAACATATTTATGTCATATAAAGCATCTCTACCCACTGTATGTTGGCTTTCCTTGATTCAGCGTGTCTTAAATTGAAGAACCCTGCTGATTTCCAGAATCACTAATCATAATATACCCTGATTGTTATGAGGACATGAATCATCTAAATTTTGGGTATTTTGATCTAAATATATAATATGACTAGACTCTCCATTTTCCATTCTAATTCTCTTTCCTTGTCTCTCAATGTTATCGTCCCTCTCTCTCTTCCTCTATTAACAATTACTTGCAACGTACTTTGTGGATTGCATTCAACAGTGGTGACTGGGATAATATGAATCACTGAGTTATCCATCTGGCTAAGAACCTGATTTGGTTGAACTTGTCCTTGAGTACATGTTATCAGCGATTCAGAAGACTGAGCAGCGACTTCACCTTTGTCCGCGTTCAACATATTTATGTCATTTAAAGCATCTCTACCCATTGCATTTGGCTTTCCTCCTCTCTATGAACATTTTCACCCGGTTCATGCTGGTTATCTGGCCTAACTTGACCCTGTGTTTGATTTGCCGATACTTTGATGCCACTTGTATCAGGGTTACTCCAAGAAGGTGGCTCAATGATTGAGTTGTAAGAAAGATAACATCTCTGTTATTGAAGAAGAAAGTTAGCAATCGTCTCACATTCTTGCTCTTTATGGTCTATTGTATAACTGAAACCACAAAGATTGAATGGTTGCTTCTCATAAAAAATACGTAGCCAAACATCTTCGTTTACTACATTCTTCATCCAAAAACCTCTTCTCAATGGATCTCTTACGTCTATCAACACTAACACTTTTTGAAATTTACCATTAGGAAAATACAATCAGGTGGATCCAACTCTTTTACCTCTCCCATATCAGAAGCAATTCCTTTTACAATAGTATGGTTTGCAAATTCTGGTTGCAGGTTATATAACCTTAGACAAAGAAGTTGTTTAGTAAGGTCCACTTTGCTTTTCGGAGTATAAGGATTCCAGGGTTTAAGAATAAACAAATATCATTCAATGAGCCATTGTCTGAACTTGAGTACAACTTCATATTCCTCTTGAGTGTAGAACTTGATCATAAAAGTTTCGTCTTCTTCATTTTTAATAAAGATCTTGTTACTTTTAATCTATAACTTTTTCAAATCTTTATCAAGTTCATTAAAAGTAAAACTTTTGGTTGAATATATTTTCCCAAGTAAGAAGAATTTATATTAAGCCTCACCTTGAAGCAGAATTTCAGAAGAAATATCAGGAATCTTCAAATATTTGAGTCCGGTGGAAAGGGATCGATGAACTTTCCATTGTTCCTTGGATTTGTTGAATATATATGAAGACACCGTTCATCCGATGATTGATGTTGAACACTTGTAAGAAAACTTGCCAAATTTATGACCCCTAAGCAATGGCGAATCCAGAACAAAAATTCAATGGGGGTACAATTTATTTCGAAGATCATAACTAAAATTTAATTCAAAAAAAGACAATAAACCGCCATCATAGTTATCCCAATTTCATCGATCAGTAAAGAACGATACAAAAGTTAAGTAATTGAAGAAGAAAAAATGAAAAAAATGAGTAAATATAGAATAAACTACTTAATTTCATCGTTTTGTCGCTTTTGACGGTAATACACATAAACTAGAAGTTACCACTTCCTGTGATGCACAAGAATGGGAAAATTTGATCGTCGACGAACAATCACTCTTGAGACCCAGCAAATGCACATCGCAGGCATCACCCTTTTCATTTTTTGATTAAGGGGTTGTTGAGCACACAATGACTAAATCAATCACATATGGAAAAGTTTAAAAGGCAGGGAACATGAATTTTGCTCCGCATTGGATTTGGATGGCCATGAGAAATTTTGAAAATGCTATCAGAGAACAATGAGCTGGAGAAAAGTTGTTTTTCTCTTGAGCTTTGGTATTTGGTAAAACTAGAAAAGTGGTGACAAAATTCAGAGAAAACCAAAGTGACTTGGTGTTGGAAAGAAAATTGGAAGTGGGTGTTATCGAATTTATGAAAAGAGGAAGGTTTTTAATCATAGGTATAGGCAAGGTTTTTAAAGCGTGAAGAGAAGAGTGACTCGTTTTATCATTTCTAAGAAGCGATGCGTATGTTGAAGCGTGAAGCGCCGCTTCATAGTTGATATTTGGAGCAGAAGATTTCTTATAAATAACATTAACCGTTAGTGTAAACCATAAAATCTAGGAATATAATATGTATATAAATTTCATATAGGTTCAGTTATTATCAAAAAAGAAGGCATGGTACAGTGGTTCATTGTACTCTAGCTAAATGTAGATGTCTTGGGTACCAATCCCCTCAGAATTTTCTTTGCACTTCGGAGGGAATTGTCAAATTTTGAAGCGAAGTGTACGCTTTTAAAAACCATGGGTATAGGGTAAATACAACTACTATGTCGAATTATTTCCATAACATCGTGTGAGAGAGTTAGATAGAAAGAAAGAATAAGAGAATTAAAAAAGTGAAAATCTTCGGAAAGTAAAGCTTTGAATCTTCTCATATCTAATAGAATCAGTGTATAATAAAAACAAGGCAGAACAATCAAGATAATCAAGCAAAACCACTCCAACTTCCTAAGCTGTCATCCAAGTGCAACACCGACCTACATAACCAAGATAAATAACATGGTAAAAAATTGATTTCAAAGTGAAATAGTATTATTAGGTATACAATTAAAACATGCAAGATATTAGAATAATGATCAGAAGAAAATAAAGGATGAATTTTCTTCTTGATGATCGCTTGATCTAGATGGATGGATGGGAGAAGAGAATTTGAATTTATCCGGATAAAATAAAGGATCCTATAAATTAAAATCATATGAGTATAGTTGTTGAGATGAAAATGACTTATGAGACTTATTAGAGTGCCATTTTTAATTATGTTTTACATAATTAGCAATTAGATCATCCAAATACTAAATTACGGTGGATGACTTAATAGAATGGGGTATTTCCCCATTTAAAAACTCGGGACACCAGTACCAGACTTCTTATATAACACCGATTTAGAAGACCTATGTTCTTGTTACTTTCAAACTTTTAGTCACTGTTACTTAGATAATCTTAGTTGTTACAACTTTGATTCACATACCTTCGCAAAACAATTGGTTGGATCAAACCAATATCCCATTGCTGCTACGTGCAGTGATGCAAACTAGTTTTGTTTGATGGTTTGGCCACTTGATATGGTTATTACTTTTAAATTTTTTTGGTTGGATATCTTATAATCAAGATCCGATCGTTGCTATGTGTAGTGATGCAAACTACATTTGGTTGGACAGTTTGTCCACCTTATGTAGTTTGATCTTTCTGGAATTATGACGGTCGAAATATTTATATAGACATGATTGTTAGTCAAGAATTGGTGGAAATACTATATATTTGATTATTATATTATGAATTTGAAAAACTTTGTAATGTTTTCCGATAATCAAAATCGGTATGATAATGAGATGTACGTGTGGAGGATTTCCTCTTATTATAAAAAAAAAACATTGGGCATGTCTCCAAGGCGCCCCCTGATTTTGGGGCGTTTATTCGATTTTCCCTTACTAAAAAATAGAAATCATTTACCTCTAGAACTTGCATAGATTCTTATTGATTGAAACACAACTTCCTTCATTCATGCGAGATAAAATAAAGTTATTACGAATTTTGTGCCTTTGTTAGTGTTGGAATTTTATGCATAATTCCTAATCAGTTGAATAGAAATAAGGGAACTATGCCAAGCATTGGCAGCAGGTTATTACTTGGTTTCAAAAATAACCAACAAACAGTTCCTAACTTCCTGTTATGCCTTCTCCGAAAGGGTTAGTGTCTGTTTGAGGACCAGACGTGGTGCCTCTTCGCAAAAGATTCTTGTCTGTTCCTACAGTCACCATTTTCTCCTATAAAAACATGATTTGGTTTCTTATTTCAATGACATCAAAAGTTATTGCTTCTCTTTTGTTAAGTTCAAGTGTCAAAGAGATTACATATTCTGCACAATTTAGTTTGTAGAGTCTTGATTGTTTGAAGTGATGCATCAATCAAGAAGGAGATTGTTGTATCCTAGGAAACGAACGCCAATTAACAATACAACATCATTGTGGGGGCGTAATCGTTTTAAGGACATAGAGAATTCTCTAGCCTCAATCTACAGTTTGCTATTTCTATTCCCTAATAAGTTCAAGCGTCAAAGAGATTACATATTCTGCACAATTTAGTTTGTTGAGTCTTGATTGTTTGAAGTGCTGCATCAATCATGAAGGAGATTTTTGTATCCTGGGAAACGAACGCCAATCAACCATACAACATCATTGTGGGGGCGTAATCGTTTTAAGGACATAGAGAATTCTCTAGCCTCAATCCACTGTTTGCTATTTCTATTCCCTAATTCTATATGTCCTATTCTTTTCAATTGGGTTATTGATTTGAATGCTTGAATTATGTTGAAATTGTGTTTACTATATTCCCTGGAATATGTATGAAGTTGGGTATTGAATGAAATACACCAACATTGCATTTGTGGCAAGCATAGGGGATGAATTGAACTAATAACAAAACATAGTTTTGTTGCAAACAAGGTGTTTGTTAAAATGCCACTGTGAAATATTTACAAGTCTAAATTTCATGTACTTGTAATCTTGGTTGTTTCTTACTCAACATATATCTTGTATTATGTACATTAACTTGTCTCTTGTAATTGTTACTTAGTATATTTTCCAATAGTTAGTACTTAGTAGTAGTAAGGTTTATTATCCTCTTTGTTCAAATCATCATGTTCATAAATGTCTCGAAATTGTTTACATAATCCTTTGTGTTTATTTATGAAGTACATTTTTTTTGTTATTGTTCGTATTAGATCATTTGAGTAAAAATAAAAATAAAAAGTAAAATCTGATTGAAATGGTTGTTTTGTACTTGCAGTTTTAGCATTTCATAAATCATGCATATGTACCTTCAAAGCTTTCCTGTGTATTAATTCTCCTTATTCATGACGCCTTAATTTATTATTGAATTCATTGAAAACTATAAGATATTTTTTATGGCATGATGTTGCAGACGGTAATAAACATCATTGTGGACAATGCCGCTTCTACTTGTAAGATTAATTGTCAAGGGGGCATTAGAAGATTAAAACCTGTCGACAAGTCCCTTCTTTTGAGGTGATGGTGGAGATTAGGGAATTGCCTTCGGGTTGTGCAAGGCTTGGGAAGGCCGGAGTAAAAACTATGCTCTATTTTCGGGAGTTAACTTTGTCTCCTACCCAACCCGGTACTTGCTACGGGAAAAGGGTTTGGTTTTGGTCTTGGTGGAGATTAGAGAATGTGCCAAGGATTTACTACTGTCTCTGTACAAGTTGCTCGGGTTGGCGAGCCGGCATAGAAATTTAGCCATATTTTGGAGATAAGATCTTCACGAGATATTACCTCTGCCCTACCTGGTACTTGCTACTGGAAAAAGGGCTTCGGTTATCGGTTATCGGTGGAGATTAGGGAAGGAAAAAAAAAAGCTCTTTGGGTCAAAATCATTTCTAAAAAGTATGGTGTGTTGTGTAGTAAATTTTAGTTGGAGATCTATCATCCTAAAACTAGTCATGGGGTCAAATGGTGTGTCAATAGGATAATTAAAGACTTGTGTCCAAATGTATATGCTGCCTCTAGTACCGAAAACATTTCTTTAGCTTCTACCAGGTCCGGCAGTATAGTAGTGGCATCTTATGGAATTTGGGTTTACGAGTGGGAAACTGGAATCGAGTTACTATTGGATTGCAAATTAATTGTGTGACTTTGTATTTGTTGTACTGTGCATTGAGAAAAATATAAATCATGTTTCAAATGTACCTTCTATGATCGATCAAAAGTAAAATACAATGAAACTTCCATGACAAATTAAGACTTAAATAGAGGGAACATATAGAGCAGGTCAAAAAAGAAGTCACCAATACTTTTTAATATCACTGTATAAATTCAGATGTATCTTTATAAAAGTTTTGCTAAATGAGTTTTTAGAAGAAAAAACTGGAGTTGGAAATAACAGAAAGTACTAAGTAAGATGTTTGAGGGAACTAAGAAGAAAATATTGGCTAGAGAAATAGATTGTCGAGTTAAAAAGTATCGAGGAGCCGGTGGAAAATAGATATCCATCCCAGTAGTATTTCTATTACAAAAGACAAATGGAAAGATACTAGTAGTGGACGAAATTCATTAAAACGCAACCTTAAATGTGTCATTAGAATAAATAAATTAGGGTTTATTTTGATTTGTCCAGTAACTCTATCGAAGTTGTCTTACTCTTATAGTACTACGAAACATTATATTTAAAATCTCCTTCCGTTGTATACCTTCCATTCTATACCTTCTCTGTAGAATGATGATGTGGTACGAACAAAGAACTACTGTTAATTCCAACTTTTAGTTATATACACAACAAGATACAACAACTACGATGAGAATTGACGCGAATAATAAATAAAATAAAATTGTTTGAACTACGTATAATTATATTTATGTATATCACACTAATCACTTCATTAAGTAATTCATTTTGGTGAAAGGTAAGAGTTGATTTTTGATTTTTATGGCAATTACAACTAAGTAAAAGTGAAAATTAAGAAAATAATAATGAGAATTTTAAAGAAATGTCACACTTCCAATTTCCCATATAAGAAAGTGCCATTGTTTTTTTCAAAATATATAAAATGCCATCACTGTTATCATTTCTGTCTGGGCCTACATATTAGGTAATTTCTCGTTGACATGGTCCATTTCTCGCGAGAATAAAATCGACTTTGAAGGCCTAATTACAACCCTATCTCTCCCTTAACTTATTTGCTTTCGCTGTTCGTAATGTTCAAATAGAAACCAAAAATTCCTTTCGTGGTTTCTAACAGTACCTTTTTCTTCATCTCCATCAGCTTCAAAGTGTGATCATGGACGTTTCGCCTGCTACTCATTTAGTTGTTTTTAACATTACCTTCTTCTAAATACTAACCAGTTGAGTTTATAGGTATGTATGAAGGTTTAAAGAAATTAGGGATTTGATTAGAAACCTAAGCAGAATTTTGAAACTACCATAAATCTTCTCCATTCGAAGTTATGGGTTCATCCGAATTCCCCTAACATGGTGGTAAATATGGTTTGTAATTGTAAATTTGAGAATTCCCCTAACATGGTGGTAAATATGGGTCAAGACTGGGAAACGAAGATATCTGCTGTTGCTATGGTTCGGTGGCTGATTTAGAAATGGCTCAGATGGGTTTTCAGCAGTTGATTTAGATAAAGACACGGGTACGAACTCGTTTCGGGTTTACTGCAATTTAAGCTCGAAAAATCAGTTCAAAGTTGTTTTTGTCGCCGTGAAAACAGTCGACAAGATGAGCTATTGTCGTTAATCTTGTGTATGCTTTGATTGTTGGGTCTCTATTCTATTATTTATAGGGAAGTTTGGCGGTAGAAGGAGTCCTAAAACATCAACAGAGATGGATCTCTTGTTAACCGTCAATATGCACATCTGCTGTTTGATAAAATTCCCCTTTGAGTTCATATTCATTTACCGCTATCGTGCACACCTGTTTGTAAGAAGTTCACAGCCAATTCAATTACCAGTTCCTTATCATCGAACTTGATAACATTGAGTAAGATATTGAGTTTTGATTTGGTAAGGAGGACAACAGTTCAGTCCTTATTTGGTTGGGACTGACTCACTGATTCGGTCCTAGCAAGACTATAGACTGACTCACTAATTTGCAAGACTATTAAGGGGTTTAATTGTCTTTCACCGGGATAAAATAACTGTAACATAACGTTAGCCGTTTTCTTAAAAACAACGGGATGGAAAAGTCAAATGAATGACATTTTATAAATATTAAAAAAAACGGTGTCATTCTTTCTTAAACATGAAATTGGAAGTGTGACACTTTATTAACCTGACACATTTAGGGGCGACTCAGTCGCAATTAGGGGCAATACTAAAAGACAAAAAAGGTCACCCAAACGTAAAATTGAGCTACCCCTTATCTGCGATTTTTCAAAATGGCAACTATACCCTTATATAATCGGTAGCCAAAACCACAATTGGTAGTTTAAAATGAATCATTAGCTACCAATTAATGTATGGATATTTCGGCTAATGTTCCCTTTTATAATCGGAAGGTTAACATGTTACATTACCTTCCGATTATAGGTTGCTCCAAAATGAGTTTTTTTTTCTAAAATCCATTTTCTCCAAAATTTTGAAATCTTCCATAATCGGTAGGATATTTGGCTACCGATTATAAGTAGCCCCACATCGAACCTTTGCTAAATTTCCACTTGGCTCAGGGTGCAGAGCCACCCCTAACCATTTGGTTCGTGTTTGAGGCGTAGCCATAATCGGAAGTTTAACTGGTTACATTACCTTCCGATTATTATAATCGGAAGTTTAACTGGTTACATTACCTTCCGATTATAATAATCAGAAGGTTAACAGGTTACATTACCTTCCGATTATAGGTTGCCCCAAAATGAGTTTTTTTCTAAAATCCATTTTCTCCAAAATTTTGAAATCTTCTATAATCGGTAGGATATTTGGCTACCGATAGTAGCCCCACATCGGACCTTTTCCAAATTTCCACTTGGCTCAGGGTGCATAGCCACCCCTAACCATTTGGTTCGTGTTTGAGATGTAGCCATAATTGGAAGTTTAACTGGTTACATTACCTTCCGATTGTAATAATTGGAAGTTTAACTGATTACATTACCTTCCGATTGTAATAATCGGTAGTTTAACTGGTTACATTACCTTCCGATTATAGGTTTCCCCAAAATGAGTTTTTTTTTCTAAAATTCATTTTCTCCAAAATTTTGAAATCTTCTATAATCGGTAGGATATTTGGCTACCGATTATAAGTAGCCCCACATCGGACCTTTGCCAAATTTCCATTTGGCTCTGGGTGCAGAGCCACCCCTAACCATTTGGTTCGTGTTTGAGACGTAGCCATAATTGGAAGTTTAACTGGTTACATTACCTTCCGATTATAATAATCGGAAGGTTAACTGGTTACATTACATTCCGATTATAGATTGCCCCAAAATGAGTTTTTACAAAGCTTCCGATTAGGTTTTAACAATCGGGCACAAAATACCTCCCGATTATAAAGGGGCATATAAGTATTTTCAACCTATTTTGTCTTTTATTGTCTCCCCTAAAATTGCTAGGTTTATTAAAATCTTCAACAATAAAAAGCAAAGATCTGGAACATTTTCAAATTTAATTTTGAAAAAATTGTTGCTAATTTAAAGGAACCACATTGAGAAAATATTAATCATTCACCTCTAAAGTATTAATTCCTCATGGTCAAAACATAACCTCATTCATTCATACAAGACAAACTCAATAAACCCAAGATTATAATAATGCACTTCATCATGATCATGCGAAAAAAGAAAAATAATATGAATTTACCAAGGTCTTTGTGTTATGATTCTAACCGTTCTTTTTATCTCCTTAACAATATGTTTATAGTCCTCTTTATGTGCATATACACCTGACGAGACATTGAGGCTAATGCTAAAGAATCCACAAAAGGGATCGTAAGAACAAGTCATTGACGCTAATGCCAAAGAAGAAAAGAATTTAACTGCTTCGCCAGTCCAAAGATACCCTGGGATTAAAATGTTTGTGAGTTTGTCTAATAAAACGTTTGCTAGTTTTTAAATCTCTATGCAAAATTGATTCTTCTCCCTCAAATGTTGACTCTAGTTTCCCAGTTCACTGAGTTCAGTACCTCCTTATTAAGATTTGTAATGTCTTGAAACAACAACTAAATATGTTGTTTTTAGAGGAGAAGAGAGAGCATAGTGATAAAGAAGGAATATGTAATGTTGTTCCTTCGCTTGTAGTAATAGGTTTTATCATATCCTCTTTGTTCACATCATCCTTTTTCATTTTTGTATCCCAAATGTTTTCCTTTTCCTTTGGTTTGCATTTTGCTAACACTGTTGTTATTTTCGTATTAGACGTGGTGAGTGTGTTTTGGACATCATTTTGAGTGAAATGGTTGTAGCATCTCAGACACCACATGACTAAGAGGCCATTCGACTCTAGCCCAAACGAAGCCCAGTTCTTTCAGCGCTTTACTTGATATTTTCACTTTTCAGGTTCATAAAATGAGAAATCTCGTATTTTTTTTTTGTGTGTGTGGGAGATTAAGATCGAGTTACTATTGGATTGCAAATAAAGAACATGCAATTGGGGGATATGAAATTGTAATATTACTGTTCATATCTGCATGGTTTTTCAAAGATGGAAAAAATTATATTTCCAAGCCGGTATGAAGTATATTACTATTCATATTCTCTAATTAGTTATAGTATCCCAATTAATCCTTCCAAATAAATAGTTAAAATTTATACATCATTGGGGGAAAAAATTGATTCTTGCTATATTTCAAATGAATACAACATGCCTATTTATAGGCTACAAAATAAGTAAATAACAACTATAACAACTTCATATTACTAGACAATCTAATTATTTGTCTAACCCTAGAACACTCATTTTACACATGTTAATTGTCTAATATTGACTCTAGACATCCTATTAATTTCATAAACTTCTCTTTATCTTAGACGTTTCGGTCCCCTTCATATGGTTTTTCTTCGGAAGTTTAAGGACAAAGATGGAAAAAATTATATTTCCTAACTATTTTCTTCTTGTTATTTGATGTTACAAATTTGCCACTTTATCCAGATTTGCCACATTTAGCCCACGCTATGACATAATTGTCACACTTTGTTTGTATCACTTATTAGGAAGTGACCCTGATGGAGACCCCATTTTTTTTTTCTTCATGGAGTATATTACTATTCATATTTTTTCTCTCAAAACCGAGTAGGTCGTCTCAAAGGCTCTCTTCCCAGAGGAGGCGATCATTTGAAGCTCTCTTCCCTCAATATATGGAGGCATTCGTAATTAGTCTTTAAAATTTTGTAAACAATTATAGGATTTTTTTTTTTTTTTTTTTTTTTTTTTTTTTTTTGACAGTTGGAATGGTTGAAATCTTCTTAGTGGTGTTTGCATCCCCCCATCAATTCGTAGCGGAAAAGGTGGAAACTTTTACGCCCATTTCGGAATTAATCCTTCCAAATAAATTCCATGACCTTGTATAATTGTATTGTTCCATTCTGCAGTTAAAATCATAGGAAACCTGTTTGATCAAAAGTAGACTACAATGAAACTTCCATGATAAAGTCCTAAATACAAGGTACATTTAGAGCTGGTAAACAAAAAGTCATTACTGATTAATTTTGTATCACTCTTTATTTCTTCATTACCACTATAAATTCAAATTTATTTTTGTAAAAGTTTTGCAAGATGAGTTTTTGGCAGAGAAAATTAACCAAGGGAGATCAGAGACAATCCAAAGCAATCGTGAATTAAGATGTTCAAGGAAACTAAAAATAAAATATTCATTAGCTACATAGATTCTTGAGTAAGGAATTGCAAAGGAGCATTCGATCACATCATTGTATACATTGTATTTGGTTAATGATATCATGTTCGGAATACTCATGTCTACAACAATGTCAGATTAATAAATCTTTTTGGGTGTGATTAGAGCCAAGGCCATCAAATGTTTTGAAATTATTTTCCATAATTGTCTTGAATTTTTTTCCTTTCTCCTTTGTTTTATTTCTAGTAGAAACTTTCATTATTATTCGTATTAATTCAGAGTGAAGTTGTTGTTCAGTAGGTTTGTAGCTTTAGCTTCTCATAGTCATGCATATATATGCCGTCACCAAAACCACCAAACAATCCAACTCTAAGGCAACCATTTCTCAAGTTGCTGCCTTGCTGCCTGGGAGGCATTGTGCAGCAGTTCATGCGGGGAACTGTTTTTCCTAAGACGAAGCCCAAGCTCAAGACCACCAACCAGCACACATCATTGCGCAGAAAGCAGAAAACCATCTTTTTCTACTGACTTTGCTCAACCTGGTCTTATGATCCTCATCGACAGAACGATTGGGACCAATATTCCCTTCACATATTTGATAAAAAGAGTCATCTCAGGTACTGGAAGAGAGTAGCTCGTGCGCCTAAGGAGAAAAATGCATTATCCACACTGGTTAACTGTAATAGCCTAATAGGTACTGTTTCATAACAATATACGAAATAAACAATGGTTAATTTTAGTGTCGGGTTATGGGGGAAATTTTGGATCGTATTACTATATATCGAAATGCAGAAAAATAACATGATTTACTATTTGTTGCATTCTGAAATAGGAACTTGCTTCACATGACAAAGATTTAAATGATTGACCATGTATAAGAAATCATGAATGAAACATTATGTATCATCTTTGTTTTTTTCTCTCTCTCTATATATCTTTATATAGATAAGCTACAGGCTACAGATACATATTTTCTAGAATCTATGAGAAATTTGTTTGTGAAGAAAAAAGAAAGTAAACTGCAGAGACAATATTAAGGTACATGCGTAACTAAGATGTTTAAGAAAACTGAAAAATGCCTTAGATAGACAGCTGTGGCTAAATCAGGTGCAACGGAGGAGTTGGAGTTGATTCCGAACCCAACAACTTGGTTGGAAAATCTATTTGTATGGAAAAATTCAAACAAACAAACATCTATGGTACACTATGCGCCAAATTAGTCGCACCCTTGGTGATTAAAGAAGTTTGAGAATGTTATGAAAAATTACTCCGGCAATATTTGTTGATTACTCATCCTCGAGGATTTAAGAATGCTTCATTTGGATATGTTGACTGAACCACTGTGCGGCTCAAAATAATGTTCAACAAAATTATTTATGTGGCATTTAACTTTAAAAAAAAAAAATCTATGTTGCTCTGTTCGCTTCATCAATTAATCCGTATTTTGCAATTATGCAATGCAAATGAAATTAGCGTTTTTATTCCGGATAAATGCAATTTCTTTCTGTATTCCGGTTTCCAATTTCACAAGGATGTATGGAAAAGTTACTTGCCCAATATGCATCATGGAGTAAAAGGGTTACAGTAAGCTATTCCGGAATCACTTTAAAAATTAGTGGAAGAACGATATGGGTTTGCTAGAGGTGTTCAATTACATTGAGCGGATAATTTGGTACCTGATCATTGTAGAGAGTTACAACCATAAACCTATATCGGATTGATTGATTCCTTTATGGAATATAAGCCTCTGAATTATGTTGTTTTTGATCACCTATAGGCTAAAAAACAGTTTGACTTTGATGCTCAATGAGGGGAAATTGAGAACATATCACTTTACTATAGTCTAATATTAGAGCATCTCCGATGGAACTCCCTCTATCCCATACCTAGTTAGCAATTCGGAATTCGGAAAATGCACGGAACGGCAAACATACGAGTATTATACGGTTTTGTAAAATTCAGATTCGGTCCAAAATTTGGTCAACGGGACGTGATTCGTCCGTAATTCGGAACGACATACGTACGTGTATAATTCGGTATCTATATATACTAAATAATTTATATTTATAAGGTCATAGACCAATTTTTATGCATATGTGTGAGTTATTTAAAGAAAAAATAAAATTAATATGATAATATTAATAATATATGCAACATTAGTCATCCAAGAGGACGTGGTATAGTGGTTTAGATGATTGGCCAGTGAGTTTGAGATCTCTCTCACCTGAACCTTCAAATTTTTTCAGTCATTTTTATTTCAAAAAAATTACAACAACGTCTAATATTGGGTCGTATATGCCCGGGAGGCAGTAAACCCTAAAAAGTGGGGCCTTTAAAAACGTAAAAGCTAAAGAATTTATGGCGAATTAAGCGAGCGTATCATTCGGGATTCGGGATACGTAAATTCGTGAACGATTAGCGAATAATCCTGGAATGCCACATAATACGCGACTTGGGTTTGGAGTTGCAAACGTACGCGAATAAAACGGAAAAATTCGTGAATCATTCGCGAACTTACTAACTAGGATCCCACATATATATATATATATATAGGCACCCAAACTAATGACGGACCTATGAGAGGGCTAACCTTTTGAGTTAAACGTACTCAAGTAACACTCAACTAGATTAAACCTTTTGAGTTAAACGTACTCAACTAACACTCAACTAGATTAAAACACCCAAATTTTGAGTTCTAGAAACTTTTTAAGTGAGCGTCATAGACTCTTACACCAATGAGCCGGGTGTTTGTTTTTGCGGCTATGGATGCCACATTAGCTTAATACTGCGTCCATCCCATAAAAAGTGAATGTTTAACTATTTGGTATATTTGGTGCTAAAATAAAATGAGTAATTCTTGGTGGACTGTTTAAATGGACAATATCAAAAACCGCCTACTCGTAAAAAGTATTTGTTTTTTTCATCTTGAAAAATAAAAATGGAATACTTAGGAAAATCTTGTATAATGTGCTTGAGTTTTTCATAAGTTGACTCTACTAATAATTCTATGTGTTAACTTATCATATGAAGCCTGTTATAGGGGCGGTATGGTTTATTAAAGGGGCGGAATTATAATAGGATAAAAAGGGTCATTATATGATAATTCAAGTGTCCCTTATCCAAAAAACCTAGAAATGACAAATTACCCTCATAATTAATAACCTAGTTCAGTGATGATAATCAAGTTTAGTGTTAATGATTAATTTCACTTATATTAACTTAAAAATCAAAACCAACATCAGATTTTTAGAGTTACAAAAAAAATAAAAAGTTTAGAGGAGAAGGTCAATCTCAATCAATTGAAGAAATTAACCAACAAAATGAAGAACCAGGACCTGAAAATAACCGGGTATACTTCTAAATTAGTCCCAACTAGCTTTTTGTTGCTCAAAGTTATCCAAAGTAAGTAAAAAATTCATTTTTTTTTACATTTTCAGAGCTAATTACTATTGGAATTTTGCTCATAACCAACCGTAAATCGAAGTTACGGTTCGTAAAAGATGAACTACCAACCGTAACTGGTTAAATTTGAAGAAAACCAATCGTAAAACTGGTTACGGTTGGTAACTAAATGCTCGATATAAACCGTAACTCAGTTACGGTTGCTAACCAAATGCTCGATACCAACCGTAACTGAGTTACGGTTCATAAACTAAAATGGTTACCAACCGTAACTGAAGAAAATTCTCAGATAAAAGAACATACGGTTGATAATTGAACTATCACCAACCGTAACAACATCTCTAGTTACGGTTCGTAATTGAGTTAAAATCAACCGTAACTCACATAAACCCATAAATTTCAATTTTAATTTTCATCTAAAACCCTAATTTTTGATAGAAATTAAACTTAAATCGAACAAAATAAACCAAATCGTAACTGGGTTTTCAAAATATACTTTGTATAAGTCATTACACTACACTTGATTAATTTTCGAATCGTCGATTAATCGAAGACGATGAAATTTTGAGTTTTAATAAATGTTACGGTTGATGGGAGGAGGAGAAGAGGAGAAGAGAAGAAGAAAGAAAACAAATTTTCAATCTATCTTTGATTTAGGTTAAAAAAAATGAGGAGGGTAATCTAATCAATTTACAACCCCTATAGGACATCGCTAACCAACTAAAGGGACATTACTATCACATTACCGCCCCTCTAATAAACCATGCGCCCCCATAACAGGCTTGAATTGTTGATTTTAGAAAAGATCTTCTTACTGCACCACTTTATCAACACTTCCTCCCTTCTTTAAACTTCTCTAGCTAAGAATAAGTTTGTTTTTTCCTCTCTTTTTTTTTTCTTTTTTTTCTGAAGCATCATAATAATAACGAAACTAGGAAGAAATTACACAGGGTATTTAGTACCCATGGAATCATTGAGAACAATTTGGTGAATGAACCCTGGGATTGCATATTCCCATATTTTGGTTCCCATATTCCCTGTCTGGCTTCCATCCGCTGCATGGTTGGCCAATCCGTTTGGCGCCTGATTTCCCTCTCTTTTGTTTTTTGTTGTTCCTAATATCAGTACTTTATTTTTTTTGTTTATCGTGTGCAGTGAAAATCACAAGAAACCTACTTTACCTTCTGTGCTCGGACAAAATGTAACTTCCATGACAAATACCAAAACAGAAGGTGATATTTATAGCAGTATACATTTTCTGTATCTTCACTATATAATTCAGATGTATCTTTGTAAAGAAAAATAAATTAAAGAGTCAGAGTCAATCAACATTAGCCTTGTAATTAAGATGTTCGAGGAAACTAATAAAAAATAGTCATCAGACTAATAAGTTGGCGAGAAAGAACTTGCGTAGGATTAAGTGTAAATTAGCTCTCCATTCCCATCTATGGCACTACGAGATCTGACTTTTGTTATCGATATGACTTTCGTGATTCCGAAGAAGCCCAATCATCTAAGACTTTGAACAATGAGAAACACCAATCATGCTGATAGTGGGTAGTTCTGAATTGAATAATCAAATTAAAAGTTCCAATGTGGAATATTATATCATTATTTATTTGATCATTAATTTGTTTATTTCAGCTTGAATTTTATATAAAGTTAAGAAGAAAACAAAATAAATTAAGGCCATTGGATTATGCTTGTTTGTAGGATTTCTATCATTATATATATTTTTCTTTTTCTTCTTTTGGCAGGGACTTGTATCATAAGCATCTCAAAAATGCTTCAAAAAAAAAAAAAAGCATCTCAAAAATTATGCATATATTGGGGTGAGCAAAGCCCTCAAATTTGTACATATTATTCGATTCCGTCCGTATTTTGGTGGGTGGATATCTAATTCGTCCGTCTCTCAGCAAATTGGTTGTGGATTAATTTTTGAAAACCATTGTTTTCACGGATCGGAAGCGGGTGAAACATCACCCATCGTTTGGACACCTCTTCACTGGTTAGGTGTTAAGACCACCTAAAAGGCCGAAACACTTCTTTCGAAGTTATAGAATCTTTAGCAATGAAACACTCGTGGATATGCCGTGTCCAAGAAACTAAGACATTGGGGGGGTGATCAAGCGGCCAGCAAAGAAATTGCAGTTTTAAGAAACCACCTTTGTTCTTTTTTCCAATATGGGTACTGATCAATGTACGACGGGTCATGCATGACTATGATAGAGTAAAAAACTCTTGGGCTAAATGGTTCAGCACTTCCAAATGTATAGTTCCTAAAAAATTTGGTACCAAACCGATATGGCTCTTCCGAGATGATGTGATCCTGATATGTTCTTTTTTAGGTTTTTATTAATAGAGCACGAAGAATGACACAGTAATGAAGGTCTGGGGAATAGGGCGGGGGGAAAACAGAACATCAAGTAAGCCACTTGGTAAAAAGTACCATATGAGAAAGAATTATGATGAGATTCGGATAGGTTGTAATCATAACATGGAAGCAGTAACATACATTATGAAACAAAAATGTCGTTAATCCCGCCATTCTGAGATTCCAGAGCTACATGATCAGTTTACCATCCTTACATTGCAAAGCTAAATGATCAGTTCAACCGTACGTTTTCGCTTGTAATTAGGAGGATATAAACAATTTGGCTTGAGCATTGATGCTAAATTAATCATCAAATCATTCTACGGAGTTATCGAGTTTTGACTGGACACTATTCTGTATTCCTTTTTGGTTTGGCAGTTAGAATTGACAACATAGGTTATATTTCATATCTTTAAATGAAATTACTATCTTCTTTTACATTTATTTTTCTTTCTTCTAAGGTTTTGGCTGTTTTAGTTGGAATATATGGTCATATACACTCGCCGCCTGAACTCAACTTAGCAACTTCAAGCCACATTTGAGTGCTAATTAAAGCACAAGTAATGAGTTATACTTGGGAACTTTCTGAAAATGTATGTAAAACCACATAAAATTTGGTAAGAAAACTGAAACTATGATGACTTTGCAGATTATTACAAAAATGGATCAAGATGAAGAGCAACTGGGAAAATTATTCCCTAAGAGTTTTCCAACATCACTTCATTAACTTCTGCTGCATCTTCAGTATCCCTAGTATTTTCCTCTTCTCCACACGGCCCATAGCACCAACAACAAATTACAAAGTAGAAAAAGTTGACGACACTCAAGAAAGTAAGAAACCAATAATAGTAATCATAGTGACCCAAATTAGGATTACTGGACACCCAACTATCTTTACTATCACCACTCTTGGTAACTTTATCAACAACATTTATGATTAAACCCCATTGTTGGAAATTGTAATTTGTAATTTAGAGTTGTCTAGATTAGTTTAGAAGAGTGTAGAAGTCAAGTGTTTGGAATTATCTAGTTAGTCTAATTAGTTTAGAAAACTCTAGAAGTAGCTAGAGTAGGTAAAGATCAAGAGAAGTTGGTCAAGTAACATAATGTAAAACATGTGAAAAAAATGTTAGTGGTTGAAGTTGGTGGTCAAATTAGTTGACATTTTGGAAAACTCTAGAGAGAGCTAGAGTGATCTTGTAAGCCTATAAATAGGCATTTGTAGTATCATTTATAAGTTGTAAGAAGCAAAGAAATTAATAAGAAGTTGAGTTTTTAAAGTGTTAGTCTTGCTTCCTAGGAGCTCTATACGAGAAACACAACCATGCTCGTATATCTCCGAAGTTTCATTTCCAAATTCCAACAAGTGAGGTGTAGGTGCAAGTGAGTAGAAAAAGTGAGTTTTGTGAAAGTGTAAGGTAACTACGACCAAGGAGTTTTCAAAAGTAATATAACTTTGTTTCCTCCCAATCACAGTTGTGAGAGTGAGTTCTTTGAGTGAGTTTAAAACATTTTCAATCTTTCTTCAATACCCATTTTAGCCATTAACTCCATATTCATTTCCAACAAAGTGGTATCAGAGCGGAGGTTCGATCCATATGGGGCGTGTAAGCTGCGCGAATCAAAATGTTTGTAGAGTTTAAAGCAAATGCGAAAGTGAAGTGAAGAAAGCCAAGGTATGCTTCTCCACTGTCTACAAGTTCGAGATTGCATTATTTTGTTTTATATCCCAATATGAAAGTTATCACCCATGTCTAAGTAAAAGAAGAAAATAAAAATTGAAAAGAAAATGTGAAGGAAAAAGATATTGCTCGTGAGTTTAAGTTGAAGAAGTTTTGATATGCAAAAGCGTCTCCATAAAATGAAAGTTGAAAAGAGAAAAGAGAAATTGTAGGGAGTGCATGTGGAAAAGAGTGCACTTTCGGACATGGCATGTGAAAAGCCATGTTGTCACGAGATTCTACTCCTCTACTCGTGGCGGAAGTAGCCGAGTGAAGGCTAAGATAAGGCCGCGTAAAGGCCAGGCCGAGTGAAGGTCGAGACGGTGGGAACGCACCCACTTAGAGGCTAGCAGAAAAGGTAGGCTAGATGGAAGAAAAGAGGATGGAAAACGAGAGCTATGGAGACATCATAAGGAAGACGAAGTGTGTCGTCGCGAAGAAATGTTGGACGCGAGAAACAGAGAAATTACACCACGAGCATGAGAAGCAAAGGATGAATGAGATTGTGTGAAGATCGTAACTACGCAATGGAGATTACAAATTAGGAGGGGATGTTGGAAATTGTAATTTGTAATCTAGAGTTGTCTAGATTAGTTTAGAAGAGTGTAGAAGTCAAGTGTTTGGAATTAGCTAGTTAGTCTAATTAGTTTAGAAAACTCTAGAAGTAGCTAGAGTAGGTAAAGATCAAGAGAAGTTGGTCAAGTAACATAATGTAAAACATGTGAAAAAAATGTTAGTGGTTGAAGTTGGTGGTCAAATTAGTTGACATTTTGGAAAACTCTAGAGAGAGCTAGAGTGATCTTGTAAGCCTATAAATAGGCATTTGTAGTATCATTTATAAGTTGTAAGAAGCAAAGAAATTAATAAGAAGTTGAGTTTTTAAAGTGTTAGTCTTGCTTCCTAGGAGCTCTATACGAGAAACACAACCATGCTCGTATATCTCCGAAGTTTCATATCCAAAAATTCCAACACTAACAACCCCGAAAAAGCTGTACCCAGTGTGAAAAATGCCACTGCAACGCTAGACATGCTCTTTGGAAACTGTCTGTAATAAAATTCTATTTGTCCAATTGCATTAAAAGCCTCAGCTAAACCAATCAAACAAAATTGTGGCACTAACCATAGTGCTGATATGGAAAAATCATCTTCGACCGAATTTCTTCTGCGAACGCGTTCCACTATTCCTGCAACAGCCATGGCTATGCATGAGAGCAATAATCCGATATTGATTTGACCATGGCTGATGGATTTGGTTTCTGAATTCAATGCGAGTATGTCATCAATCTTAATTTTCTGATTATTTCTAGGATGAAAACAGAGAATAGGTGTTGCCTCGGGACTGAAAATCGGGACTGAATTCAGTGCGAGGATGATATCACCCATGAGGCGGTGCCCGCCCCAAGTAAAACTTGAAATATTCAATGTAGTTTAGTGTTGACCAGGATGGTCTTGACTTTTGACCAGCGATGCATACATTTGGGAGCCAAAAGAAAGAGTAAAATATTGAAATTTACTCCCTCCGTACCTATATATTATACAGATGGAATATGACATATTTTTTTTGTCCCATTAGGTAGGCGGAGTGACAATTTTAAGATGGTTTTTATCCATTTTACCTTTATTTATGTTGTTTGGTTATCCTCACATTCAAGTTTATGTTTCTAACATAAGGAATATAATAAGGGGTAAAACAGGAAAATCCATGTATATTTATAAAATCAAAAAAAAATTCTTAATCTAAGAGATTTGGTCCCTCCGCCTATATATGTGGTACAGAGGGAGTAATATTATATGGGCGGAATTTCTATTTTTCCTTGTACTGTTATATAGGCGGAGTCCGAATTTCAAAACGGTTTTTTACTTATATTACCTCTATTTATTTGCTTGAGAATCATCACAATTGAGTATATGTCTCTAACATTGGGAATATAATTAAGGGCAAAACATGAAAAAACATATAAATGGATAAAATCAATAAAAATTTCTTAATCAAAGAGAAATGGTCCCTCCGCCTATATATGTGGTACGGAGGGAGTAGCTGATATGATAACTGCTTACTTTCATTACAAAGCAATTTTAGAGAATAATCTTGAATTATGGTTGACAGATAGAGTGGATATAGAGAATGAACTTTTGAAACACTTTAACAATACGAGTAAATCAACTAAACCTCCTACACTTGATGTTCTTGAATACTGTTAATGTTTCAATTTCTGATGATGATAATACGATGTAACCGCTATTCTCCTATCCCTGTTAGTGGTGAAATTAAGAAAATTATCCTTGAAATGAAACCTTGGACGACGCCATGGAATAGCAAGTAATGAAAAAAAATTAAGAAAATTGTCTTTGAAATGAAACCTTGGACAACACCAAGACCTGATGGTTTTCTACTTTACTTTTACCAGCTAATGTGGGATGTTGTTGGACCTCATGTTGTCAAGATGGTTCAATCCCTTTTCAACTCTCACCACATGTTAAAGCAATTGAATCATAATTTCATTGCTTATCTCATTCCAAAGCATAACTGTCCTAAAGGTATTGTTAAATTTAGAATAAGTTTTTACAATGTCTCCTATGAAATAACCTCTAAAGTGATGGCTTTAACATTAAAATCTATGCTGCATAAAGTCATATCTCCATCATAAATTGTGTTCATGTCTGATTGGCTAATTAAGATAACATAGTAATTGCTCATGGACTCATTCATTTAATGAAAAAACTAAAGCTAAAGATGGTTGTGTTGCTATAAAATTAGACATGTCTAAAGTATTTGATGGTATTTTCAATTAAAAATCTTGGATTCTCTGATAATTGGTGCAACATGATTGAACAATGCATTAGTGCCATTTGTACTTCTATTTCTTTTAAACGATGCTTTTGGTAAGGTGTTGTACATGGTAACTTTCGATCAAGGTGATAGGTGTAGAATACACCCTATTTATATCTATTGATTATGCTTTCTTTGCTATTTTTTCTTATGAGTTATGTATTTTATGCGTGTTTTGAGTTTTATAGGTACTTTGGAATTATACTGAAGAAAAGCAAGTTGTGCTAGAACGGAAAAATTGTCATTTCCATGAAGAACACTATCAGGAGCCCGACAGAGGTTAAGGGATAACCAGTTTTATGTTTAAAAATAAATGTTAAAAGCAGCCAACACTTGGATTTAGAGAAGCCACAAAATTGACATATGGGTATTAGAGTTGCCCACATCCAGAGATTTGAGTCCAATTATTTCACAACCTTAGAATATACTAGTAAAGGGTATTTCTTTCTCAATCATTATTCACCTGAAGGAAAGGAAGGGAGAAAAGCTGTGCAAGCAGCTGTTGATACTGAAATTGAGAAAAGAATCGAGGAGAAGAAATTGAAATCAAAGCACAGAAAGAGAAAGGGAGATGAAGCTTATGATTGAGTTATTGATGCTGTTGATTTAGAAGGTGATATGAATCTGGTAAAGATAAGAGATGAGTTGTATGGGTACTGCATTAATTGAATTCAAACCCCAGAAATGAAGAAATTGAAGTTTGTAGTCATGATCAATGAAGGTTAATCGAGAGGAAGTTGGGTCTGTGGTTGTGATGTATGATTGCTGGAAAAGTTGAAGATATTGATGGATCTATAGGAATGAATGACTGCAACATAAGCTAGGATTTGATATGGAATTGATGATGCAGTGGTGGAACTGATGGTGCTGCTCAAAGGGATCTGATAATGGATGAGATGTTGATGGTGTTTTGGTCTCTGCCATCAAAGAATAAGGTTTAGAAGAAGGAATTGAAGTTGTTCATTGAGAGGAACAAGATGCTGGTGTTGTTGATTAAAATATCGGGTTGATTGCATTGCAAAATGGTTTGAGTTTCATAAATGTGCAGTATGTATAGGAACTGTGTACAGGGAATGGAGATGAAAATGGCTTAAAACAATGGCCGGAAATTTCCGGGAAAATAGACAGGACTTTGTCGGATTTTCATGCAGATGTGTCAACTCAGTACTGGTGACCGATCCAACTCGTGAGTAAGAATAATAAGACAGATTTAGATCATCTGACTCAGTGGTTGAACTCCCACTCACTTGACCACTTGACTAACTGTTGACTGTCAGTTTGACATTTATATCTGACAGAATATTTCTTCAACAGTGAAGAATCTCATATGGTGGGTAGTGATATTCTGGTCGGATTACGGTATATCACCAGTGATATTACGACGAACCAATTTGTGGAGAAATTTGTAAGGAGTATTCTGCTAGAGTCATGGGCTTGGTGAATTTGACTTGGATGTGGAAGTTGATCTGAACTTGAATTTGGAAGAAAAGAGGAGGAATTTTACAAGGACTTGTAAATTGAATTATTATAGGAAAGGGAACTTATTCCTAAGAAGATTGCAAGGAAATTGAAGCCTACAAATATAGAAGTTCTCTACAACTTTTCTTTACACCTTTACACACACACATTTTGGTTTTGCTTTCCCATGTTTTCTTCTTTTAATTATTTGTGGGAACTCCAAACCGTGAGTAGCTAATTTTCTTATTGACTGAGGATGAATTCCTAGTTCTTAACATGATTTGAGTTTTGTTTTAAATCTACTTTTAATGTTTCACATGATTTTCGTTTGTTTTTACTAATATTAATATTTATTCTTGATTAATAGGTCGTTTAGGTGGCCACCTAAATTGATTTGTTAATTAATCTAAAGCTAGTGGTGGTTAGGAAATACGTAATTTTTGAATAACTCACTACACAAGTAGAAAACACAAGACCTTGCGGAAAGATTCCGTGGAGAAATTGTGTGTGAAAACAACGCTAGAAAGTGGACCAAGTTTAACTATTAGTATCAAACCTAAATTCATAAACCATAATTTGTTCAATTGAATTACATCTTGTAAGAGAACCTCAAGGTGGTTCTTTTGAATAGAATCTAATAACTAAGAAAACATGTTACTTAGTGAAACAAGGAATCTTGGGGTTAGCTAAGCGATCCTGTTAACCTGCGGTAGATGAAAATCTGTGACTAATAAAAAGTAGACAAGTACATAAATTGAATCATTATTTTGCAACAAAGAACGATTCCTTGATCTGTCTTTTCTTATTGATTTCAACCTAAACTTTTTATTACTTTCTTTTGCAAACTTAAACCAAGAAAACCCCCCTTCTTGTGACAATCAAACAACTAAAACCTGTTGCTCCTCGTGGCAACGAACTTGACTACTCTATATTACTTGTTAATTAGGTAGAAAACTATTAATTAATTTGTTGTGGTTACGACACGCATCACAAGGGTAAAATGGTCATTTTACTATCCACTGAAAAAATTCTCATTTTTCCGAAACGCCCAACCTAGTCCGAGTACCCAAGCCCATAAGTGCTATCAGTTATTCGTCCATGTTATAAAGTACGTGAACTTAAGCATAGAACAAGCCAAAGCCCAGAAAGACGTTCAAGACGAGGTTCGACTTCTGAATAAGTGAAGATCGCTTGAAGTCAGAGAAGCTTAGTCAGCGTTCTAACCACTCAAAGGAGAAGATCGTTTGTTGCTCCTCTCAGAAGTGAAGAGCCTTCATCGCTCCGCTTCGAAGGCGAAAAACCTTCGTCAGTCCGATCCGAGTAAAACTATGTGAAAATAGAGATTCATTAACGTTACTCCGGCTTTCGGGTGGCTTAATCCCTAAGTGCTAGGCCCCTGCCATAGTGTCGCTTCAGGCCGACTACATTTCGTAGTGCTAAGTACTACTTTACCTTCTATGATCAATCCAAAAAATTATAATGCAATTTCCATGAGAAAGACATAAATGAAAACATTATTCTAAGGAGAGAAAAGAAATAGTCACTAATGATTCATGTTGTATCATATATAGTTATCTGTAGCATAAGCATTACATAATTTAGGAATTTAAATTAAGATATTCGTTCCCATATAAATTCATATATATTTTTGTCAAGAATTTGTGAAATAAGCTTTTGAAAGAAAAATAGAAAATCAAAGATACTCATGTATTTAAGATATTTGTGGAAACTGATAAGAAAATATTCATTAGATAAATACACTGTTGATTAAGAAATTGTAAAGGAAATGGCGCTTAAGTTGTGGTAAAGGAAAATGAGAGAAAAGGTCTAATGTCCTGAACAACAACATGTTGTTTGTAGAGGAGAAGAGAGCATCGATAAGGAAGGAATATATAATCTTGATCCTTTGTTCGTATTAGCATGTTTATCATATCCTCCTTGTTAACATTATCCTTCCCATTATTATATTAATAAGAACGTTCATAAATAATCGCTATTTATTTTACTTTTTGTTGTTTGTTTTTTACTTTAATACATAGTTTCGCTTAGTTGTGGTGAATTTATATTTCTATGTTAAGGAGGTTGTTATACGATTGTGACTTTACTCTTTAATTAGTATCTTAGACAGCAAATGGAATAGTTTTCTTGAATTTTAAGGATAGGAGGAGGGTTAGTGTTATTTGTCATCCTTATCTCCTCAATGGTTAGGAGACCATTCGGATCTAACCCAAAAGAGAGGGCCAACTCAATGTTCAGCCTGTATTTTACTTGACATTTTCATGTAACCAGGTTCAAAGTGCTGTAGTATAGGATTGATAATAATAAATTATATGGAAATTTTTAGTATTTATGGTTATATTTAACATGAATTGATTTACAAATATTTGTTTTGCATACCCTATGGGTTCTCAATGTAAGAGCTTCTCCAATGGTCATTGTGTGTATTTCCTATGTGGCAATAAAAATAAGACATCCTCAATCTATTTTGCCTTAAAATTAGGGAGAAAAAAAAATCCATCTCCAACAACATTTTTGCATGTAACCTCTTCTTTTGATAAGTATAAATTTTATTTTCCATAATTAAGATTTTATTAAAGATAAAAATGGTTAGTTAATATATTAAAGTCAATTCAATTAAGTAAAAGTTGACTAGGATGGTAGACAATGTCAAGGGGAGTGTCTAAAACTAGAGATTCACCTTGACAATGTCTACCCAAAGTCATCTATACATTGGTTTAAGACATCAGGGTTGGAGAATTATTATAGAGAAAATGAATGTGTATACATGTCATTGGAGAAGCTCTAAATCACATCATTCAATAATAAAATTCTACTTTATTTTTATTTTTCTTCTAGTTCTAAGTTGGTATTGGCAAGCTCGATCCTGACCTGTGCCAATTTCGTTCTTTCTTTACCGGCGGCGGTAGCCTTCAATGCTACCGTCCACCAGACCTTCCTTTCTCTTTAGTGTTAAGTCATTATTTTAAGTTTCATCCACATTACCAAATCCTAAATCTAATACCGTAATTAAAATTATCAAAGTTCTTTCTCAACCGGCGGCGGTACCCTTCAATGCTCAACCGGCGGCGGTACCCTTCAATGATACCGTCCTCCGGACCCTCCTTTCGTTGTAGTATTAAGTTATTATTTGAAGTTTTCATCCATATTACCAAATCATGCTAAATCGTAACTGAAGTTATCAAATATTTTTGAAGACGGCGATACACTTCTTTTGCCGCTTTTCAAAAGTCTTTATCTATTTATCGCTGGTTCTAATACTCTATGTAAATTTTTTTTGATGATTATGTGAATCCAGTTCTTTATATGGGGTTCTTCTAATCTGTCGCGCAGTTCTTCGTCAATTTTACTAATCCCTATTTTGTAGGGTATTTTTTATCGATTGTTCTTATATGTTCCATCAAAGATTCTGTGAATTTCGCTATTTTTGGTGGTTCTCCTAATCAGTATCTTTTTTTCTTCTTCATGGAAACGCGCTTTCTTTTTATAATCATCTAGTGCATTAGCCCAAACCCATTTCTCCTTTGGAACATTAGTATCCTCATTTGTTACTGCCTCAGCTAAAATTACCAAAGCAGTATTAATGTCTTTGTTCAGTGCATCCAAATCCATCTGATCAGCCCATCACATCCTCAACTCTTCTTCTCTTAACACCTCTAACTTCCTCTGAACTAACAGTTCGGCTAGGAAAAAAAGGAAAAAAGTTGCGATGTAACCGAACTAAAAGTTCGACAGGGATTTTTTTTCTTCGAGGTAACCTAAAATTTCTCTGAAAGAAAAAACTCCATTAAAGCTAAGTTCGGCTAGTTCGACAAACTGTTTCACATAATTCCTAGCCGAACTTCTCTCCGCAACTTCCATTTTCAACTCATTTTGATGATTACTACTCATTTTTTCAACTAAGTAATGGGTTTATGGAATTTTTTTTGAATCGAGACGGTGAAGCAGAAAGAAGGAATGAAAATGAACTCTCTAATAGTAACGGATTTATGAAAAATTAAAAGTAATGGATTTGTTAAAATTTTTATTTTGTTTTGTTAATGATTTAGATTAGGTTAGATTAGTTTTAATTTTAATTATATTAAGGGTAGGTTAGTCATTCCACACTTTAAGACACCCCTTATAAGTACAGGATAGACATTGCTATCACAAAGTAGCCCCCTCCATTTTTGAGTAGTGCCCGAAAAATGGTTTTAACACATTATACCGAAAATTCTTTCTGCTCAAGCCTAAGCCCAAACCGAACCAAGCCCAGCCTATATTCGGCAAGCAAAATATATCTGTAAACTATCTCAGATTCTCAAGTACCTTAATGAATAATTACTGGTTATTTGTGCCCAGTTGCTTCACTTCGATCGTTCCAGTATACTGAGTATGCTGAATTTAAATGAGTTTCATTCTTCTAATCTTAGACCAAGTGTGTTTTTTTTTCACAAAATTGATTAAAAAGACCAAAATCAACAATTCCTGGATGAAAAAGACATATAGATTTTGATACTGTTTAAATAGACAAAAATATAAAAATAGCCAGGATGCAACCAGTTTCATCCTACCCATTTTCAAATACTTTTTTTTTTTAATTTACATCAGATACATCCAGTTTCATCCTCACTATATTTTAAGTTTAAGCCAGGATGAATCCAGTTTCATCTTTGCTATTTTTTTTGTCCATTTCTCCCACAAATTTTTTTACTCGTCCATTTAAACCATATTTTAAAAATATTTGGACAAATGACCCATTTTCCGATTTTTCTTCTCATGCGATGGAAGCTTTCTCATTCGTAATCACACTGGTTAATCAGTGTGGCTTCATAACATGCATGATAGACATAATAAGTTTTGGGTTATCTGTGGGAAATTGGGATCATATATTACTAGAGGTGTAAAACGTGCCGGCCCGGCACAACCCGGCACACGAAGTCGCGTGCTTCACGTGCCATGTGTCATGCTGTGCTGTGCCAAAGATTTAAACGTGCTGTGCCATGCTGTGCTTTACTAGTGAAAAGCTAGGCACAACACAGCCCACAGGCACAACACACGAATAAACGTGCCGTGATGTGCCGTGCTGGCACATGTGCTATAAATAATCTGAAATCACTTAATTTATATATTAAGTCAAACATTATCACAAGAATTTAATTAGACAACATATCATTTGAAATTATTTCAAGTAAAATTAACAAGTTTATTCAATAAAAAGAAATAGCCCATCAAATATAAAATTGGATTATTGTCATGTAAATTAATGTTCTAGTTAAATATATGTGATGACACTATAACGACGATATTGAAATATATTTTCCAAATATTAAGGTATTATATGTGTTGTTATAAATAAGTTAGCATAAAATGTTAAAAATTAGCTAGAATAGTGACTCTTTTGTGAAATATACAAAAAATGTGATGTATTATGCCTTGTTATATGATGTATTTGTACATGTTATGATGTGCTTTCTTAACGTGTTGTGCTGGGCTGGGCCACGTGATTATCCGTGTCGCGTGCTGTGCTACTGTGCCAATTAGTCAAACCCAGCACGTCCCATTTAACTAACGTATTGTAATCGTCTTTGGTTGAATTTGTGCTCAAATTTTAGCGTCTTTGTCTTTAAAGTGTGCTCGTGCTGGCACATCCCAATTTACACCTCTATATATTACTACATGGATTGCAGAAAGATTAGATGACTTTTGCTTTGTTGCACTGTGGAGTAGAGCCGTAAGAAACCGGCTTTAAATGTAACTTTCATGACAAAGACCTAAATGATACGGCAAGAGAAAGAAATCATTGGTGCATTGTTTTGTATTATCTTTGTTTCTCTATATATATATCATTGTATGATGATACAGATATACTTTTCCAAAATTTGTGCAAAAGTAGTGTCTGAACGGAAAGCCAAAGGGTAATCAATGACAATATTGAATTACATATGATCTAAGATCGATGTTTGAGAAAACTGAAGATATAGTGGATAAATTGGTCTGTGGACTTTAGGAAAAATAGCTTCTGCTCACAAAGCATTTAACCCTTAAAGATTAAAGTAGGTTGAGAATAGTGTGGATGAGGAGTGATTGATGATGACTCCATTGATTAATTACTCCACTTATGTTTAATTATTTATCTTGTGATTGTCGGTTCAAGAATTTTGAGAACATTTATTCTGTTTTTGATACGTAGAGTAGAGCAATCATTGCCTCGTTAAAATCTAAAATTTTAGGTATAAGTGGCATTAATTAATTACTTTATGAATTTATCCATATGAACTATACTATCCAATGCAAATGAGATCGAGGATGTATGCGGCTTCTTTTTCTATTCCGTCTTCTGGTTTCGCAAGGATACTGAGAAAGGGGCGGAGCCAAGAATTTTGTTAAGGGGTGCAAAATAAATTTTTAGGGATGCAAAAATGCAAAATTAGGCTTGGGTATTAAAAAAAAAATTCTGTTGGGACTAAATTAGGCTTTAGAGCCAGCTGGGCAGGGGTGCAAGTGCACCCCATTGCAATGGGCTGGCTCCGCCCCTGTACTGAGAACCACTATGAATCGGTCCATGGGACGATCAAATTTACAGAGGTTTTTGTTATCCCTTTGAGAGCATTTTGAACAGAAGTTGAAATATTTTTTTTTTCATGTAACATAAAATGTTTGATCTCATTTGAAATAAATTCATCTCAAATAATAGATTCTACTGAGTAAGAGGGATGGAAAAATAAACACAAAGGCCATCAAAAAGGTTTTATTTAGATTTTCGGAATAACCTGGATGTCATCAATTTAACTGATTTTTTAGTTTTAACTATTGTTTAAAAGTGAAATACGCCAATAAAAAATAGAGAAAATTATTTTAGTTTTTAAATTAGTCGCAACAACATATAAATCTTAAGGTAAAACTTTGTAGTATTGGAGATGGTTTATAGAGAAAAAGCCAAAAATAATATTCTACATAATGTATAAACTTTCTTAAATAAAGGTCTAAATAATATCGCCACGTGGGTTTTTAGCACCCACTGTTGAAGATGCTCCGGGTGGACAAATTTGGTACCAAATTACTAAAGTAAGTATGTATTAATGATATTTTAAAAATATTTTGACCGAACATATCAGGTTGAAAACCCCAAGTTATATATCAAAGACTCCATGATGCATGACACTAACCACAGGTTGAGCTGGGGCCGTAAGACAATGCTATTCAACTCCCTATTTTCCATCTCCATATTCACCTCCTTCCAATCTAAATTCCACATTTGGGAATGGTGAACCCTACCTGAACCTGAATGCGAATATAAATCAAGATGTGTAGTATAGATTGGAGGCCGGTGAATGAGGAGGTGGAAAATAGGGAGCTGAATAGCATTTTCGTTGATTTCATCAATTTATTCGTATTTTTTTTAAGCACTACTTAGATTCAATCATATATCACCAACCAATCCTATTTTGCTAATGGTGGGTTTGGATGCGGACTTTTAAAAGTGGGATATATGGGTCCAGGAGATTTAGTCGAATTACGTTTTCTTTGGTATACTTTGTCGCCCAAATTCCCTGGAATCACAGTTTTCATGGTAATCATTTTTCCCGCAAACCTTCCATATGGAGATCGACCCCTCCCATTAACATATGCTGGGAAACTTATCAAGGAATTTATGGACCCAATTTCCATATAAAAACAATTTTAAGATTTCGAGGGTAATGCCAAACAATATATAAACTTTCAGACAAGAAATTGTGCTATAATTCTTAAATATTTTAACTAAATTACCAAACAAACGGGGATTTACATGAACCCCAAAATTTATAATCTCATGAAATTATAAATTCCTGGGAATTGTGAATTCCACAAACAAAACTATCATAAGTACAGAGATACATATATATTTACAATTTACAAGGTCTGATCATGGTCCCTAACTAGCGGCCACCAACATTTTATCTTGTAATTTTTGTTAAACTAGCAAATTTGCCTCTTCTGACCAAAAATGTGAAAATAAAGGATTCCAAAAGACTTGCGAGTGTGGCCAATCGAGTTACCTCCCAAGTGCTTAATAAACGGCTCAAAGTCACTACTCACATACCACAGTAATTATGTATCTAATTCTACTAGCTGCCATGGACAGCATAACTAAGTTTGACATTGACCTTTTCAATGGTGTTATTTGCCTATTGATTAAAATGTCAACCATTGAACTTGTATCGCTGTTAATAATTTATTCAAAGGATACCATATGCTTCTTAAATATCAGTAACATTTTGAGATGCCAATTTTTCCATATTCTGGAGTCGTAATTAGTATTCTTCATTTTGCAGATGCCACTGTACATGAATTTACCTAAAAAAATTATGTAGCATGATTTATCTAAAAGAAAAAAGATTATATGACATTATCAATACAGTTGAATGCTTCAAAAAAAAAAAAAAATACAGTTGAGGCCTTGCCTTTTGTTGAAAAAAAAATATTCAAAAAAAATTGAATTTACCCATAAAAAAAAGTTACTTGATTTCTATTGGGATTGTAGAATTAACTTACGGGGGTTTACTCAATAAATACTTTTATCGATTTCCAAAGAGTTTAATGGATTTACAAAGTATTGTGTTATTGGTTGTATACTTTTAAAATCTCTTTCAAAGTTTATGTTACTCGTTGTAGATTGTCAAAATGTCTTCTAAAGTTTGTGTTACTCGTTGTAAACTTGAAAATTCAAAGACTTTGCATACTTATCTATTTTCAAGACTTTGAGTGACTTTTGAGTATATATTTGCCTTGATAAAAGTCTTGCAAAATATGTAAGATTTTGGAAGACTTCCAATTTTTTTATAAAAATGTTTTTACTCTATCTTATTTTTTTTTCATGAATACACAATCTATAAAACTCCTATTATAGATGAGTATAAATTATATGATATGATTAAATATTTTTTTAATTTTAATTATTATGTACAAATGTACAATAATAATTTTTTTTTAATTTATTATTACACTTTATTGTATTTCATTGAACCAAAAAAATAAGTTATATATATAAAATAATAATAATTTAGTTTAATATAGTTGAAGTTACTATAATAACAATAAATTTTATATTTATGTCTATCATGCATATTTCCATATAAAATTTGTTTATACAACTCTTCAAGACTCTACAAATGTCTGCAAGACATTAGACAACTCTCTGATAACTCCAAAAAGTTTGCTCAATTCTGTATAATTTTCGCAAAATTATTAATTTTCATGACTCTTTATAAATCTCTACAAATATACAAATGTATTTATTGAGTAAACCCCCGTTAATTACTTCAACTTAGCAACAAAAATAAATTGAAACTATTTGATTTTATTTCAACTTAATTTACCCTATATAATATTTGTTTGACAATAAACGATATTTAAAGAATTTAGATTTTGAAGAGAAAAATTCAGAGTTAAAATTCTTCATTCCTTTTCTTCTCTTTGTTATCCTTCTCATTTTTCATCGTATGATGCTAACTTGAGTTTGAAAACTTCTTCAAATAATTATCATTTTTCCTTGATCATCTATTCGTTTCCGTTTGTACAGTTTCGTTAAATACTGTAAGCTCTTCTTCTTCGTTATCAGAGTTCTGCTTGATTTTTTTTCTTCATTTTGGTGTTGATTTTGTTGATAAGTTCGTCTTTACAAATGGTAAAGGCAAGATGGTAGTTCATCAGAAAATAGAGAAGAGTAGTATTACAATTAGATAATGGAGAGGTTGGATCGAGATATTTGTTTGGGTCGGTGTTGAAAATGCCTCCGTCTCCATCATGGAGGTGTTCCCCGAATGGGATGAATCATAAGCGAGGAAATAATCTTGATGGCGGGAAGTTTACTAAAGAGGAAGATGATGATCTTGCCTTGTTTAATCATATGGAAACGAAAGAAGAAGATAATTTTTTGTTAGAACCCAATGATGATCTTGATGAATCCTTAAGTAATAATCTCTTATCCCAACTTCGTCATCTTGTAATGTATTTGATTCATTTACTTTCGGATATGCATCTCTTAATGCTTAATGTCTATATTATTAACTTACAGCTACAAAATTGAGACACTTCTCGACTTCAAAGCCAGGCACCACGATTCAAGTTCGAGGCGAGAGCATTGACCTTCTTAGTGGTGAAGGTGATAAGCACGACTATGATTGGTGAGTGTTGTTCTTCATAAAAAAACAATATAATCTTTATTTATTTATTTATATATTTCTTTTTCTTTTTTCTCTTCATTTCTGAAGCATTAAATCCATTAAGAAAGAATTATTGGAGAGTGTTGTTACTAGTTTTTCTGATGCCGATCGTGCCATTTTTTTTTTTGATCAATACAACAAAGAATTTTATAGAAAAGAAGAAGTGTTACATACAGAGAATAGGAAAAGAAAAAAAGTAGGAGAAGAGGAAAGAATTGAATGCTAGAAGCAGTTCAACTCCCCCAAACAGTCTACCAAGAAGAAACCAAAGTTTACTAACTACTGCCTATTCACAACTAGACCCCAGTTATGATACAGGCTTTGGAAGGTAATGCCTCTAAAAGAAACGGTTGTAGACGTCCAATACAATAGGAGAGCCTTTATCTTCAGAATCAACTTTTCTTGCTAGCCATTTCTTCGATCTAGTACTTCAATATAATTAAGCAATGTGAATTTTCAAGCATTAGATAATTACATCTCCATGTATGCCATATGGTCATTGGTAGGGGCGGACGGCGCCTAATAATTAAAGAGGGCGGGTCCACTCCCATTTTGGATGCCGTATTTTGAGAAAAATAATAAACAATTGTGGATATGAAACAAATATTTTGGAGATATGTTTTTTTTAGAAAGCTTTATATCCTGGTCATCCCCGTTCTCCAAAGTTTAATGTGTTCCAGGAAGTTTCAGGTTCGAGTCCCCAATGACGTAATATTGGAGGAATTAACATGGAAGGTAGTGTTAGTTTGCCCCCCTTGTGACACAATCTCAACCCTCCGTCCCGCCGTTTCGGCTCCATTGGCTAGGTTACCCATGAGGCTCGCTGATAGGTTAGCACAACAATCTGCTCAATTAAGGTAGTAGTATGTCGTTGGAGCTTAGCTTGTTAGGCTTCCAACTAGTTTTATATAATAATATTTATCTTTATATAATTATTAAACATAAGCACATTTGGAAATATATAACATGAATCTACTATTTTGAAAATTAATAGTTGAAAATCAACGAATTTTCCCTTTAAATTATGACCGATAGGTAGTGAAGTTGGTATTTTGAAATTCATTCATCTTTGGTAGATATATATATAGCTATGTAAAGATAAATATATGTAAACTATAAAATATTTTGGTAGATGAAAAGGAAAGGAAGAAAAAGGGATCATTTCTCACTTTTTTTTTTGGGCTTTTTGATAAAGTACCCTTATTTTTCACATTACACTAAAAAAGTGCCCCCGTTTTTTAGAAATTTGTTAAAGTACGCCGTTTTATTCAAAAGTCAAATTCCATCCAGTTAAGTGCTAGGTGGCAGTTATCTTTCCAATTAAAAGTCTTATTTACCCCTGAACTACATCTCCTTGGTGGGAAGGGTAAATGATCCGACAATCCTGAAAATGGTGTAACGATCCTGAACCGGTTCCTGCGAACTCGAATGCGTTTTCACGATCCTGAACCAAGACTCGACGAACCTAAAAAATGTTGTAGAAGGTCGTTTTCTTCCAACCAAAAACCCCAAAACACTTGAAATGATGAACCCTTCTTGGGAAATGATGTAACGAACACCTAAGCGGTGTAACGATCTTGAACCGGACTTACGAACTCGAAAAATGATGTATAAAATCAATGTGGCGATAATAAAAGGGTAAATATGTAAAGTAAAATAGTCTTAACTAACATTGGATGGAAAAACTAACGTAAGGGTACTTTAACAAAATTTAAAAAAACGGGGGTATTTTTTTAGTGGGTATCCAAAAAGCGTGGTACTTTATCAAAATTCTCTTTGTTTTTTAGCGAAGAAAAGGAAGAAAAAGGATCATTTCTCACTTTTTTTTTTTTGGTAATATCAAATGGAGTGGACAATTTGAAAGAAGGACAAATTAAGAAAAAACCCAAAAAATGACCACATCGATTGGTTTCTAAAACTTTGTGCCACACAAAATAAGTTTATTTTTTTGAAATAAATGGAGGATTTTTTTTTTCCAGTGGTTCTCTATGAATTGAGAAAAAAAATCCATGTTAATACCGCCTCTCACAATTTTTATTTATTTATTTATTTATGGTTCTCAGTGGGCACAACCCTTAGGAGACGTTCAGGGGTGCATTGTGTGTGGCGGTTTTTTAGTGTAGTTTTTATCTCGGTCCGGAAAGACTTTTTTTCCCCCTTCCCATGACAGATATTTCATTCTTTTTGTTACTAACGCGATAGTTTGGCTGTGAAGGTTATTAACTCCTCCAGGCAGTCCTGTCTCTATTTCACTGGACAAGGAGGCATCATTAGAAACTTCCTCTCGCGTAGGTAGGCCTCGAGGTCAAGCATTGTCTACCTCGAGATCATTCAGAGTAAGTTAATAGTAGTACTGATATGGGTTTTAGCTAATAACTTATTTGCTATAGATAACAATTGTTTGGTTGTCTATCATTTTTGAAAGTATTTTCCAAATTCTAGCGATTTTTATAATGGTCATGTTTGGCAGGCAGAGAAGGGTTATAGGAATTATAGAAGTAGTGCAAGCCCACACAGGTTGAGTCCATCTCCTATCTCAAAACCAAGAGGAAGACCATCGTCGGCTTCTAGAGGTGCTTCTCGTGCAAGCTCAACTCCTCCATCACGAGCTAAGACGCGTAGTCCATCTTATCCAAGAAACAAACCTTCAACACCACCTCTAGAAAGTCCGCCCCCAACATTTCAAAGGACGAGCTTGAGCTTGAGCAAAACCTCACAAGCAAAAACAACGCGTGGTGGCTCTCCTTCACCAAAATTTCGGGTCTGGCAATTCGATAATCCCGATTTCTCTTTAAAAACACCACCAAATCTTCGTACATCTATAGCTGACCGTCCAACATCATATGTGCGTGGTTCATCACCAGTGTCCAGGAGTGGAAGGAGATTATCGCCGGCTTCTATAAATGGAAGGGGTTTATCCCCATCATCAAATTCACCCTCAACATCGAGAAGTGAAAGGGGTTCATCGCCAGCATATATGAAAGAATGTGGAACACCACCAGCATCAAGGAATGGTATTGACTACCCAAGATACTGGAGGCAATCTATGTCTCCAACTGCTTCAAGAAGTGTAAGTTCTTTATACAGTCATGATGGCGATCAATCTAGTCCCTATAGTAAATGCTCAATGACATCATCAGGTGATGATGATATAGACACTTTGCAGTCTGTCAGTATAAGTTCATCCTCCATATCCATAAGGAAAGTAGGGATATTTCCACATAAAAAAAACCCAACATTTGCCAAGACGTTTTCCAGAACACCCTCTCCCAGTGCTGCCCCGAATAAATCTTCTTACTCCACACTTCGGAAAACGGTACGCAATTTAATATCCAGTCAAATTTTTCTTAAAGTAAAAAGATTATCATGATTAAAGTATGCAAGTAAGTATTATTACGAGTTAGCATCAATTCAAACTTCAGATAATAGTTGGAAATAGTTTTCCCATTGCACTATATGTTGATGACTGATGTTCTTACAAAAGATTTCTTTGTTTTTTTTTCTTAGGATAAGAAAACCTCTCAAGCTATGTTCAGACCACTTTTAATGAGCTCCCCAAATACTGCCTTCTATGTTGATAAAGAAAATTCTTCGTATCAATTTCATCATATGAACTCAAAGAACTCCGCAATTGTTACAAGCAGTGATCCAAGTTCTGAACATGTTGATGTTATTGATCTGTACAAGGATGATCATGCAGAATGTGGAGAGGAAGCTAATAATGATTCACCTGATGAAGTCAATAAAATGAATGAAAACGTTGAGATCGATATCCACAATCCTAAATTGGACCGTGCACTTTGGGATGAAATTGAAGGTATGACATGTGAACTTAGCCCATGTAAAACTGAAAACTTGAGCTATCAAAATGCTGGTGTGGTTTCTGCATCTATATCTTCTTCTTTGGATATTGAGAAGCTCGATTTCCATAAAAATGAAACACCATGTTCCAAATGTGGTAAGAAGTTTTATGTTGCGGTTCTGATAGAAGATAACAATGGAATATGCCAAGATTGTAACGAGACAGATGTGTGGATATCTTTGTCCACTAAAGTGATTCCTGGAGTTGATCTTCGGGATATCGATGTTCACTTTCAAGAAGAATTAGTTAAAGATAAATCATTGAATGAGCTGGTTCCTGAGGTTGAAGTACCTAAATTGACAAAACTTAATACAGTGATCGAACCATTGATTGTCACTGGCGAGATTAACGCGGAACAAGGTAAAAGTTGTTTGTTAAGCAATTCATTTACAAGGTCGATAATGGAGGAAGGTGAGAATCGCCTTGTTAATAAGGAAGAGGTTAGCCAGACTGTAGTTGGTGCAGACCATGATAGATATAAGCAATCCCTCCATAATACGGATGATCCAAGAATGGAGATGGCATCATCTGAAAATGTGGAACACTCGGCCTTGGAGGAAACACAACAGTTTTCTGAACAAGGAAAAGAAACGATAAGGGGTGATTCTAAACCTTTATTTACCCAAAACACTATTTTTGAGAAAGATAATAAAATTCTCTCTGAGAGTGGTAGAACGTTAGATTCTTCTGTCGCAGAACTATCAAATTATAAACTAAGCATTCCTTCTGGAGATGCGATTTCAGTTGGGGTTTCCACAAATCTTGGGAATTCCATGTCGTCTGAGTACCTTGAGAATTTCCCAAATAAAACGATGAGTTTCACATGTAGAAGAGAACCACTTTCAGTTACAGAGACCTTTTCTATTTTGGAAGATGCTATGGTGGAAAGTTGTGTTAATAACGATCAAGATCGTAGAGAGGATCCAACTCACGGTGGCTTGGTTACAGTATTTAAAGTGCGAGAAACTGCAAATGATAGTATGCTCGGTTTCCAAATCAATTGTGTGGACTTCCTAAATGCGAAATGCAGCTTGGATGTGCTTGATAAGCATTCAATTATTTCAACCTTAGAAAAAGGTATAGCTTGGTCTATAATGGAATTCAGTATCCATATGTTATATCACTATTTATCATAGTGTTATATCTATTTACTTACCAATAAAATACTCATCTGATAAATATTGGTTTTTGACAGATGATCCGAATGCACCGGCAGGGTGTCCTAAACAAGAAATAAAAAATATGTTTGTGGAAGCAGCAACAACTGATACACTTCCGTTATGCAGTTCAATCGTTCACAATCTAGCTTACCAGGTTACATCTATTGCTACAGAGAAGGAAAAGTTAATTCATGTAGATGATTACTGGACAACTGTTACTTCATTCGGCAAAACCGGTTATAATGAGACGGACTCACATGTTACAACTATCAACAACCCCTCTTTGAACTCTATGAAGAAAATGCAGAAAGTGGAAATCGAGGATAAAAGTTTATCAACTAAAAAAGGTAGCAGCATAAATACCAGCATAGAAAGCCAAGAACCCATGAAGAACACGGAAAAGGTTACTAACAAGGGTGACATTATTATCCCTCAAAAGGTGGAAGCAAAATGCAGCTGCATAGTGATGTAAGAATTTTTAGTTTGGAATGAAATGCTTATTTTCTGAGAATATATATGTGAGGAGGGGTGTTGCATATTTGTATCGTAAGTTTTTCTTCGTAGTTTGTCATTATTGTCTTAAATTTATTTTCATTAATTTCTATCCCTCTTCGCGTTTGTTTGTTTTTTTTTTTTTTTTTATGCATGAAATTTATTAGAACCATTAAAGGCATATTACATGAGGGTAAGTGATGCTACAAGATTGATCAATAAAATTTGGTAAAGTAGGCCATGTTACATGAAAATATAGCAGGATATGAGTAGCAGTCTTCGGATCGGAGTTGCATTGGAGGTGGATACTGGAGTTGTAGAGGACTAAGTCTTCTACGAAAGATTTCCACATGAAATGTTGTACTTTTGGTGGACATGATTTTTCCCAAAGGAACTTGGTTGATGGTGGCGAGTTCCGAGATACTAGACATGTCCTTTTGTATTCTGACGTTGTGGCCTGAAGTAGACACCATTTCGAGATACTTGACAATTAAGTAGGTAACAATATCTGTCTACCTACTTGTTTTATGGCTTGGTCCACTTCAATTGAGTCGGTAACAATATCTGTCTACCTACTTGTTTTATGGCTTGGTCCGCTTCAATTGAGTCTTTAGCTTTGATTGTGGCTTGAAGTAGACACCAATTCGTGCCCTTGAAGGATTAGCTTTGATGGGCTCTTCCTATTCATGTGTAAAGGATTGATTATTTAATCGGGCAAATAGGCAAAATGCCCCAAAATGGGGTGTCACCTTGTCAAAATGCCCCGGACGTTTTGAAATAAGTCAAAACGCCCTAATCTGTTTGTTTATACGCTGAAGAGAGTTAAGTGGTCAACTGGGGCATTTTGACCAGTCAATGGGGCATCTGAAATGTCAGTGTTATCCTTACTGTAAATTTTATAAGAAAGGGACTTGGATTTTCATTCAGTTCCCGCATCGTGATTTTTTGAGCGAGAGAGATATAGACCGAGTGAGGGAGAAGAGAAACACATACGTACAAAGAGTGTTTGATCGAGAGATTTATGGAACCACTGAATAATTAATAGTGGGTGTTATCGCGAGAAGGGAGACACAGATGCAGAAGAAAGTGAAGCCCTAATTCTGCCACAGAGAAGAAAAAAGTTAAGTAATTGAAACCCTAAATTTGATTTAATTGTTGTTGTTTTTCGTATGGGTTTTGTCGAGTTCATAATATGATTGTTGTTCTGAAATTAACGTTAATCGCTTATGGTTTCAATTTTGATCTACATGAATTAGGGTTTCAATTAATTTGGATATTTTTAATTAGGGTAGTTTAACAACCCGATGTGTGCCCTCAATTGGGTATTTTGTTTATTCCATGGCCTGCTTTTTGTGCGTTCCAATTTTTCCTTCTTAGTGTTGCATATGAACTGATTATGCAACTGTTGATTAATCAATTAACTATGACACAGTTGCCTTTTTGTCAAGGACAAAGAGTGGCTGGGATGGAGTTTGGGAAAGACAATTAGTGGTCGTGATTTCTTAATCCAACAAGGGGTAGGTTTCCTCCGTCCGTTTCCTGACATATGCACTGATCCACCGTTCTTTGTCTTCTAGAAAACTGCTGGAAACCAGATTGACACAAACGTGTCACAACCTCCTTTTGTTTCGCTCGATTTTGCCTAGGTGTCTTCTATACAAGTGGTTCATATAACTTCCCAAATGAGAACAAAACTGCAATTCAGTTCCGATTAGTTTCCCCCTATAAGTTGTTTTGTTCTTCCTTCCGAACATGAAGAATATACGTGTGGGTTTCACTACCTAATCACTAATTTCAATCTTTTTTTATGTTGATTTGAAGTTTGGTTCTCATCGTTTGTCTTTCAAATACTCATTTGTTCGATTACAAACACCAGATTTGGTCGATTACAAGTACTCATATGCCTTTTCTGCGAGTTTTGAGGATTCAATTACATGTGTGTTTATGCCAAGAAACTTAGTCGGCAAAAATAAAACTCTTTTGTTTTGGTTGTTGAATATACATTAGAGCAAATCAAACTAATCTTATTTATTTAGCAGGATCACAAACCTCTGTTGATTAGATGCATTCAGTCTCTCATTTGAATTGGAACTGGTATTATTTCTATGGCTGATCCCTTTTTTAATCCTTTTTCCATTTATCATGGGAGAACTATTTGTTTTTTGTTTCTTCATTAATGTTTTGGACCTTTTGGTTGCTGCTGTTGGGGTTTACGTTACTTATACGAGCTTTCTAACCAGAAATACGAAACTGCAACGAAGGGGCTACAAAAGAAGGAGAAATTTGGAAACATGATCAAGGTTTTGTTGATTGTTTTTTTGGTGTGTGCCCATTGTTTTGCTTTCAAATGATTGATATATTAAGGAACCTGAATGAATTTGATGAGTTAAATCATTATTTTCCATTCTTCAAATAGAAATACCACCGGTGTTCAGAGAGAAATCAGAGACTTGGGAAGATCAAGGTTTGATTGTCTAACCTTTTAGTAAATTTCACTATTCTGCCTCCCCGTATTGTTGCTTCAATGGGTTGTTTTTAGGCTTTTAATTTTTCTTGGTTTGCTTTTAGTATCCTTTTTTTTGAACGAGAATATCTTACTTTCCTATTATTGCTTGATTGAAGTCAACTGTTAAGTTCAAGTGATTTTCCTTTTAAATTTGAATTTTTAGGAATTTCAGTTTTTTTTCTGGGTTCTTATTTCTTACCTCTCTTAGCCATTTTGTTTTGGTGATTGAAGACGCGGACATGCATCTATACCAAAGAAGTCAAGGAACACAAACAATGTGTCTGACACCCATCACAATAATATTTGCACAATTACATCTACCAAAGGCATCACTAAGTGGAGATAACGTGATTTACTTACAATCATGTGTTTTTTCTTAGATTTTCTCTTGAGGTATTCACTCAGTTGATGATAAACATACCTTTAGAGTGTAATGGCACCCAAAAATGGAAATTCTGTAATATTGTACTCTATAAGCTTTTAATTGTTGCTGATTGAATGGAAATGTATGTCTCTTTTTTCTTCACTTTTGGTCGTGTTCAATCTCGATGAGGAATTTTTTTTCTTCTATTACTTTTCTCTGTCTTTTTTTTGCAATACTAAACTAACCCAATTACCCATAACTAGATACGAATACATATTTAGTGTCATTTGTGTTTTTATTTTCGATTTTTATTTTCTGTTTTATAGTTTGTAGGTAAACTTGATTATGCATCATGCTAACAGTAGAGCCTTACTGAAGGTTTGGTTATTTTCAATGTAGGTTTCTCTGGGTAAGACATGCAACTACGTGCGCAAAACAATAAGCAAACTTTAAGATACACGGAAGGGGATGATTCTTAACCTTACACGGATATACATCATATATTAAACTTGAATGAAGTTCATTCCAAGGTAGCTGATATTGAACTTACTCCCAATCGTTGGCATATAAAAACATGAAAATTCAGCAAATGACAGTATGCCATGATAAGCTTAGGAACTAATATGCCATTCCTATGCTGGGATATATGAAAGCGTCATTCTTTCTCACTGTGTGGAGTGATTTGGATGCACTTTTGCCATGTCCGAATCCTTAGGAATCGTTCGTTGAATATTCTAGATAATGTTAATCTCTGGCATATAGTTTCATGGCGATGTATACTAATGTAGGGTTTTGATGTTTAGTTACAAATAAGAACACTTCCTCCGCTAGTTGATCTTTATGTTATTATCTTCTTATTATATATCTTCCGCTGCAAATGAAGTGGCAGCATTTTTTTATCTGTGTTTGTTCTTAATTGTTTTGGTGCCAATATCGATCATTCTTGATGAGTGTGGTTAGATGAAGGAACGGCTTATGGAATATGTTTACTGTCGTTTTGTTTTTCATTTTGATTATCCTTATCGTTTTTATCGTGTCCATTTTGGACTTGGTAGAAAGTTGGAAATGCAATGTTAATGGATACGCTCAAGCTTGACTTGGATTTTCTTCGTCCCTCATACAGTTGAGTTCTTTACATCATGTCAACACTCCAGCCTTACTCAACGTTTGGTTATTGTTAATGTAGGTTTCTTCCGCGAACCCATTTAACAACAAAGATTACATCATTGTAACACCATCTTGGGCAGTATAGTGCAGCAAAAGAAGGCAGTTTTTCTCCATACTAGGGCTCCTGGCTAGATTGAAAAAAAAATATTACCGCAAAAGCCAATCTCAACTCGGTTAGACTCTAAAATAAACATATGGATGTGTAATTTTGTTACATTTTTCTGAATTTTTATCCCTGTGTTTGTTTCAGATTTCAAAAGCCCTACAAAAATGCATAGCTTCAATGGGAGTGATATGACGTTCTAATTATATAGGAAAAAGGGTCTATCATTTTCCCTCAACTGCTAATTTACATGTTGTTAATCACTCAATTTGCTATTCCATTTCGTCTCCTATCTTTCTCTGACCAAGTAAGTAGTCACACATTATTAATAGAACTGCACATGGGGTTGGAACTTTTAATTTGGAAATTTTATCAACTTTCATGTATCTGATCTGATAGGTAAAATTTCGTACGTTGGGAAAATTAAAAGAAATCAACTACAGTTCCTTCTGATTTAGAGCGTCCACAGATTAGAACCGTAACTTTTTCAGTTTTTAATGCATCATGAAACAATTTCAACTTTTTTATGGAACTTTTAGTAATCAATCTGCTTAATTTTGGCGTGGGATATCTAATTAATTAATGTACATTCTACTACTCACTCTAAATGCAACAGGAATAAGGGATTCATCAAAACTGTATATATTACTCTTCATCCCCGCGAACCCGTATGCCAAAGATTCACCTTATCTAGAGGACCCCACAAGCCGCGCGGCTAAATCCTAAGGAATGCACCTTTGGGCACCAATTACCGAGACAGACCTAAGCGGCGTTCTTTGCAACTGTTACATACCACCGTGATATTATAATGAAATCCAAGGAGATTGGCATTTATGATAACTAAATGCCAGTCTCCTTGGATTAAAATCTCTGAAAGTGTAACGAAAACAGTGAAGGCTGCATGATAGATGCCAGAAGCAAGGAAAAACAATGAGGTCCTCGCGCCGAAGGCGCACGAGAGGTTGAGCCCAGGCCGAAGGCCTGGGTGATACCCTAGTAAACATATAATGCATCCTAGAAGTAGAAATGTATATGTTTAAATGATGTATGGCAGATTCTCTTTTTGGTAATTTAACGCTAAACCTTGATCATACTGATACATGTCATACCAAAATCAAATCTCAGTTACACAAAGTTTTCCCATATGTGTATCCTTGCCTTTGCAGTTTGTATGTGTATCCTTCCCGTATGTTCTCTAGACCAGTAACACATACTTTATGTCTTGCCAAAGACAGTGAGTATACATGTGCAATGAACCTAACCACACAATTCTCCGTTACGTATTTGAGCATTAGAGATAATGCAGTTAGCTTGCTGCAGTTCCATCTTTTAGGTTGTCCAACCTGGTTGGCAGACAGAGAAACAAACATTATTTGTCAAATGTTTGTGCTCATCTCTTAGGCTTTGGGATGAGCAATAACATTTGAGGAATTAAATTTTAAAATTGCAGCCATGCTACATACCATGTTTTTGTTATGTTTTAAGTATATTGATTCAAGGGGTAACCGATAATGTTGTTCATTATTGTCTTTGTTTGTTTCATTGTAGACACTTTCTCCCTTCTTGTCCTCACCTGTGCTCTTGTGGCTTCCCTTGGCTAGCTCAGGGAAGCATGTCATAATTGGTAGAAGAGAAGCAGCAAAAGTATTGAAAAATGTATTCCAAGGAGATGTTAAAAAACAAGAAAGCAACTTTGGCTCTCGTTTGTCAAACCCTTAAATCCGTTGAATTTCTTTTAAGTAGCATTTATTCTAGGGGTTGTTTGATTAATATTCTATTCGAAAGGTCTGAACTTGGAATGAGAAATTTGGTATGATGTGTGGTTAGGAATAAGATACAATTTCTCCATACAAGGAAATCACGAAACTATTTTATTACCAGGCATTTTACAAAATAAAATTAAAAAAAAAGATGAAGAAGAAACAAATAAAACAGCAGTAACGAAACTTGGTGTCACAACCAGTGAACTTTTAAGCCGTCGTATTACTATCAATTTATGGGAAATTTTATGAAAGCAAATTTAATGCCACATTGCACCGTAAAAATAGTGAGGATTGCCACAGACGAAATAGCATAGGCTATAGATTATCTCACCAAAAGACTCCTACCCGATTTCTTTCCCTGAAGTGTATGTCATAGCCACTACAAAGAATTGGACTGTCAAGAGTTGTGCTATTCGAATACAGCAAGGAGGGGGGTTGGAATTTGGGCTTGGATAGAAGACGACTTGCGCAAACTCAAATTGATATATGTTGTTGAACTTTATATTCTTGAAGGTCTTAACTTGGGGAAAGGTAATGATTTCATAAAATGGAACATAGATAGTTCATGTATTTTCTGGGTTAAGTCGTGTTACACCAATTTAGAAAACGAACAATCATCTCCAAACCTTCATCTCAACATCTGGTCTAGGTCGTGGCCTCACAAAATTGGAGTTATCTCTATGTGCATCATAAAAGACTTATAAAAAAATGGCAAGCTTATCGTGAATGGGTGTTTGCTGTGTTGTCAAGCTAGCAAAATAGTGGATCATCTATTGTTCCACTGCAACTTTTCTTCGTGAATCTGGAAACATTTCAAGGACGCAGAAAGGTTTATTGGTCCGTTGTATCTCGCTTGCTTCATCAAGCAGGAAAATTGCTTTGGCTGCTCATTCCTGCCTTCATTTGCTGGTCAATTTGGAACTATAGGAACAATATAATATTTGAAGATGGTAACGCGGACATTGAAGGGGTTATCCGACTAAGTTAAAATCCAAGTTTATCTTTTGCTCGTTCCTGCCTTCATTTGCTGGTCAATTTCTTTGTAATTAGTCTCTATAGTTATTTTTGCATTTCGTATTACATTACATATATCGAAATGCAGACAAATAACATGATTTAGTATTGTTGCATTGTGCAATAGAATCACAAGAAACTTGCTTCACATGTCACATCTATGACAAAGAGCTAAATGATTGACCATGTATAAGAAATAATGAAGGAAACCTTTTGTATCATCTTTGTTTTTTTTTTTTTTTTTTTTGTATATATATACATCTTTATACACGTAAGCTACTGGCTACAGATACTCATTTTCTTGAATTTATGCGGAATTTGTTTGTGTAAGAAAAAGATTCGAAAATGCAGAGACAATATCAAGGTACGTGCATAACTAAGATGTTTGAGAAAACTGAAAATGCATTGGATAAACATCCGTGGTTAAATCAAGTACAACGGAGGAGTTGAAATTGATGCTCAGCCCAACAACTTGGTTGGAAAATCGATTTGTATGAAAAAATTCAAACAAACAAACATATATGGTGCACTATGCGCCAAATAAATCAAACCCCTAGTCATTAAAGAAGTTTGTAAAATGAAAATGCTACATAGAAAGGACAAATGGAAAATCACTCTAACAACATTTGTTGATTACTCATCCCCAAGAATTTGAGAGATACATTGACCAAACCACAGTGTGGATCAAAAATAATGTTCGACTAAATTATTTATGTGGCATGTAACTTATTTTTTTTTTAATCTATGTTCCTCTATTCGCTTTATCAATTTATCCGTATTTTGCAACTATTCAATGCAAATGATTTTCATTCTGGATAAATGCAATGTCCTTATCTATTCCGGTTTCCAATTTCACAAGGATATACGGGAAAGTTACTTGCCCAATACGCATCTATGAAGTAAAAAGGTTTTAGTAAGCTATTCTTGAACCACTTTGAAAATCAGTGGAAGAAGGAAAAGAGTTTCGTAGATCTGTTCAATTACATTGAGCGGATAATTTGGTACCTGATCACGATCATTGTAGAGAGTCACAACCACAAACGTAAATCGGATTGATTGATTCCTTCATGGAATATAAGCCACTGCATTATGTTGTTTTTGATCAGCTATAGGCCAAGAAACTGTTTAACTTAGATTCTCAGTGAGGGGAAACTGAGAAGATGTCAGTTTATTATACTCCATACATATATTAGAGCACCTCAGCTGACGGAACTTCAGAAAATTCCTACTCCATCCATACCATATATTTAGGCACCCGAACCAGTGACGACCTATGAGAAGACTAACTTGGTAGCCTTTTGGGCATGTGTATTAAATATTTACATTTTCTCCCTTTTTTTAAAACTTGGTCACTGCCTTAAGCCCCGGTCAAAATAAGTTAAGGAAATATTTGGATCCGTCCCTGACCCGAACCTTTAGAGTTAAACACACACAGGTAACACTTCGAGATTAATCAACTGGGATTAAAACACCCAAATTTTAAGTTCTAGAAAAAATTTAAGTGAGCGGCATAGACCTGTTGTTACACCAATGAGCCTGGTGTTTGTTTTTGTGGCCGATGGACTTATGCCACATTAGCTTAATACTGCCTCTATCCCATAAAGAGTCGATTTTTAACTATTTAGTGTATTTAGTGTGAGAATAAAATAAGTAATTCTCGGTGGACCATTTAATTCACACGATATTAAACCTGGCTTGATTCGGGTATACCCAATTTTATATGGACATAATGCTCTTACTAAGGAGAGGTAAAAATGGGTGAATTTACTTTATTACCCCCATTAATTAATCCTATTGCTTAATCAAATAACCCTAAAATTATAAACCTAAAGAAACTGTTAATTTTCTCTTCTTCTTCTTCATCTACATCTTCCATCAAAATCATAGATTCAACAAATTTTTGTAAATCATCCAATTTGATTTTCCTGAAAAATGGTTGATCCCAAACTATCAAGTAGCACCACAGATTCAAAAGGACATATCAAAAGATCCAAATCAGAGGGAAAAGGGAAGGAAAATGTTGGAACTAGTAAACCCGAAAATCTAATCCCTGAGAATGTTGAAAAGAACCCTCCACCGGTGAAAAGAAGATTGTAAGTGAATTCTAAACTCAAACCCATTATTGTTTTGTGTTTTTGATTGTTATATTAGATTAGAAATCGAAAATGATGATTTCTAGTGTTTTTGGCCGGCATGGTTTTTTCAAAAATAGGATGTTGGCATCGGGATATAAGTATAAGTCGGCAGGGTCGTAACATGAAGATCATGCCGACTTTTCATAATAGCCATGGCGACTGTGAAACATTTACCAGGGACGGCATGTTATTCAATAACCAACCCTACCGACTTTATTATAGTCGGCATATTCTCAGATTTGTACCTTTCCGATGTTATGTCACAGAAACCTTAATTTCTTGAGTTAACAGTCAGAATCTTTCTTGAATAGGACCCTGCCGACTTTATTATAGTCGGCATATTCTCAGACTTGTACCTTTCCGACGTTATGTCACAGAAACCTTAATTTACTGAGTTAACGGTCGGCATCTTTCTTGAATAGGACCCTACCGACTGTGTGTTAGTCGGCTTGTTATATGATTACAACCTTGCCGACTAATAGCCTGTTTGGATGCAGAAGTAGAAGTCAGAAGAACTTCTCCAGAAGCAGAAGTCAGAAGTCCAGATTTTTTGCTTCACAAAAAATCGACTTTTCTGCTTCTGGAAGTCATTCTGAAATTCTACACCCAAACTGACTTCTTGCTTTTTGACTTCTAGAAGTCAAAAAGTTACTTCTGGATGTGTATCCAAACGCGCTAAAAGTATTAGTTGATAAGCACGAAAGTACGACGCATTTTCACCCATAAATACATTAGCTAGGACTAATTTTATCACTAATAAACTTGTTTTAAGTCTTTTCAAGGAAATAAGCTCTTATGGAGAAAGTTGCTCGAAAAGTGGTTTTTGTACCCCTGAGGATATTTGCTAAGTGGACCCCTGCTTCGGATAAGGGGCACCTCAATTTATAATGGGCACCTAAGTTGGACACTGCTATTTGCACTCCACAGACGGATAAGGGGCACTCATCTTCTAAATTTGAAATCCATAATTGGCGGGAAATTGTGGCAGCAACGAACCAGATTAGGGTTCGAATTTTGATCACTTTGTAGGGAGGTTCAAGGGCCGAAACTCTTTGGGTTTGTTTCTTTTGACTCAAAAAAGCTGGTGATGGTCTTCGTTTAGGCCAGAATTGGCTAGAAATGTGGATTTAATAATTGAACAGATTCTTGGGTTTATCTTCCTGCGGAAACCCTGTTGAGAATTTAGACAGGTTTCAGTGAGCCTTGAGTTGTGGAATTGGTTACTTTGGGCCTGTTTGGACCAAATAGGGAATGTATGGTTGGTAGAATCGAATAAAAAGGAAGATAATCATTGATTTCTCGACAATACATGGAAAAATAAGTTCCGGGTTTTTGAGTTGAAAACAGAAAGTATCCTGAGTCTTTTGGTTATTTTTGGTAGTTGGCATGTGGATTGGAAGAGTTTTACTCAATCAAGGTTCGTGTTTCGACTAATCTGGAGTGTGTCAGCGCAAGAGAACGTGTAAAAAGAAGAAAAATAAGAAAGACATACTCCCGTATATGCAGAGAATTGAAGAGAGAATTATACAGAATTATTGTGGAAGATACGTACAGTTAGGGAAGTATATTCATTGGGGATTCTGTATTATTGATGAAGAGAGATTTTAACAATTACATGCGTATGAAAGGAAAGAAAAATAAAATTATTCTCGTGTTGCTACAGTTATGGAAAGGCGATTGATGAGAGTTAATTTCGAGTTATTCTGGATCCTGTCGGCTATTTGTAGAGCCTTGGGAAATCAGAGAAGGATATAGAGAGTGAGGGGAAGAAATCAGAGCGAGAATAGGAAGTTGTTGTGAGTTTTCATCATCAGCAGAGAAGAGAAGAAGAAGAAGAAGAAGAAGAAGAAGAAGAAGAAGAAGAAGAAGAAGAAGAAGAAGAACAAACAACGCCAGACGCTGTCATTTATTGGCTGTCACGTTTTTTTCTCTCTGCGACTGTTTCTTCTGCGACAGTTTTGTGCTATAATTTTGTAACAACTTCTTTGCAATATTTGTAACACCCGTAGACCATTGCAAATCTTTGTTTTATAATATTTTTTCAATAAAAACACCATTTGAGCTATGAAATACCTTTTTGAGTGTGTTTTCATTATGTGGAGTTAGACCCCTACACTGGGCCGACGGAGGGATCCGAATTTCATACATGGGTAAATTTATTTTATTCTCTATATGACTTTTGCTCTTATTATAAATAGAATTATGATATTGATTAATTAGTTATTATTTTATTTGATGGGTCATGCTTGCTTAAATGTTCGATGTCGCATGCTTACGATTTATAACTAATATTTTGAGAATCTACCTTGGCAAAAATAAGAGTCCATGTTTTTATTGAGCGATAATTGTTGAGAATAAATAATTGACCCTATTGATATGAATTCGGTAAAATCCTAGTCCCAGTAACTCTCGCCTTTGTTTATTATTTTCTTTAAATCTTTAAATTTAATCTTCACAAGTCTTTGAGTTCGAATCTTATTACTACAACAACAACAATTAAAAATCTTATCATTAGTCGGCCATGTTTAGATTCTCGACCTTGCCGACTTGGTGACCAGAACCATGTTTCAATGTGTAGAATTTTCATATCTTTCATTTGTGCATTGTTTAGGTTCCTAGAGGAAAAAAGAAGAAGATATTCCTTGTCTTGTTAACAACGTAGGGGAGCTATTGGAATTTATTGACGGAATTTATCGATATTTAGAACATCTTAAAGATGAAACTGAAGAGAATTGACCTGTAAGAAAGTTACTTCTGATGGTAAGAAAGATCCTAAAGAATTCCTAAGGTTTATGAACAGTCCTAGCAATCCCCTAAACTATGTTGAATGCACATCATCAGAGGAGGAGGAATAGGAGCTTGATCCAAGAACTTTTATCAAGGCATCTGCCTTTTCTGGAGTGAACCCCTATTACAATGAGGATGGTGACTACATAGGTCCAGATAAGGGAAAAGCAAAAGATGATGCTGGTGAAAAAGCTAGTGATGTGGAGGAAGATAACAACAATGAGAAGGATCCATGAAATTATTAAACTTTATTATGTTTCACTTCCTTTAGAAACTTAGATTGTGGTTTGAACCATTAAATTATGTTTTGAACTGTTAGTTTGTGGTTTTAGACTTGCCAATTTTCAATTTTAGTTGCTTTACAACTTTATTTTTTTATGCAGTTTCAGACAATGTTAGATTTTTATTAAGTCGGCATGGTTTATAAATTCGACCTTGCCGACAATACCATGCTATATGTTATAGTGATGTCAAGGATATGTAGTCAACATGGTTTGAAATCTCGCCTTGCCGACTTAAATGTTAGTAGTATAAAAATATTACATTTTAGGTACAAATTACAACCCATTGAATGCTCAACGGATAGAAATTTCAAAATCAAGACATTAAGTGTGTTGTTATTATAAAAGCATTCTCAACTTCATCTTCAACCTTGCATAAAGAATGGAAGTTTCAAGGAAACACAACCAAATATTTGTAGCCTTTGTACAGTAAGTGGTCATTTTGCAAATTATTGTCCCTTTGAAGGAAGCAAATGCATTATTGATGGTTGTAAGGGATTTTTGTTTCTCATGAAAGATGCAATAGGAGGTGTATATCATCCATATGCTTCAAAATGAACCTGTTGTGGGTTTTTCTATTGGATAGATGAGCGCCTAGCTCCGTATGAAGATGAAGTTGCTAAAATCAACCTTGTACCATGCACATATCCATGTTGCGATGGTAAGATGAAGTTAATTACCTCTCCTAAAAAAATTTATTCCGAAAAAAGATACTATCTATGTCCCAAATGTGTTGGTGTTAAGTTTTTAAGGTTTGTATGCTCTAATTAAGGTTTGTATGCTCTAATTAAGTTTTAAAGGTTTCTAACTTTTTAACAATCTTTGTATTCGAATTTAGTCAGAACTATATAAAAATTCAAATCCTACCGGCGTACTAACAGTCGGCAGTTAACAGAAAATCTACCTTGCCGACGAAAGTATAGTCGGCAAGGTTGTCCTCAAAAACCCTGTCGAGAAACAATGTGTGAAGAACATCCAGGAACAACATTTGTTGTCTGTTTTGGTCAGCAAGGTTGTCCTCATAAACCCTTCCGACCACAAAGTAGTCGGCAATGTATGAGTGCAATAACTTTGCCGACTGTTCCAGGCCTTTTTCCCTTTGCTGACCTGCATGAATAGTCGTCAACCTGACGAAATCAAACCCTGCCGACCCTGGGAAGGTCGGCATGGTCTTGTGATAAATACAATGCCGACCAAAATAGTTGACACCAAAAAAACCACGTCCATTTCATTCATTTGTAGTACTCTAAAGTACATTACACAAAACACGAATGCGATTACAAAAGTATTCCAAAAAAGTTCCTTATTTCCTAATCATAATCACTCATCACTCAAATCTATTGGAGGGAGTTCATTCAAATGTATTGAACCTCTTTTAGTCAAATTTATGGGACATTCCTTAGACTCATCTAAAGAATTCCAAAGGTGCATGTTGTCCTCATAAAGTTTCATCCATTCCTTGGTCTTGTTGAATATGAACTTTTCCCAAAAACTAAACATACAAAGAGGAGGTAATGAACATTCCGTCTTGAGTTGTAGACCAATATAATGATTAGTATCCACCAAATCCATAACAATTTTTCTATGCTTGAGCTGCTCCATACAAACCGCATGTTTCGGTGCAATGCCATACTTAGTCATTTACTAAAAAAATGTACTACGCATGACCACGTATCCGCGAATAGATGGCCACACTCCGAATTCTCAACCAATGCTCCCATTTGATCGGTGCATTTCCCTCCGAGCCTTTAACACTAGTAAGCAATTCTTTAAAATATAATTATTTGTCCTTCGTGGAACCTTCTAGCATCGTTGAGATATAAAACTCCTTGTCTTCTTGTAGTCGGGCGGCCATCTTCTTTCTTATGTATTGACATTGGGTGAGATTCTCCTCAATCGATCCACCTAGGTGTCCCAATTGTTGGGATGCAAAGTAAAACCCACAATTTCCAATATTTGGGACGTTGTCGGTGCCAATAACAAACTATCGAATAATTTGAGGGAGTTGTACGCGATACTCTTTCAATACCGGTTTTACAACCTTCCTCAAACGGACTCTTTTCTTCACAACATCACCTTCACTTACTTGACTATCAAGAGGTGGAATGTCATTTGGATTCAAGTTTGAAACCATTGGTGTAGTTGTTTCTTTCCTCGGATGACCCCTTTTCTTTACAACAACTTCCACACTTGCTTAACTCTCAAGAGGTGGAGTCTCATTTGGATTCAAGTTTGAAACCGTTGGTGTAGTTGTTTCTTTCCTCGGACGACCCCTTTTCTTTACAACAACTTCCACACTTGCTTGACTCTCAAGAGGTGGAGTGTCATTTGGATTCAAGTTTGAAACCATTGGTGTAGTTGTTTCGTTCCTCGAACGACCCCTTTTCTTTACAATAACTTCCACACTTGCTTGACTCTCAAGAGGTGGAGTCTCATTTGGATTCAAGTTTGAAACCGTTGGTGTAGTTGTTTCTTTCCTCGGACGACCCCTTTTCTTCACAACAACTTTCACACTTGATTGACTCTCAAGAGGTGGAGTGTCATTTGGATTCAAGTTTGAAACCGTTGGTGTAGTTGTTTCTTTCCTCGGATGACCCCTTTTCTTTTTAGCCGGCTCCTCTTTGTATTCTGCCTCGGTATAATCATGTCCGGATGGATCTCATTTTGTACTCAAATACTCTTTAATTTGTTCCCTTTATTCCGCCCTCGTCTTGTGGTAGGTGGTCTAACCGTTGGATCTTATTTCCCCGGTTCTTGAAGTTTTTCCATAAAATGGTAAAAAATCTGCATCAACTTGTGCTTCATATTTTGTGTGTCCAACCTATTCAATGTAAGGTTCTTATCAAGGATTATTCGCCCAAGTTCCATGTCGTCAAACTCTTCACCGGGATCTTCTCTTAGAGGCGGTTTGCAAGATAATTGCTTCCAATAAGGATTAATATCTTCAATCATAATCAGAGTTTCATACCTACCAAGCATATGACGACATGGAAGTCCGATAGCCTTTATTATCCTATACTTCCAAGGAGTGCTAGGGTCGTCATACTTTTGATACAACTTGAGATGTTTCATCATGAAATGTATTGCCCAATGTGAGACATTGCAATGTATTCCATCAAGCAACCAATTATCCTCCTTAAACTCCTTCAACTTTCTTATCTTGTTGATATCATTATTAGTGTACTTTCATGTGAATGTTTATCAATGATTTTGTAGTAGAAAGGTTCTTTCTTATCTTGTTGATATCATTATTAGTGTAAAAAGACTCAAATAAAGTAAAAACAAATAAAAACCTAAAAATAAGGATAACATGTGATGATATTTATCAATGATATTGTAGTAGAAAGGTTCTTTGAGACTTGTGAAGGAAGATTTTTTAGACTTTAATAAGAATAACAAACTCAAAATAAAAGGTAATGTGAGAATTATGGAGAGACTGGGGCTAGGATTCCGCTATTTACCAATTCCAAAGTGATACTAATTACAATCATGCAATTTCACACGTTCAATTTGATTCTCAAATATTGCAAAAGTAGATTTTTAGAAACAAATAAATGTTAATCCAAAGCATGGGATATCAAAAACCCTTGGTCAAGCATATTCCATCAAAAAAAACACAATTGTTTAACAAAAATCATAAAATCTATTTTCAATCTAGGCATTTAATCATAATTAAAAATTGCACAAATTAAATAATTAAGAATTACCACTTTTACATTGGCAAGATAACTTCTTCCGTCGCCCCGGAGAATGGGTTTAGCTCATCATGGTGTAAACTTGCTCAAAATATTGATTCATGCTCAAAAATTGTTTACAAAGATGAAATGGTGAGAAAATAATTAAAAACCGGGTTTGTAACAATTATATGTGTTATAAACCGAACCGTTACACTAGAACGATAGATGATAAGCGTCGCAAACACTGTAGCAATACGACTAACTTCAGAAAGTGTCGTTTCCACTGAAACATGAACGACTGTCTCTTGGCGTCTTAAGTTATTCGTGTTCTTCACAGCAGCAGAAATGGTGGTTTCCTGCCACTTGATTTTCTCGCTCTATGATGTGTTCTGAACTCTCCCAATTCTCCCCGTTCTCCTCCTATACTTCCCCAACACCTTATATATACTCGCAGTCCCCCAAAATCCCCTCCAATCAATCAAATATATTCGGTTTATTCTCCATGCAGTTACGGAAATATCTTTCCATTATCAACTCCATCACGCGTCTTCCTGCCATCTCCACACTCCAAACACACTGAAAACTTGCCTCTAATTGAGTTAAACTCGTGAAAGGGAAATATCTACACACGTAATCTTCACAAACTCGTTCAACAGAATCTCGAGAATCACTCCAACACACGTCTTGCCCTGTTTTACCTCAATCCGATGATCTAGCCCTTATTTGTCGAAACAAAATGCATTACCAACCCTGTTTAATCGAAACAGGGTGATATTAATCAAATCCGGTCATTGAATCTCCATAAATCCCCTCCAAAATCTCTGCCAGAAGTTATGCTGCAAGAAAATATTTGAACTGAAATATTCCCGCCAATTTTATGTTTCTTGTGAAGAAGAAGGGGTGCCCTTATCCACGACATGAGTCCCTTTAGCAGCTGAGATGGGGTTCCCTTAGTAATTTAGTGTGAGCCTTTAACACTTTTGCGGGTGCCCCGAACACTTTTCTGGGGTGTTTCCAACACATTTCTGGGACGCGGCTAGCACTACTTAGGGGTGCCTATAGTACTTTTCAACGGGGTTCCAATACCACTTTTCGAGCAACTTTTTCCATAACATTTTATTTCTTCGAAAGCACCTACACATACATAGAACACCACAATAAATACAAAATTAAGCACTAACAATAGAGACATTGAGGACAATTCAGACACAAAAATGTGTCTATCAAATACCCCCAAACTTATTATTTGCTAGTCCCGAGCAAATCTAATCTAGAAAATAAAAATCTAACTCACTAGGTGGCCCCAGTGACCGAGTTAATCTCGGGAGGGTTTACCAGAGGTGTACCCACAAAACCTTGTCTTCTAATTGGTCACCAGTATCCAAAGAGCTATGAGGACATACATATTCTCAACCTATTTCCAAGTAACCAAAATGCTAGAGAAATCAAAGGTGCCAGCAGTAAAGCTGACTGAAGAAAAGGGGAGACACATCCGCAACACTGCTAGATAAAGAGATATCCGCTACACAGCTAGATAAACATTGTAAGATGCATCCGCTGATTTACAGCTGGATAAGATTAGGAGAGATAAAAAGATGAGAGGGACATCTGCTACACAATGGGACTAATTACATGTGATGAGTTAAACCAATGCTAGAAAGATCTTGTGCCAGATTGAAAGCGGACAAAGCAACCAAATGTATCTTTTCTTCGACTCTCTCATAGTGCTCAGTAGAAACAACGTCTTCGGCTTCAACTGTTGATGATAACTCCTGAACCTTGACAATTAACTGTTCTCTTCGATTCCTCACTTGAAACTTCCTTATAGATTTCTACTTCCTTATGGCCTTATTGAACAAAATTTAAAATTTAAATGGCCATGAGAGGACTTTAACACTTGGATCTTCGCAACTTGTACTGTCTCAGTATTATGAACTTCAACAACTTATATCATTTTTTTTCTTCCTCTTATAACTTCTTGTAACCCTTGATTTTAAATTCTGATTTTCTATTGTTGCTTCTAAACCTTAAACGCCTTCCACTTTCTTTATAGATTTAAATCCAGTAACTAAGACTACATTGCGAGGTTGCTTTGTCTTTCTGGCATTTCCTGACCTACTTGCCTTTCCATCATGGATGGTTAGGTCCATCACGGTTACCCTCTAAAAGGAACAAGTTCTCTCCTGAATTTCAAGGATCTCAATGTCTTTTTCTCTAATGTCTCAATAGGTTGTTATCCCTAGCATTCCAATTTCTATCTTTTTGGTGAGAAATAGTATGTAAGCTTAGCTAACCGGATACCAAGTGACGCTAGAAGTTTCTCCCTTACCCCCAAACTTAAATCTAACATTGTCCTCAATGTTATAAAGATAAAATTAAAAACAAGAACAAGGAGAAATTGTTACCACTTGAGGGAAAAGAAATAAGGAAGGATATTACCGTAAGCATAAGCGTGGGTGCCTCCCAGAAAATTGCTAAATTTAAAGTCTTTAGCTAGACATCAGATACCTCAAAAAGGATTGTCACCTTCCAAAGTCATATAACAATAGCCGAAATAGCCGTGGGTCCTCAGAACCAAATAGAGAAGACATAAATGAAAGGCTACCATCTTGGATTAGAAAAATGAGCAGACGGAGCATAGCTTGATCTAGGTCTTTTATCACGGCAACTAGACTTATCTGGGGTGTCTCTTTGGGCTCTATATAAGTGTCTAGGACAACAAGTTCAACCAAATGACATGTCTCTAAGGTGTGGGTTTCTTCATGGACAATATCTGGAGGATCGGGTAGCAGAGTTTGAAGAAACTCAAGTAGTATCTTAGATGCACAAAGCTCGAGTCCCAAGTTAGGGACTTCAATTAGGGATACATGAAGATCATTAGAATCATCATTACCCCCAAACTTAGGGTGAACAATATCCTCAAATGGACCAATATCTATGGGATGGGTTCTGGGGTCCATAAAGTAAGCACAATAACTAGCTTCCTTGGGAGACTGGTCATCTAAACGAACAACATCATCATATAAGGGATTATCAAAGAAAATCTCTAATATAGGATCATCAACTAAGGTGTTCTTCATGGGTACCTTCTCCGAATCACTGAAAGGCTCATCAAATAATGGATTATCAAACATAGTGCACGCTAAAGGATCAGGAACTAGAGTGCTAATCATGTTCACCACTTCTAAATCATCTGTCTCAGAAGACTTAATAACATTAAATACATTTATCTCAGTAGTCATGTTACCAAAAGATATGTTCATAAGTTCGGTTCTACAATTGATGATAGCATTAGATGTGGCTAAGAATGGGTGACCTAAAATCACCGGGATTTGAGCACTTGGGTCCTGAACATGCTGGGTATCTAGAACAACAAAATCCACTAGGTATATGAACCTATCAACCTCAATAAGAACATCTTATATGATACCACGAGGTACTTTGACAGACCTATCAGCTAATTGTAGTGTCATTTTGGTCGGTTTCAACTTACCAATACCTAGATGGGTTTACACATGATACGGGAGTAAGTTAACACTAGCTCCTAAGTCAAGTAATGCCTTATCGACCATGTGCTTACCAATTGCACAAGATATGGTGGGGAATCTAGGGTCCTTATACTTAGGGGGTGTTTGGTTCAGAAGAATTGAACTTACTTGACCAGCTAAAAAGGCTTTCTTATGGACATTAAGCTTACGCTTTCGTGTACAAAGATCTTTCAGGAACTTGGCATAAGCAGGCATTTGCCTAATTGCTTCTAATAACAGAATGTTGATGTTCACCTGCTTAAAAGTTTCCATTATCTCGTTGAAAATCGATTCCTTCTTTGTTGGGGTTAACAACTGAGGATATGGGGCTCTAGGCACAAAGGTAGTCCTATCAAGAATTTCTTGGGACTCCTTAGGAATTGTTTCAGTTTCCTCACCTATGGGTTCCTCTTGTGGAGTAGAAGGTGGAACTACAGTATGTCCACTAGGCATGGCTACCTTATTGTCTACCATTTTACCGCTCCTAAGGGTTGTTATAGAGTTCACATGGTTCGATGATTTCTCACCAGCTAAAGATATTTGATGGACTCCTTTAGGATTGGGCTGTGGTTGACTAGGGAACTTGCCTTTTTCTCTCAAAGTCTCATTTATCTGACTAACTTGGATTTTTAACTCGGAAATATCTCGAGAGTTAGCCTGGACCATCTTTTTGTTTTCATCTAGACCTTGTGCAACCGTTTGCTGAAGTTCTATAGTATTTTGAGTTAACAAGGCGAGAGACTCTTCTAAACTCATGATTTTCTTATCTGAAGGGGTTTGAAACTGTGTTGGTCCTGAAGGATTCTTAGCATAGCAAAAACCTGGGGGAATAACCTGAGAGTTACTAGGATGACCTTGACTCTGGCCCTTGGACCAAGAAAGGTTTGGATGGCTTCTCCAACCAGGGTTATAAGTTTCTGAATATGGGTCAAACTTTTGATGGTTCTCAAATCTAGTGTTATTATAAAGAGCATGGGCTTGCTCTTCAGTATTCTGTCCTTCCCAAAAAGGCTCTATTCTATCACTAGTATGACTCAATTCTAAGACTTGTAACCTTTTTGCTATAGCTGCTATTTTGGCATCTGACTCATATGATCCTTCTACCCTATAAATAGTTCCTCTACCTAAGAGAATAGTTTTCTTGGGCTCCCTACTATTTTCCCATTGGTAGGTCTTTTCGGAGATTTCATTCAAAAATGTCATCGCCTCATCAACAGTTTTATTCTCAAACCCACCTGTGCAAAAAGACTCAACCATGGTTGTTGTCGAATAATCTAAACCCTCGTAGAGGATCTGAACTAGCCTAACATTTTCCAAACCATGGTGAGGACATTGAGATATCAAGTCATTGAACCTTTCCAAATACCTATATAAAGATTCTCCATCTTATTGAGAAAAAATACAGATTTGCGTCCTAATAGACGATGTTTTATGCCTAGGGAAAAACTTCTGTAAAAAGGCAGCTGTAAGTTGGTCATAGGTTTCAATCGACCCAGAAGCCAAACTATATAGCCAAGATTTGGCTTTATCTCTCAGGGAAAATGGGAATAACCTAAGTTTCAACGCAACATCATCTAGGTTTTTAATTTTCAGAGTACTACAAACTTCCTCAAATTCCCTGATATGAAAATAGGGGTTTTCACTTTCTTTCCCTAAAACGATTGGGAGCATCTGCAGGGTCCCAGGTTTCAGTTCATAATTTTCCTCAGTTTCAGCTAACTTGATACATGACGGACGAGAGGTCCTAGTAGAGTTTAACAAAGCTTTCAAAGTTTCCATTTCTGGCACTACCAAAGGACTAGGAGTACTTTCTTCACTAATTGTCAAGTTTTCAAAGATGAAATTTCCAAAAACGGGGCTCTCAAAAGAAGAGTCTTCGAGCTCCCCGCCTTCACAAGAAGAACTACTAGGTTTATTTTCCAAGCCCGTTCTCTAATGACCACGGGCATACACTAAAAAAAACAAAATAAAAAGAAAAAGAAAAATCCTAAAAGGAAGGGAGGTTCTAAGCAAACACAGAGCAGGCTGACTCCACCAAATCAAACCTAAAATTTTCTAGCAAACAAAAATCATGATGGCTCCACTTAGATTGTTTCTAGACCAGCTTCTATTCTTTCAAAAAGGAATTCGTTACAATCCGAGCAAACCTCTTTGGAATCAATCCGAGTCAAATTAAATTGAATAGAGGCGAGGGAAGCTGCTGGAGCTTTGATACCCAAGGCATCACCGCATTACAAGGCGGCACAGTCACGCATTCAACTCACAGAAACCATCATGAACTTCGAAGAATGCTCAATAGAATAACCAATATTTTTTGAACGAGTTTCCTATTAAGCTCGTTACCCTATCGGTCTCGTTCTATTCCAAATTTTAAGCCTTAGGTTCGCGTTTGGTATCGTTTTCCTAAGGCGGGCAAGAAGGGAACGGTGATGAAATATGAACCCTTATCTTGTATGGCCAGTCCTTTCCCTTTACTAGGAATTTAAAACAGCCGTATTCAAGTCCTCAACATATATGCACACGAAGGAATACAATAACTCGCTGACAGGGGATTCGCGAGTGTTTCGACAAACTTACCTCCCGTTCCAGACGGGGGATGAACCACTGAAGTCGACTCGGCCCACGACTCCTATGTCATGTACGAACCCGAGGGGCCGAGGTGATATCGTAATCACCGTCCTTCTCTGCAAACAATTTAATATTTAATACTACCCTTTCGGAGGGTTTAAAAAATAAAATAATGTCCAAATGTCCAAGTCCAAGTCCAAAGTCCAAAAAAAAATAAAGTGCAAAAGAAAAAGAAAATTACAAAAATAAAGAAATCCTAATACAATCTAAAGAAATAAACTATTTTTTTTTCTCTCTTTTTATAACAAAAAAAAAATCTCTTCTTTAGCTCATTTCGCTTTGTCTTTAACTCCAAACTTTAAGTATTCACCAAAAGCTTTGGCAAATTTTTCTTTCGCTCCAAATTCCAAAATCTGTAGTAAAAAGACAAAAAAAAAAAATCGTAAAGAAGAACAAATAAAGTAAAAACAAATAAAAACCTAAAAAAAAGAATAAAAATATAAAAACTCTAGCCTAAAGACAAGATCCGTGTCGATGGCGCCAAAAATTGATGATATTTATCAATGATATTGTAGTAGAAAGGTTCTTTGAGACTTGTGAAGGAAGATTTTTTAGACTTTAATAAGAATAACAAACTCAAAATAAAAGGTAATGTGAGAATTATGGAGAGACTGGGGCTAGGATTCCGCTATTTACCAATTCCAAAGTGATACTAATTACAATCATGCAATTTCACACGTTCAATTTGATTCTCAAATATTGCAAAAGTAGATTTTTAGAAACAACAAATGTTAATCCAAAGCATGGGATATCAAAAACCCTTGGTCAAGCATATTCCATAAAAAAAACACAATTGTTTAACAAAAATCATAAAATCTATTTTCAATCTAGGCATTTAATCATAATTAAAAATTGCACAAATTAAATAATTAAGAATTACCACTTTTTCATTGGCAAGATAACTTCTTCCGTCGCCCCGGAGAATGGGTTTAGCTCATCATGGTGTAAACTTGCTCAAAATATTGATTCATGCTCAAAAATTGTTTACAAAGATGAAATGGTGAGAAAATAATTAAAAACCGGGTTTGTAACAATTATATGTGTTACAAACCGAACCGTTACACTAGAACGATAGATGATAAGCGTCGCAAACACTGTAGCAATACGACTAACTTCAGAAAGTGTCGTTTCCACATGAACGAAAGTCTTGGTGTCTTAAGTTATCCACTTCACAAAAATGGTGGTTTCCTGCCACTGATTTTCTCGTCTCTGATGTGTTCAACTCTCCCAATTCTCCCGTTCTTCCTATACTTATTCTTATATATTCTTCACCCCAAAATCCCCTCCAATCAATCAAATATATTCGGTTTATTCTCCAATGGTGGTTCTTTCCATTTTCAACTCCATCACGCGTCTTCTTGATCTCCATACTCCAAACACACTGAAAACTTGCCTCTAATTGAGTTTTTAAGTTAACTCTTCTTCCAAATGGTGGTTTCCCGCCACTCTTTTCCTCCTTCCGAACTCTCCCAATTCTCCCCAACACCTTATACTTCCCCAACACCTTATATATACTCGCAGTCCCCCAAAATCCCCTCCAATCAATCAAATATATTCGGTTTATTCTCCATGCAGTTACAGGAATATCTTTCCATTTTCAACTCCATCACGCGTCTTCCTGCCATCTCCATACTCCAAACACACTGAAAACTTGCCTCTAATTGAGTTAAACTCGTGAAAGGGAAATATCTACACACGTAATCTTCACAAACTCGTTCAATAGAATCTCGAGAATCACTCCAACACACGTCTTGCCCTGTTTTACCTAAAGCCGATGATCTAGCCCTTATTTGTCGAAAAAAAACGCATTACCAACCCTGTTTAATCGAAACAGGGTGATATTAATCAAATCCGGTCATTTAATCTCCATAAATCCCCTCCAAAATCTCTGCCAGAAGTTATGCTGCGAGAAAATATTTGAACTGAAATATTCCCGCCAATTTTCTGTTTCTTGTGAAGAAGAAGGGGTGCCCTTATCCACGGCAGGGGTCCCTTTAGCAGCTGAGATGGGGTGCCCTTAGTAATTCAGTGTGTGCCTTTAACACTTTTGCGGGTGCCCCGAACACTTTGTCAGGGGTGTTTCCAACACATTTCTGGGACGCGGCTAGCACTCCTTCGGGGTGCCTATAGTACTTTTCAACGGGGTTCCAATACCACTTTTCGAGCAACTTTTTCCATAACAGTTTATTTCTTCGAAATCACCTACACATACATAGAACACCACAATAAGTACAAAATTAAGCACTAACAATAGGGACATTGAGGACAATTCAGACACAAAAATGTGTCTATCAATATGTTGTACCGTCACAATCCCATTTTGACTCGTGAAAAGTAGACATTTTAGTCTCCCATGAGCTTTCTCTACCATACTTGTGGACTCAAGTTTGAAATGTTTATAGTCGTAAGTAAAAGCATACACAAACATCTCTTTGTGTGGCGTCAACCATTGTCTCTTGCAATATTCCACTACTTTGGGGTAATTAGTGACCCAATCATCCTCGAACTCCTTCAAGTTTATCTCATACCTTGCCACACTCATCGACCAAACCAACTTATCCCACACTTTCATGAATAACCCAAACTTGATTTCACCTTCTTTCCATTCTTCGTCTTCTTTCTCTTTCTTTATCTCATTCTCTCACTCCTTGATAAACACGTAAGTGCTACATTTTATACCCATATTTATATGAGCTAGGACTCAATATTTTTACTAATAATATCGTTTTAGTGCTTTTGTAGAAAGTACCGGCGAATCCGATAACTAGCACAATAATGGCTAAATGGAAGCTATATGGCGTTTGCGGCATCGATGTTACCCACTGCCCCAAGAAGACTCGGAGCTTAATGGACTGTGGGCCACCATTAACCATTTGAGCCAGCACACATACATTTCAAGGCTAGAAAATGAAGCAAATATGTGTCTATGCACGTGAGCAGCACAAGGGGTTAAAGGATTGGAACGTGTCCATTATTCCCACCAAAACTCATTTTCTTACACATCAGAATTAAGTCTCCCTCCAAGAAGCTATTTTTCACAATTCTTTAGGTTTCAACCATTTTGGCTTGGAGGCAATTGACACTGAATGGTTCCAGACGAAGCATAGAGAGATGTAGTTGGTCAAGTAATTCGATGGATTGATGTTAACATAGGTCACATCTTCTCCACTCCATCCACAACATCACCAGCAACATAGTACTTGAGGGTGCCGTGTATTCAAGATCTCGAGTGTTTAAATGGCGGAACTGAAATTCAGGGAGCATGGAATGAAGTTGTCCTGAAGCTACAAATTGTTGTACGTGTTTGAAGGGGCAATAGTCTGTTAAGTTTTTGAGCTCGAACTATTGGTCGATTTCAGGGATTTGGCAACAGCAGCGAATGGAGTCTGGGTTCTCAATTGTGCTTTCGAATTCAAGACGGACTTAAGCTGCTGGAAGTGATTGCGGAATTGGTTTTGCACGGGGTTTGTGGCCAGAACTTTAGATGGTCAGGCTGTGACCGAGAGAAGTTGGTCATGCTATGCCGCCGGTAACTAGGAGTTCAGAAGTCCGTTCAGTTGGGACCAGTTAGAAGACATGGAGCACTTATATATATATTGAGAAAGAAAGAGAGATAGAAAAAGGAGCCTGGCAGTGATAATGAATCTGTAGAGTTGATGTTGTTTCCCTGATCTGGTGATGGTGATCGGAGTTTGCTGTCATGTTAGCTGAATATACAATTTTATGCGAAGATGGAGTTTACACAACAACATCGCCTGGGTTCTGGATCGAGTAAAAGAACTAAGTTGAAGTTAACCAGTTTGTTTTGCAGTCAGGAAAACAAAGTTGATGGAGACTGTAATGAGCAATGAGTGATCGATTAAAACTGTGGTGGCCGGATAAACGATCAGTGGTGATGTGGATGAACCAGTTAACATGGTGGTTAGGTTGAAGCTTCCGGTGGGTGACGAAACTATTATGTTCAGTTGGTCAAAGAACAAGAATGGTGCTGGTCGTAGTGATTGTATGCTCGTTTAGGCTGTGAAGGAATATGGCTGAGGACATGAGGAGATCGTAGATAGGAATGGCATGACATGCGGTGGGTTTTGGAGCTTCACTGTTAATTAGAAACAATTTGCTGGTGGATTTTGAATGTGAAAACTACACACACCCATTCTTCAGATTTTCTCCACTGTGAAACCCATGCCCAAAAATCTACAGGTGCGCACCCATGTTCTTGATGAAAATTACTCCCACACCCATATTTTTATAAATTAGTTTTTTCCTCTCGGTTCTCTTCGTTTCCCTTTTATTTTTTGTGATTTCTTTCTTCCTTCATCTTCTCTCTTTTAATCAAGGAATAAGGTGTTTATTAGATCAACGTTCAGTCACTGGAAAGAAGATTGCTATTGTTATTCTGAACCGAATTCGAGATTCACAGCAAGGGTTTGAGATTCACAGCAAGGAGAAATTTCTACTATTACTACTATCAAGGGTTTGATCTAATGAACAACTTATTCGAGATCTGAAATTACGATTTGAGATTCACAGCAAGGGTTTGATATTCACAGCAAGGAGAAATTGCTAATGTTACTGCTATCAAGGGTTTGAGATTCATTGAAAGGAGAAGAATGAAATTACGATTCGATCTTTTGAGGGATGAATATGTTGTTGTTTGTGATGGGTATCTAGTTATCTACTGTTGGAGAAATTTGAGATGGGTTTCAGCAGTTATTGAAGAATCTTGAAGATATGGATTTGTGGTGTTATGAAATTAGTGTTAATGGATTAAGGTGAGCTGAGATGGTGAAATTCGAATTTACAGCGAAATCATGGAAGTATAAGGAAGTTATGAAGATGAAATCAGTAAAGAGAATATAGTATCAAGTTTATATTCTTCCATTATAGTAAAAGTACAATAAATTAATGTGGTGGATCCTTCCATTATTAGACATCTTTACGACTAGGGATATGATGTAGCTATTAAGGTATTAATCGAGGCGCGTCATTTGTTGGTTGAAAACTATTTTTGACCCCCCTCCTCGGCACGTCAATTTAGTGAAGAAGAATTGAGAAGAAACAGATGAAGTATGACGGTGTTGATGATGCCGTCGGTGATTATTGCTTCTAGTCACTGACTTGAGTCTCATATGAAGTATCTTCATTGGTGTTTTCCATAATGGTTAAATAATCTTTAATGGAGCTATGAAAACGGTTGCATAACCTGTTACGCACCTACAAAATTTGTTGCATAACACGTTATGCACCTATAATAATATCTGCATAACATGTTATGCAATCAAGAAAATGGATGCATAACCTGTTATGCATCTAAAAATATGAATGTATAATGCGTTATGCATCGAGAAAATTGCTGCACAATCTTTTATGCATCGAGAAAATAGATGCATAACCTGATATGCATCCGTAAATATGGATGCATACCGCATTATGCATCAATTTTTTTTACGTACGCACTAAAATCAACCAAAATAATGGTTACATAACTTGTTTTAGATGCATAACTTCGTTATCCAAATGCATAATTTGTTATGCAGTGGAGTAAATGGTTGCATAATTTGTTATGCGTTTGCAGAATGTGTTATGCATCGTTTTTGGTGGCTGCATAATGGTTATGTATCAAGTTTTCGAAAATTTTGCCTAAAGTGATGATCACCTCCGATTTTTTCGTGAAAAACAAAAATTTGATATTCTTATTTGTACTCGTTGCGTAAATCTCTTAAAAAGATTTCCGATGATATAAAATTTATAAAATTCTTAGGCGCGGATTCTTAGATATGTTATATCCAAGTTGCATTACCAATTATACTCCTAATGCATAACCTGTCATGCGGATGCATAATCCGTCATGCATACATTTTTAATAATTTCATATAATTATGGGTGTCACGGAAATAATTATGGGTGTCACCGAACCAAAAATTAATTGTGGGCTTGACAATGAGAATATTATTTTTTTGTGTCTCCCCCTATTTTTCCCATTTTGAATTGGGTACAATCCATTTGCGGAGATGGAGCAACGAAGACGGTGTTGGGCCTGGATATGGAATTTGGAAATCGGCATTGTTAAGTGGACTGGGCCTTGAGCAATAATTATGCTAGGTCTTAATCACCTTCTCGCATAAGACACGATAGAGGGGACAGAAACAGAGGGAAGAAAAGAAGGAGGTGCGGCTACACAGCCGTTTTCACATTCTAGGGTTTGGAGTTTTACTTCTCCATTTTTGTTTAGCTATTTTGATTTTAATATTTTTATGGCTTTTGAGAAAGCCATGGCTAGCTAGAACCATGTTAGGGTTTAGGTAGAACCCAATTTTATTATGAAAACTCTACATTTATATGCTTAATAATGAGTTGATTGATTAGTAGTTTTTCTTCATATAGCTTGGTATTTAATTGCTCATGTGATTTTCTTGATTATTTATGTTTTTCAATTGATATTTCTTGCTTTGGTAAAATCCCCTTGACGTGATATGCTTTAGGATTGACAGGTAATGCTTTAGAATCACTACCCATGAAGCGAAGAAAATTACAGCGGAGAAACAATATTGGAAAATGCGTGGAATATATTTTTAAAGATTAGTAGAGTTTGCATAATTAATTGGTGGAAACCGAAGACCCTAATAACCCGTTATCGTTAGAATTTTATATTATAAAATTTTGTTTCAAATTTCTGAAAAATCGTTAAAACATAATCTTGTCGATTATTTAGTTTTTGGTATTAGTTAGTAGAGTATTTCACACTCCTCGTGAGAACGACATGTACTTCCCATTGTCTACTAGTTAGACGTTGTGCACTTGCAATATTATTTATTGTAGGTTTCCAAACCTACCACTCCTCTTTGGTTAGTTTGCTAAGCGTTCTGTAAAACCCCGAGTTCCGGACCAGGGTCCAACCCATATGGAGATCCGAACTCATATGGTTATTTATTACCACATATATAATTTGGTCTTTTTAATATGAAATTCTCTCTCCCAATTTTGATTATAATACTACTAATAATAATTAAACATTTTTATTATTTATTTTAACATTAAAATGTCTCTTTATTTTCCTCCTATTTAGGTGATTATATTCACACCCTAACTTTTTCACTAAGTTAGGAATTCTAAATATCCAAATTTAAATGTCACAACCTAGACTAAGGTAATGAAGTGACTCAATTCAACAACTCAAACTAACAATGTAATTAGCTATAGGGTAAAACTCGACCCAAAAATGTGAATAAAAATACTGGATATTACATTCTACCACCCTTAAAAGAAATTTTGTCCCGAAATTAATAATATATTAATAATCTCAAAATTCCACATAATATAAATAAAATGATAAACAATAAAACAATTCAATCCAACACACAACTAGATATTCGCATGACCACAAAAGAAAGAATACAACTTAACACATGGAGAAAGCAATAAACCAATCAAATCAAACAAGCATGCATAGCAACATACAAAAGCATTTTATTTACGATCCCATTCAAGATCTAACGCCTAGAGCTCTGATACCAACTTGTAACACCCCGAGTTTCGGACCAGGGTCCAACCCATATGGAGATCCGAACTCGAAGCATTACGGGTCGAGAAGAGATTTATGCATATATATTTCTCTTAGTTAATCTTTTTTTATTACAACATATATAATTTGGTCTTTTTAATATGAAATTCTCTCTCCCAATTTTGATTATAATACTACTAATAATAATTAAACATTTTTATTATTTATTTTAAGATTAAAATGTCTCTTTATTTTTCTCCTATTTAGGTGATTATATTCACACCCTAACTTTTTCACTAAGTTAGGAATTCTAAATATCCAAATTTAAATATCACAACCTAGACTAAGGTAATGAAGTGACTCAATTCAACAACTCAAACTAACAATGTAATTAGCTATAGGGTAAAACCCGACCCAAAAAGGTGAATAAAAATACTAGATATTACACGTTCATCTTCCTCTTTTTCACGTTTAGTACCTTTCTTTGCCTTCGGTTTTTGGATATGACTCCTACAATTCTTTCTAAGATTTCATTATATGTGCCATGTGCAAAGCAAATTTTGTGCATTGGGAAAAACTATCCTCACGGCGTTCATTATTGCTTGCTCATTGTCGGTCACTACCACCCCGAGAGTCTCGTCTTCGTGGTAGAGAAGCTTCAAAGAGTTTCCTATTCCGAAATATAGCTCTCATCCTTCTCCCGATCCATAAAACACCATGCCACCGTGAACGATTGCTTATCCGAGGTTTGTCCTACAATGTTCAACAAAGGCATGTTGTACCTATTCGTCTTATAAGTACAATCCATGAAAAAAACTTGATAAAAGCACCGTTCCAATTGAATCATATCGGAGCAAGAAAAATACAATCCATCTTCCCCTCCAATGACTCAAGGTGTCTCACCGTGCAGTTGTATTTGTGTTCCAACCATTGTGATTCTTTCATTACCTTTCTTCCATCCCATTCAAATCTTTTGATAGTTGCCCTGGCCGCATAAATTGTAGACAATGAAGAATTGTTATGCGGGTCGTCCCTCCTGAACTTACTAAGGAGCTTGCTTGGTTTAATTACCCAACTTGTTCTTACTTGTTCGAACTCGTGCGGTTTCAACTTGGAAACTTGGAAGTCCCCAACAAGACTTTCCGGATCTTTATGGTTATGCCAACCAACATCAACTCTACTCATTCTCCACATGTTATCATTTTCTTTGTTCCTTTAAAAAATAATCTTGAATGGGCATCCACACTTGTTTGACTTTGTCTTGTACACCCTAGTCGTCTTCTTATCATACACATAACCTTTTCTCTTGTGACTTGCGTCCGGAGACCCACTACACTCGCATACTATTTCAAACCGCGTATCTCTTTGTTGGGTGTTTTTAACTAGAACGCACATCTTATCTTTTGCTTTCTCAATAACCCACTTGACCGCGTCGTCTTTTTCCTTCCATTCCAAATCATTAGCATAATGTGCGGAAGTATCAGGACCCCTAACATTGTGAGTTTGAGGATGATCTATCATCGGTACTAATACAATCTACAAAACATCACAAGTTAGTTGATATGTACCACAATAGTCGGCAGGGTCGATATATAAAACCACATCGACTAAATAACCATCGGCATGGTAGAAAAATACAACAATGACGACCAAACTATAGTTGGAAGGGTATATGTATCCACTACAATGCTGGCCTAAACATTTTCAAATAACGTCTACGGTGCTGCAAAAATTCTTGTACTCGGCAGGGTTCATATTTTCGAACTTGCTGACTAAACACTTCTCATGAAAAATCGGAGCAATATTTAAATGAAGACCACGCCGGCGTTTATAGTCGGCATGATCGACATACAAGTACTTATCTGTAAGAGGAAAATTAGAAGACTCCCCGACTTCAAAATCAGGATTAGAATCGTTCATTTAACTCATATCACATATTTCTTAACCCCCCCCCCCCCCCCCCCAAAAAAAAAAAAACTTCCTTTACTACTTCATACTCCCTTTTATTTCCAAATCCTCTCATATAAATCAACTAACTAATCTAATTATTTAAATTAAATTAGTGTTAATCATTGTGGGGGCAATTTAGCCATTTTGAAAATATATGTTTAAGGGGTGACCTCTTTTACTTCAAAATGACCCTATGTTGTCTTATTGATATACCCCAATTAATCTGGGTATACCCCAATCAAGCCAGGATATTAAAACCGTCCACTCATTAAAAAAGTGTCTAAATTTTCTTTTTGCTTTCAAAGTTAAAATTGGAATACTTACTAAATTTTGTGTAATGGGCTTGGGTTTTTCACATGTTAACTCTACTGAAAAGTCTATTTGTTAACTTACCATATGTTAATTTTACAGAAAAGATCTTCTTACACGACTTTATCAACACTTCCTTCCTTCTTTGATTTTCTAGCTGAGTAAGTGTGTTTTTTTTTCCTCTCTTTCGTATTTTGTTGTTCCTAATATCATAATTTCTTTTTATGCTTTTTTTTTGCATGACTTGGCATCGTGTGCAATGAAAATCACAAGAAACCTGCTTTACTTCCGTTGGAATTAATTAATTCAAACATCTTTGGTCAATCGGTTATTTTGAAATTTAAATATTTTTAGGTTTCTAGAATTTTGAGTTTTTAAATATTTTGGATTAAGTCTATTTGCAATCCTAGTCTCTAGGGGGTCTGCAATTCACGTTTTAATTCCTAGAGTTTAGGATTTCTGTTTTGTTAACATTTTAGTTTATTTTAGAGCATCTCCAAGAGAAGGTGGAAGATTTATTTTTTAGTGATACATAGGATTTTAGACCTTCATTTTAACTAAATCCATCTCCAACAGTAGGTCATATAAAAGAGGAGGGATGAAATACTAATTTTGAAGGTTTTGAATAAAGTCTTATCTTGACCTCCGGAATGACCTCCATGTCATATTTTTTATTTTTAATATTTAATTAAAAAATAATTAAACGGTTAAGGTTTCATCACACAAGGTTTTCTAATTGTCAAACCTCTATATTGTTGGAGATTGTTTTCTAGTCATGGGATCCTATATTTACTATATGTACAAATTATTTTAATTAAGGGTCTCAAAAAAAAATCCACGTAGGATTTTTGATACCCGTTGTTGGAGATGCTCTTAGGATTTATGTTAGGGTTTTATTTGATGTAATCCTATAAAAAGGCCGGTTCTACTAATGAATAATATATGAAGAATGGTTTAAGTATTTTTTTTTTACAAGTTTCTTCCAAAATTTTATTTCTTAATTAAATTTTCTACATTTGGCATCGAGAGCCATACGATCCTGTGGAGATGGCGACCAATGGCACGCTTCCACAACCATGCACGTATACCTATTTTCAAAGGTGATCATTTCAAATTTTGGTCTATTAAGTTGAGAACAATTTTTATTTCTCATGATTTATGGGAATTAGTAGAAAATGGTTATGATGAAGTGAATCCAGATGAAAGGATTACTGCGGCACAAAGGAATGAGTATAGAGAAAAAATGAAGAAAGATGCAAAAGCTTTGTCATTGATACAAGAAGGTTTGGATGATTCAATTTTTCCAAATATTTCTAACTGCATAACAACAAGAGAAGCATGGACTGTGTTGAAAGGAAAGTATGAAGGTACTAATAAGGTGATTATTGTGAAACTGAAAACTCTTTGTCGTGAATTTGAAACTTTTTCTATGGGAACCAATGAATCAGTTCAGAATTTTTTCGATAAAATTACGAAAAATGTGAATGCAATCAGGTCTTATGGTGAAGAACTCTCTGACCAAAAATTGTTGAATAGGTATTATGTTCTCTTCCCTCTAAATTTGAGCATGTAGTAGCTTCTATTGAAGAATCCAAGGATTTGTCAACTTATTCTTTGAATGAACTAATTGGGTCTCTTCAAGCACATGAGCAAAGGTTGAACAGGTTACTGAAATTGGAATCATATGAAGAGAAAGCTCTTATGGCTAAAGAAAAGGGTAAAAATCCTTCTCCTCAATCATGTTCAATATGAAAAAAGACAAACCACACTACCGATGTTTGTTACTTCAAAGACAAAAAGCCACTGCAATGCTACCAATGTAAAAAGTTTGGGCATATTTAAAACTATTGTCGTGACAAACCAAAAGAGGAGCATGCAAATTTTTGTGTAGGAGAGACTTATGATGAAGAAGAGTTGAAATTATTTTAGTGATGATTTTTTGATGATGTTGATTAAGATGGTTATATGATGTACGGTGAGGATAATATGATGGTGAAAAAGAAGATGTTTGAATTATGGGAGGATGTTGGAATTAATTAATTCAAACATCTTTGGTCAATCGGTTATTTGAAATTTGAATATTGTAGGTATTTAGAATTTTGAGTTTTTGAATATTTTGGATTAAGTATATTTGTAATCATAGAAATTGACGTTTAATCCCAAAGTTAGTGGGCTTTGGACACCATAGTCCTATCATCTTAAGCCTAGTACGTTATCATCCATTTTTCTGATAATATGAACGTTTGAATCCTTTTTTGTACGGGTTCCCGATCCATAAAAAGCATTTTTTCATACCCAAAAATAGATTATTTCACTTTCAGTCTTTCATATATTGGATTTTCGGAAAGAGGGGGGATTTCGAGAGACTGTGAAGAGATGGATGATTCAGTAGAGATTATTCTCTATGATTGCCTCCTCCTATCTAAATTAAGGCTCATACATGTGTATATAGTTGTTTTTCTAATGGTGAATGAAGAAATTGATGATAATTTGCAAGCTACCAGAGAGATTGAATCTGAGATTGCAAGTGTTTTGAGATTAAAACTTTCTTGGCGATGAAAGAATCTGATCTGATGAAAATCGAATTAGTTTCTTCGATTGAAATCAACAACTTGACCAAATTTTCTGATAATGCTTTCATCTACATCTAGGTATTTTTCATATTTAATTAGGTTTAATTCTCTCAAAAATTCATCTCAAGTTATCATTTTAGTAACTCTAGTTAAGATCTAACGTTTGGTTTACGGTTTAAACTCAATTAGTTGACGTTCCTTTTGATTGCGGAGGATTCAAAGGTTGTATAAATAAATTAATTTTAGATCTTTTTATATGAAATTTTACTGATTTTTAGATACAATTATAGTAGATGTAGAAGAACCAAAAATGGTGTTAATGACTATATACTTAATCATATGATTCGGTCCAACATGTACAAACAACGTAGTTTTACTATTACTAAGCAACAAACAATTGAGTTTGTCTCACTTTCTTTCTGAGTGCTCTATGTATCCATATTATGATTACATGTAGTATCTATTCCTTAGCGACTATAGTGAATAGCCAAACAAATATGATAGGAAAATAAAATATTGTCATCATGCTAGTGGAAAAATCTTGTACTAGTTTTTCCTTCATATTCATTTTAGTTAGTATCAGTTGTATTTTCATAAAAAAAAGTATTCTATCGAAGCTCCACTTCAATTTCAGAAGAATGGATCCAATACTCTTGTTCTGGATAGCAAATGTTCCTCACACAAGAAACTAGTATATTTGAACCTCCTCTGCGATGGGATAGGATATGATGCCACAAATATTGATGCGGAGCATCTACAGGCTCGGAATTTATCTTTGGATTTACTTTTTTTGTTTTATTATTCTTCCTTTTTGTTCTGTTTTTGGCACAGTGATCCTAATTGCTTATTTTCTAAATATTATGATATAAAGTGATATAAATCCAGCATTTTAATGACATATTTGTGCCCGTTATTTCTTTATGACATTGAAAGTAGAAATAGACTTTTAGTTAAGAAACTACTATCTTAATGCAGTTCATTTATTAACCAGAAATGATGATAGTCATAGAGGTTAATTATAAGAGGAGGTTCACTCCAAAATTATAAGCATCGCTATAGATATCTCTCGAGGAATGGAACACTTACATTTAAATGGAATCATCCATCGTGATCTTAAATTGACAATCATTTCGATTTTTAGTTTAGTTTTTCATTATCTTTCTTTTTTTAATGATTTATATCATTTTTATTTTAAGGATATTGCTATACAGATTCATTTTTGCTGTAAATCCCATAATTGCAGTTGCCTCATGCCTTCATGAGTAATTTGTCTTTTACTAACGTACAACAGACTATGATGTGCAGAAAGTTGTTTTATTTTAACTTTTTTACTTCAATACATTTCATATCAATTTCAGTTTTTAACTTTTTGCTTCATTATGATACGTAGTTCACTTGAACATACTCATGTTGATAGTTTTACTTCGTTTTTATATAATGTGATTCCGGAAAATGTTGTTACTCGAAATTTTATTGATTCTGTAAGTGGTGAAAATGATGGAGACGAGAGATAATAACGGATGAATTTCTTGCTAGGATGGATCTTATAGATGACTTGTTGCATATGGTATGATGCGTGCTAATGTGTGTACATATATTTATTTTGGTTTATATCGACTTTGCTTCATTATGAAATCATGATTGTTATTAAATTTGTATGTGTTTTCATTCTTGGATCATTGAAATCTCTATCTAGCTGGTGGAGTGTGTCGACAAGGTTTGTTATTGAAACTGTAATGTTTTAATTAAGTTTTCACCAGTGCATATATCACCAGTGGTCTTTTGTTATTGAAATATTAATGTGTACATGATTGTACACATGTTGATTCTTAATGGTCACATAGTTGTACACCTGTTAAACGTTAAGCTTATTTAACTTTTGGAATGGTGGCCTTTTGTTATTGAAATCTTATCAACTCTTCATCTACAAGTTGATTATCTGGATGAGATAGATGAGTATCCATCACTAAAGGTTTGCGATGTTTCGAACGTTTGGTGGTTGTTTAAGTCCTACTGGACATTTTGATAGTTTCTATTTAATAAAAGTTATATCTTCACTTGGCGTTTCAGAGAAATCATCAAGAAACACTAAAGAAGCTATTGAATGGTGAGCCGTTTCCAATATAGGTAAGATGCTTTGAGTTGAGATGTTGCAGTTTTGATGTGTTGTATTCTAATGCCATTAATCTCCTGAATTTTCATGTTACTATAATCACCGTCTATACTATCCCATCGTTGTTCCGGTGTGATGGTGAGGCATTACTCATTGAAATAAAAATAGTTTGGAAGAGTCTAAAGTGTCCAACATCATTTAAATAACTTCCTATATATTGTATTATATGTCTATTTTTAGCTACGAGTAAATTCTTACTAGTCTTATCTCAGGTTCTAAAATAAGTTGAAGCTGCAATAGATGAACTCCAAAGTAAATCAAAGACATCAAAGGTAGATAACTCTAACTTGTTTTTTGTGCTCAACTGTATGATCATAGTAAGTACATTAGGTTTCTTATTTTGTTCTTTTTCTTTAAAAGGTTGGTTAAGTAGATCTTAGGAGTACCTTTCAGATCTTATGTTCATGTCAGGCTTCAAAAAAAAATTGTTTCAGTTTCCTTCCCTAATTACATAGTTACATTTTTCTCACTACGCTTTTCATTTAGTTTGTTTTGATTTGGCATGCCTCTTATTCTATAAAAGACAAATGGGATTATTAGATATTTATAGCTTTGAGTAGAATCTGACTTTCAGCTTTTTTGATATTGAATTTGTAATGTGTACATAGTTGTACACATGTTGATTCTTAATGTGCACATGACTGTACACATATTGATCGTTAATGTGCACATAGTTGTACACCTATTACTTGACGTGTACATAGTTATACACTTGTTCATCGTTAATGTGCACATAGTTGTACACCTATTACTTGACGTGTACATAGTTATACACATGTTCATCGTTAATGTGCACATAGTTGTACACCTGTTGATCGTTAATATGCACATAGTTCTATATATCTTGATGATTAATATGCACATAATTATACACCCATTAATCGTTAATGTGTACATAATTGTACACCTTTTTATTTTTAATGAGAATATAATTGTACACCTGTGATTGGTTGTTTAGAAATGTCCCAAACAAATGTGTTTGTGCTAACTCTTTTATTACACTAGCTAATTTTCATCCTTCTAGGTTGAGTTTATCCAAATCGGGCTAATTCTTTGGTTTACAATAGTGAAACCTTAAGAAAAAACATATTTTATTGTTGTTTGCAGTGTAAAACTTAAAGGAAACTGTAGTTTATCATTGTCTACAATGTCGTGTCTTCTTATAACTTAATTGCTTAGACTTGAATAAACATATGATCTGTTAGTATCTCAAGTTCTCAACCTTTTACTTTATCTCAATTGCAGGTATAGTGAAGGTCAAAGACAATAGAGATGAGTCCAAAACTTATGTTGCTATGCTTGCAGCCTAAGATGTTGCAACATGGTGTAAGGTATTTGGTCTAGTTATATACTTGGTTGCCTTGATGATGCCTACCTTAATATTGGTCATAGCTGATAACATGATTGCATGCTTAAGGCTTTCTTGGTTGAATTTGACTAGTACAACCTTCGTTTAATAAAATATATTTTATTGAGTGATTAGCCTTCGTGGTCATTGACATTATTGATGTATCTCTGCTTGTTTGGGTTTTGTATGTATTAAATTTAGGAACTTATAAGCATCTAAGGGTTTAGTTAACACATTTGGCATGTATTATGCAAGGGTCCAAGTGAAAACTTTACTAGTCAGAGTTGCTTCCCGTTCTAAAGATAATTTTTATAACTTTCATGTTTTTTTTTTGTTTTGTTTTTTTACTAATGTGCACATAGTTGTACAAATATTGATTCTTAATGTGTACATGATTATACACATATAGATTGTTAATGTGTACATAGTTGTGCACATGTTGATTGTTAATATGAATGATCGGTTTTGTGCATGTTTTGCAGGGATGTACATATTGATACACCTGTGTAAATCCTATGAAAAAGTAGGTTTCCCATGTTTTACAGAAGTGTACATATTGGTGCACCTGTGAAAAGTAATTCATATGAAAAATGGGTTTGTGTGTGGTTGTGAGTGGTCGATTTTATGCATGTTTTGAAGCGGTCTACGTATTGGTGCACCTGTGTAATTCCTATGACGAAATAGGTTTGTGTGTGGTTATGAATGATCGTTATTCTGCATGTTTCAAAGGGTTGTACACATATGTGCACCTGTATAATTCCCATGAAGAAGTATGTCCGAGTGTGAATATAAATGATCGATTATGTGCATGTTTTGCAGGGTGTATACATTCATGCACCGGTGTATTTTCCATGAAAAGGTAGATTTGTGTGTGGTTTTGAAGGATCGGTTTTAGCCATATTTTGCAGGGGTGAATATATTCGTGCACCAATGTAATTCTCATGAAAACGTAGGTCTGAGAGTGAGTATGAGTCATCAATTTCATTCATATTTTTTGTAGGTGTGTACTAAGTGGTAAAACAATGTCTTGATTCTTCATAAGCTTTCTATAAGAGCATGATACATAATAACTTCATTTTAATGACAACTTTTTTATTTCATATCCGTGTATGCTTGAGCTTGCCTGATAACAAAATGTTGCAAAACCTTTGGCATACTTATATCTTTATATGTCCTCAGTTCTTGTTAGTTGTCATTCAACATGTGTAGATAGTTTTACATATGTTTATTGTTAATTTGTACATAGTTGTGCACATGTTGATTCTTTTTGAAACTGACTATAGTTTTTGAATTATGATGCCCTTGACCTGACTTTTATGACTAAGGTCGAAAATTGGACTTCAATCTCATACTTTAGGGGTGACTTATTGGATGACATAACTTGAATCTCATTTTGTATATGTTTCTTTTTGATGGAATTTACAAAGAACATCTTGACGATATGTATGTAACTGCAGTTTTTCTTTACTTTCTAATTTTTTGTTATCTGTACAAAGTGGTGCTTAATTTTTTGTTTAATATTCGTATTTGTTACAGATGCCCAGTTGTTGATATAATCTATAATGTTTTCAACAATCAAATTCCTCCGGCTCTGAAAAAATTGAAATTTGGTAAGCAACTCGCGATGGAGAACATATGAAAGATAATTACTGAAGCACTTTGTTACCAATCACATCTTATCGCCCCGAAAAAGGATATCTTGTCTCTTTGAATCTTCATTTATTACTATTAGAGGTCATGCGGAGGTAGCAGTTGATACAGTAGGCATTCCATTAACTCACTGCATATATTCCTTGTCAAACATAATTTTACACATTAGTGTAAATTAACATTTTTTACAAATGAAAATTATATAGTCATATGGGTACTCATTTTGTCGATCTCGGAAAGAGCTTTCCGAATATATAAAGTTTGTGAATTTTAGATGAGCGGTTCAAAAGATAAATTGGTTTTAATTTTTTTATATATTATTTAAAGTTGCTGACATCATCATGAGTCACTTTGGACTAGACTATAAATATTTGGACTAAAATGTAAATTAAGAAGGTTATTTGTGTATTTTTCATATTTTAAATAACTTTTGGACTAATCCGTATCTAGTTGACTCGGCCTGGACTAAACTATACTTTTTGACGCGTTTTTGGATTAAACCATATTTTTCCCTTTGTAATCCTAGTCTCTAGGGGGTCTGCAATTCACGTTTTAATTCCTAGAGTTTAGGAATTCTGTTTTGTTAACGTTTTAGTTTGTTTTAGGATTTATGTTAGGGTTTTATTTGATGTAAGCCTATAAAAAGGCCGGTTCTACTAATGAAAAATAAATATATGGAGAATATTTAAGAGTTTTATTTTCACAAGTTACTTTCTAAACTTTATGTTTTGTTCTTAAAAATCTTACAACTTCTATGCTCCCTCAAAATGTAACTTCCATGACAAATACCTTACATATCCAAATGTTCTATTCATGTAGTAGTATTCATTTTCTATCATACTTTATTTCTTCAAAAATACTATATAAATTCAGATATACTTTGTAAAAATTTCAGATCATGAGTTTTTAAAATTAAAATAAAAGAAACAGTTTGAGACAATCAACATTAGTCGTGTAATTAAGATGTTTGAGGAAACTAAGAAGAAAATAGTCATCGGATTAATATGTTGGCGAGAGATAATTCACCGAGGATCAAGTGCAAACTATCTCCCCATCCCCCATCAATGGCACTACCAGATCTGACTTTTGTTATCGATATGACTCTGATATAGAAGAAACCCAAGTAACCATGACTTGAACAATGTCAGATTCCTCCATCTTCATGAGAGTATTATTGAAGAACAACAACAATCATGCTGCTGAAATTGATAATTTAGTGGGTAGTTTTGAATTGAATAATCAAATCAAAAGTTTTGAATATAGATGCCTAATATGGAATATTATCTATTTTATCATTAACTTCTTTATTTTCAGCATGAATTTTATATAAACTAAAGAGTAATGAAAAGAAAACAAAATTAATTAAGTAAGGCCATTGGATTATGGTTGTTTGTAGGATTGTATCATTTCTTTATTTTATTTTATTTTGGCAGGAACTTGTAACATTAGCATCTCAAAAATCATGCATATGTTGGGGTGAGAAAAATACTCAAATTCGTAGATTTTACTCGACCCAGTCCGTATATTAGTGGGTGGATATCTGATTCGTCTCTTAGCGAGTTGGACGCGGATAGATCTTTGAAAACCGTTGTTTTCATGGATCCGATGCGGGTGGAATATTACCCATCCTTTGGATACCTCTTCACTGGTTAGGTGTTAAAACCACCCAAATGGCTGACACACTTCTAAGTTACAGTATCTTTCGGTATTAGCAATGAAACACTCGTGGATATACCTTGCAAGACATTGCAGTTTTAAGAAACCACCTTTGTTTTTTTTTTCCAATATCCATGGGATGGGTACTGATGTATGGGTCACGCATGATCATGATGGAGTGGAAAACTCTTGGGCTAAACTATAGGAGCAGAATCTCGCAACAACATTTTCTTAGCGTGCGAGATTCGTCCATTTCCTTACCCAGCGAGAATATAGCAAGAGCCTGCGAAGTTATCAGGATCCTGCGAGAATGTAACAGATATTGCGAGAATGTAGCAGAACCTGAGAGAACGTAGCAAGGGATCCTAAAATAGGGGAAATATGAGTTGTACTACACTACATGTAAGCTTTCATCCATTATGTAAACACATATATAAAGAGGAGAGCATGAGAGAGAAAAGGGGGAACATTCTTAGAGAGGATACATATTTTTGTAAATCAGAGACACACTTTGTAAGAGATAGAGAGAAATTTATTTTCTTTTATCATCATCTTCCCCTAAAACTAAATTTAGTGCTCCAAATACTCATTAATGGAGTCTCCATGTAGCCCAAATGTAATTTCAATAATCATAGTGAAGAACCCTAACCCCGTGGATGTAGATCACATTGATCGAACCACGTAAATCTTGTGTCTTATTTTATAATTTTAGCACTTTAATCTTTATTTTGGTTATGAATTATATTTAAATCTAGAAATAAGTATCAATATATGATAAGAGGTGTGTTGTGGGATTTCCTGCAACTACATTTTTGGCGCTAGAAACGGGGAGGAGTAAATGATTTATCCTCCCTGTAACTTGTTGGATCAAGAAAATTTAACAAAATAGCTACTGTTGGAGTTAGTCTTCATTAGATCTTAAAGTTTCATGAGCAAAATTGAAAATTTTGGGGAAGAACTTACACTTTCAGGAAACAAACATCATCAACAGTTCAAAGAAAATGAAATTTCCTTCTTCTTTCAACATTAAAGGCAACAAATCTTACCAGATCTACAAAATTCAGAAGAAAAAACAAAAATTCACAGGCAAAAATGAAATTTCAGTGGAAGAAATTCATCCTCAGAAGACAAAGGATGTTGAAGTTCGCATAAATCCAATAACAACGGGAAAGAGAGAAATGCAAAAGAAATTGAGGAAGGACGAAGAGAGGATAAAAGGCAGATGCTGTAATTTTTATCACAAACATAAATTCACACAGATGGTTCAAGGCGTGGCGAACAACAAAGAGGTCACGGGTTCAAATTCGCAGAGATACATATTTTTCATTTTCTTCCCATTTTCAGTTGTGAATAAAATAATAGGGAAAAAAGTTATGCGTTAATTTCGCAGAGAGGTTCTTGAACAGTTGGTCCAACGAACAGTATGTGAGTTTGAGGTCGTAAGTTCGAATTCGCCTGCGAGCATAGTTTTTTTTCTTTTTACATAGGGCGAAAAAATGAATAATTTCGCAATGTTGTTTCATTATTTCGCAAACAAGAGGCAGAACAGTTGGTGATCTGTGAAGTTAATGAGTTCATGGTTGCGTGTTCAAGTCCCATCACATGTGTATTTTTTCGCATGTTTATTTTGCATAGAAGAGAATTGATGATTATTTCGCAGAGATATTTTGCAAAAGAGGGTTAGCATAGTTGGTATGTTGCGAGAATATGCAAGTAATAGGTCACAGGTTCAATTCTTTCCTCTCGCATCTCTTTTTGCTAAGAAACATTTATACATCATGCAATCATGCAATGTATTTCTTGCGCGAGATTGACAACAACAACAAACCACAAAAGCTAAGTACCACTTTCCTTGAACATTTTACTTTTACAGAAAATAAAAGATTTTTTGATTTGGTTTATAAAATGCGATACAATCGCAGAATTACAGAGATTTCAGAATTACAAAGATTCCACAATTACAAAAGAAACCAAGAAAAATATCTCGCAGATCAATTTATATATTTCCCTTAAATATTTGCTTTTTTTCAAATGAGAATGATATCTAAAATGGACAGTATCAATAGGATGCATAAGACCTCATTAGGATCATTTCCATGAAAGATATTTATCGGATGAGACAAAATAAGATATACAAAGGAAATCAAAACAAAGAAAAACGATTTGATTGAATGAAATTTTTTGATAAAAGAAATGTTGAATACTAATCTAAATTTTTATTTTTATTACAGCACAACATGATGCAGAGAACATGGAGTAATAATTTCGAAATACTTCTTATTTGCTCGCATACTTCTTATAATTCGAGGATTGGGTACTTCTTATACTTCTTCAAGGATACTTCATACTTCTTATACTTCAAGGGTTGATACTTCTTATTTATTTCGCAAAGCTTCGGAACTTCGCAAAAGAATAGAGGAAAATACGTACTTTTCAAGTCCAGTATTTTTTCGCTCGTTCATTCGTCAACAAAGATCAAAGATTACTACAACAACGGATTTTTTCTTAAAGATCGCTCTTTGAGAAATATTCAAGAAAAAAGAGGCAAAATGTAGGATCAGAATCTCGCAACAACATTTTCTTAGCATGCGAGATTCGTCCATTTCCTTACCCAGCGAGATTATAGCAAGAGCCTGCAAAATTATCAAGAGCCTGCGAGAATGTAACAGATATTGCAAGAATGTAGCAGAACCTGAGAGAACGTAGCAAGGGATCCTAAAATAGGGGAAATATGAGTTGTATTACACTACATGTGAGCTTTCATCCACTATGTAAACACCTATATAAAGAGGAGAGCATGAGAGAGAAAATGGGGAACATTCTTAGAGAGGATACACATTTTTGTAAATTAGAGACACACTTTGTAAGAGAGAGAGAGAGAGAGAGATTTATTTTATTTTATCATCTTCTTCCCCTAAAACTAAATCTAGAGCTCCAAATACTCATTAGTGGAGTCTCCATGTAGCCCAAATGTAATTTCAATAATCATAGTGAAGAACCCTAATCCCGTGGATGTAGGTCACATTGATCGAACCACGTAAATTTTGTGTCTTATTTTATAATTTTAGCACTTTAATCTTAATTTTGGTTATGAAATAGATTTATATCTAGAAATAAGTATCAAGATATGATAACGGGTGTGTTGTGGGATTTCCTGCAACTACATAAACGGTTCAACACTTCCAAATGTATAGTTCCTAAAAACTTTGGTACCAAACCGATATGGCTCTTCAGGGATGAGGAGATCCTGATATATTATATACCTTGTGTAGGTTTTCATTAATGGAGCACGAAGAATGACATAGTAACGAAGGTATGGCGAAGAGGATGAAAGAACTTGGACATTTAGGTTGAAAGCCTTGTTTCATTTAACTCATTTACTTATGTGGAGAAGAGGACGGGAGAAAATAAAATAACAAGTAAGCGTAACTAGCTTATGCACTTGGTAAAAAGAACCATATGAGAGAATTCTGGTGAGACTCGGATAGGTTGTAATTGTTGGAGTTGTGTAGCTAAAATACACACATGTGAGTCACACATGGGATAGCTAAGGATAGTCCCACATGGAGGAGAACAAGTTCCATATGGTGATATATAAGCTAGATATTCTCCCTACATAGTACCGAGGCCTTTTGGATAAAACCCCACACCTAACCTCAAGGTGGTCAAGTGGGGACAGTATCGGTGCTATGTGGCCGTGCCCGGAGAGGGTGCGGCGGTCCGTGGAGGTCCTACAAAATTAGTATCAGAGCCCAAGGATGGGATGGTGTGATTGAACCTGGAATTGAACGATGGTTTATTGTTCGGGTGGAGAAATATGTTTTGAAGATAATGCTTCAACCAGTGTTTACACAAAGATGGATTTGTGATGTGATTTACAAATCAAAGAGGTTCAACTTGGTAGAAGTTTATGTTCTTCGTTTTGTCTTATGATGTATTATGGGATGCAGAATATAGCGGAATGAGGTGGAATACATATATACTTCTTGAAGAGTGATAGTAATCATACAATATAAATAATGGGTTACAAAGTTTGAAGAAAGGATGGGGCTGTGAAGTCTCATGTATAAGCAAGTCCAGCAATGCTTCGAAGTTATGCACGAGATGTTATAGATTTATGTCCTTAAGTCTATGTTAAAGTATTCTTGATGGCTTGCACGTAATTTCAAGAATGTGCTCGATCTCGAAAGCATGTACCACGGTAAAATGGGCATTCACACGGTATATATTTTAAGCGAGTATGTTGGGTGTGATGGTGGTAAAGAGTATGTCAGATTGGTGATGGCTTTGAGAATCGCTTAAATGATTAAGCCTGTTAATCACAATGGATATATCTGATGGTTTGTTTAAGATACACGGTAATCATGACATGTGTTAGAGTATAATATTGAAGATAATTTTTCCTTTCTGGATTAGAGTTCAATATGTTGTTAGCTTACTGGTTAGGTGGAGATAGCGGTGATTCTTCTGGATGGTTCTCTTGGTGATCAATGGTGGAGTCTGTGCAAGGATACGTTGATGGTGACTGAAGATTTTCATGGTTTTTGTGAAACATGATCAATTTCACAAGTGTTCTTCATAAAGAAGATGGTTTGAAGACTTTTATCAACGTCATGGTGTTTTGGTCAAAGAGATGGTTCTGTGAAGATGGAAGTTCGGGTTTGAGATTCAAAAAGTAATTTTACGGGTATATAGAGATGGTGAACAACTCTGGTGGAAGATAAAAGTGATTTCCAGTGATCGTCTCATGCTTGAAAGCATGATCCGAGGTGGAAAATTGTGGGGGTGTAGTCGGTGGAAGAGTTTGGGTTTTGTCAAACTCTCTATTGACTAAACTTGTTCCTAAAGTTTAGGAAATCTTAAGAGCCAAGTTAGGGAAACTTGTTCCCAAAGTTATGGCTTCTTAAGGGCCAAGTTAATTTCTCTATATAAAGGATTAGAATTAGAGGAGTACAGATAATCCAACCTAGAATAGTGGTAAATCCTTGTGCTTAGGGTTTTGGTCTCTTTGGTAGGGAGGGTCAAGTGCTACCGTGAAGGTCAATATCGGTGTGACAAGAAAACTTGTAGAGAGAGAATTTTGGTGATCTAGTGTTTAGGGTTTCGGGCTTTGCCCTAAACTTAGTTTCTAGTGTTTCCATGTTTCTCCTCTGTTACTAGCAGCTGTGAAGAAGGCGTAGAAGAGAAGCTATGAGGCTGGTTCGAGGAATGGTTAGAGAATTGGTTTCTATGGTTTTCTTCGATGGTGCTCTCGGGTATGTCTTGTTAACTCTTTGTTCTTGTCTTGGGTTGCGGAAAGAGCATGTAATGGTCTTTGATTAATGAAAGTTTTTCTGACGGTGTTGGCCGTGGACGTAGCCTGTAAAGGTGAACCACGCATATATTGTGTTGTGTGGTTGTGTGCTTGTTTATCTTCTGTCTCTCTTATTATTTCTCCCATGTTTGGTTCAAATCACCAATTGTCCTTTGTGATCCTGATTTCCACTGCGCTCTGGGTATCAATTTTCCCAACAGTAATCATAACATGGAAGCAGTAGCATACATTCTGAAACAAAATTGTCGTTAGTGCCGCCATCCTGAGATTGCAGAGCTACATGATGAGTTTACCATCCTGAGATTGCAAAGCTAAATGATCAGTTCAGCAGTTCTCGCTTGTAACTAGGAGGATATCAACGCTAAATCATCAAATCATTCTACTAAGTTATCGAGGTTTGACTGGGCATTATTCTGTATCCCTTTTTGGTTTGACAGTAAGAATTAACAGCATAGGTTATATTTCATATCTTTAGATGGAATTACTATCTTCCTTCACATTTATTTTTCTTTCTTCTTAGGTTTTGGTTGTTTCATTACTATTCAAGCCACATTTGAGAGTTAATTAAAGCACAAGTGATGAGTTATACTTGGGAACTTTCTGAAAATGTACGTAAAACCACATAAAAAGTTGGTAAGAAACCCGAAACTATGATTATTTGCAGATTATTACAAAAATGGATCAAGCTTGCAACTAGGAAAATCTTCCTTCACATTTATTTTTCTTTCTTCTTAGGTTTTGGTTGTTTCAGCTGGCGTATATCATATACACTCGTCAGTTTGCAGTTCTTTAACAGCAAGAAATGAAAGTAAAGTCATATAACATACCTGAATTCAATTTAGCAACTTCAAGCCACATTTGAGAGTTAATTAAAGCACAAGTGATGAGTTATACTTGGGAACTTTCTGAAAATGTATGTAAAACCACATAAAAAGTTGGTAAGAAACCCGAAACTATGATTATTTGCAGATTATTACAAAAATGGATCAAGCTTGCAACTAGGAAAATCCCTAGAGTTTTCCAACATCCCTTCATTAACTTCTCCTCCATCATCAGAAGCCCTAGGATTTTCCATTTCTCCACACGGCCCATACCACCAACAACAAATTACAAAGTAGAAAAAGTTGACGACACTCAAGAAAGTAAGAAACCAATAATACTAATCATAGTGACCCAAATTAGGATTTCTGGACACCCAACTCTCTTTGCTATCACCACTCTTGGTAACTTTATCAACAACACTTATGATTAAACCCCCTAACAAACCCGGAAAAGCTGTACCCAATGTGAAAAATGCCACTGCAACGCTAGACATGCTCTTTGGAAGCTGACAGTAATAAAATTCAATTTTTCCAATTGCATTAAAAGCCTCCGCTAAACCAATCAAACAAAATTGTGGCACTAACCAAAGTGACGATATGGAAAAGTTTTCTTCGACTGAATTTCTTCTGCAAATGCGTTCTACTATTTCTGCAACAGCCATGGCTATGCATGAGAGCAATAATCATATACCCATTCTGATTGTTGCACTGATCCCATTTGGCTTTCCAGTGTACTTTGCAAGTATGGGGACAATTACTCGATCATAAAATGCTACCCATATTGTTAACGTAGTAATTGTGAACAGGGCAAAGGACCCTGCTGGAATTTCAAAGTTAGTGGTTATTTGTCGATTCATGGTTTTTGCTTGGAGAACTGGAATGGAGTTCTGTGAGAGTGTCATATAGATCATGAAACCGGTAGACCAGATAGGGATAATTCTGATTAGTGATTTGAGGGTTTCTACTTGACTGACAGTGCAGAGCTCCCACGGTTTGGCAGGTGATCCGTCAGGTTTTAAATCTTCTACGGGATCTCTAATGATGCAAGCTTTATTTAGAAACCTGCACATATTGCAAGTAAACAACAGATGAACATAATGAGGCACTGCCAGCAGAGTTAGTTATTGGCAGTTTTTTTTTACTCTGCCAGAACTGGAACGTACTAATTTTGTTTGTTTGTTGAACACTCAAATTGATGGGCACATTGTTAGGAAAAATTGTTCCCACACTCGTACAATAGTCCATTTTAGGGATCATCTGTTCAAGATCAAGAACCTTTGTACCCTTGTGGTAATAGTAGACGGATAACTACTAAAAATGTGATTTTGGTGAGAGTGGTACCTTAGATTGTTTGATGGTGCAACAGGCTCTAAATCCTTGCTATAGTAATAAACCCCATCTGAGTTGGTTGTTCGGGGATCAAGAGAAAGATCAAGACGTCTATTTCTCCATGCCGCTACGAAGACTTTAGCAAATCCAGTAAATAGGCTTGTGCTGGCTTTCACTTTGATGTAGAAAGAATTCCCAAGGAAGAAGAAAAGAGCATACAAGGACATGAGCATGGCAGGAACTGCAAAACCCACTTTCCATCCCATGTGATCTTGAATATATACGATAACTGTCAAGGCAAGCAAAGTTGAAATTCCAATTGTAGCATAATAAAAGTTGAAGTAGGTCTGTAAGATCTCTTCATTTTTTGCGGGGTCGTCTTTTTGAGGCAACTGATCAGCACCACATGCTATCGAACATGGTCTAATGCAACCAGCTCCAATAGACATTAGTCCAAGAGATGATAATAGAAAAAGGAACTGAGCTGGTGTCGCCGAGTCACATACATTTAAAGACAAATCACAAGGTTTTGGTTTCATCTGTGGAAACATTGCTGTCAACCATAGCTGGACTATCCCCTGCAAAATTGAAATTTCCACATAATAACAACATAAGCAACTAAACAATGGAACATTGAAGTTCAATTTCATCTGCACAATCAAATTTCTTATCCTCTACATTCACATAGGGTACATATACTTGAATTTCATACTGTCAAAACTAGTTCAATAAGATGCTAACAAGATTAAAATTTAGTAAAAATTCATAAAGTATTAGAACTTACAAGAAATTTAGCAATGGAACCCAAAGCAATAACTCTGAATCTTCCCAAGTATGAATCAGAGAGAAAAGGATGGATTGACTTTTGACCAGCTAATAAATTTGAGAGAGAAAGCAAAATAAAGAGTAAAATCCGATGCTGAATAAGATCTCTCGAAGCAGAGAGGAAAGGAAGACTGTGCAAGATTTCTTTTTCTATTTTTTATAGAAAAAGAGGTTTCCTTTTATTTATTTTTCCCTCGGCAAACGAAAGTGATATATTGAAAAGCTTACACGCAGTAAGCACAAAACAACCCAACAACACAGCCTAGTTAGAAATTCGTGGTACGGGATACGTACGGATATTATACGGATTTGTAAAAGTCGAATTCGGTCAACGGTTCGTGATACGGCGATAATACGGAACGTCGTACGTACGTGCATAATCCGTTTTAGAGATATGAGTTTGGTACACAAAAGTCGGCATGTACATATAAGTTGAAAAGATTAAATATATGGAAAAAATATGATTTCTGTATAAAAATGCTACATATACGAAAATTTGTGTAGAATTAGCACCTAGGGTCGTTGGTTCAGTGGTGCAGAGTCAATTGTGGGAGTAAGATGTTAGTTGTTCGACTCCCTCCACAAGATCGAAGTATGAAAAAAATGAAGGGCCAGTGTTTAATGGAAGTATAATGTGCCGATTTAATACGCCGGTGTATTGGAGACGGAGTTTCAAAGCTGAAAATGCGTGTACGCCACAAAATCGTGAATTAGCTCGTGTATTGGAGACGGAGTTTCAATTGACGGCGATTAATCGCAATGATTCGCAAATCATTCGGCAAATTGCTAACTAGGCAACACAGTAGGGTGTGTTACAAACCACAACACCCCCAACCCTTACAAAAGTAAGTTGTTCGACTCCCTCCACAAGATCGTTTTTTTGAAAAAAATGAAGGGAATGGTTAGCTGGGCTGCAATATGCTAGTAAAAAGCCCAATAACTATTGGTCCAGTGTTTAATGGAAGTATAATGTGCCGATTTAATATGCCGGCTTGTTCGGAACGCCAAAATCGCGAATAAGTCGTGAAGCTTGTAAAATGCGCGTATTGGAGACGGAGTTTCAATTGGACGGCCGAATTAGTCGGGAACGACCGATTCGCAATGATTCGTGAATCATTCGGCAAATTGCTAACTAGGCAACATAGTAGGGTGTGTTACAAACCACAACACCCCCAACCCTTACAAAAGTAGAAAAGATTTACAAACTCTCCCAGAAAGGCCTAACAAGTCTCATTAGGTTACAAAAAATTGACCACAGCACCCCCAACCCTTACAAAAGTAGAAAAGATTTAAAAACTCTCCCAGAAAGGCCTAACAAGTCTCATTAGGTTACAAAAAATTGACCCCAATTCGAGATAACATTTTCTAGAGAGATTGCTTTCATGGATTCAGAGTTTTTACACCAGAAATAAGCTTGAGATTTAACTTGTTTAATCACCTTACCAGGATCAAAGTTGATGTTTTCGAAAAAGAAAAAGAGGTTTCCCTCATGTTACAAAAGATAATATTCTATAAAATTCAAAGTTGGAGGTTCAATAGACCATTACATGTTGGTTCTAATTCTGAATATTCAAAAAAGTTAAAATTGCCCATAAGGCGCATAACCTGTCTAGGCATGATTGATTGAGAATTTGTTACAAAAAGCTAATACATTTGCTGCCCAGATTAATGTTAATCTCCTAACTTATAAAAAAGAGTTAACTAAAAAGTTGATGTTGAATTTAGTGTTATTGCATAATTCCCCACTAATCTTGTATCTTTGCTGTCTTTCCTTTGAGCAAAAAAATAGTAGGTTCTGAATTACTTTTGAAGGTAATCGTGTGTCCACTCCATTCGGTGGCCCATTTGAATGCTGCTTCAACACCTTCTATCTCCAATTGCTCCTTAGTTGTTGCACTGGAATACACCCCCCTAGCTTCTCTGGTATTTCCTGTATTATCACACAGAGTCAGCCCAATTCCCGATTTAGCATCACAATTCATCATTGTCAAAGCAATGTTGATTTGTATATCCATTTGCCCTGGTGTGCCCCCTGTCTTGGTCACTTTCATAGTTTCATCATTTAGAGGATTATAAAAAAGAGTTTGCATTATGTTGTACCCGGGATTGTTCACTGTGATGTAGCTATTCAAATATTTTACAATGTTATTAGCTATGTTAATACTGATTTAGCTCTCCTTTTTTAAAGGTTATTTTGCATCTCGCCTTCCAAATATGAAAAATTATAACACTACATATCACCCGTCATCTATAGCATAGCCTCCTCTATCCGGATTTTCAAAACAATTATTCAGCCATTCATGAAAGGTAGCAGTGCCATTATGTATAAACTGCATATCAAAGTTAAAGTGCATCCACACTTGGAAAACGAAATTACATTCCATAAATAAGTGGATTAAAGTCTCTTAGCCAGTGTTACACAAGTTGCATGTTTTGTTTATATTTGGGATTACAGTTACGACTCTCATACTGTTGGACAGTATCGAGTGCGACGCTTTCCAAAGAAAAATCTAAACTGAAGGTGTAATATTCATTCTCTCTGATTTGAATTGCCTACCATTTTATGAACTAGGGTATCACCCAGGCCTTCGGCCTGGGCTCAACCTCTCGTGCGCCTTCGGCGCGAGGACCTTATTGTTTTTCCTTGCTTCTGGCATCTATCATGCAGCCTTCACTGTTTTCGTTACACTTTCAGAGATTTTAATCCAAGGAGACTGGCATTTAGTTATCATAAATGCCAATCTCCTTGGATTTCATTATAATATCACGGTGGTATGTAACAGTTGCAAAGAACGCCGCTTACGTCTGTCTCGGTAATTGGTGCCCAAAGGTGCATTCCTTAGGACTTAGCCGCGCGGCTTGTGAGGTCCTCTAGATAAGGTGAATCTTTGGCATACGGGTTCGCGGGGATGAAGAGTAATATATACAGTTTTGATGAATCCCTTATTCCTGTTGCATTTAGAGTGAGTAGTAGAATGTACATTAATTAATTAGATATCCCACGCCAAAATTAAGCAGATTGATTACTAAAAGTTCCATAAAAAAGTTGAAATTGTTTCATGATGCATTAAAAACTGTAAAAGTTACGGTTCTAATCTGTGGACGCTCTAAATCAGAAGGAACTGTAGTTGATTTCTTTTAGTTTGCCCAACGTACGAAATTTTACCTATCAGATCAGATACATGAAAGCTGATAAAATTTCCAAATTAAAAGTTCCAACCCCATGTGCAGTTCTATTAATAATGTGTGACTACTTACTTGGTCAGAGAAAGATAGGAGACGAAATGGAATAGCAAATTGAGTGATTAACAACATGTAAATTAGCAGTTGAGGGAAAATGGTAGACCCTTTTTCCTATATAATTAGAACTTCATATCACTCCCATTGAAGCTATGCATTTTTGTAGGACTTTTGAAATCTGAAACAAACACAGGGATAAAAATTAAAAAAAATGTAACAAAATTACACATCCATATGTTTATTTTAGAGTCTGACCGAGTTGAGATTGGCTTTTGCGGAAATATTGTTTTTTCAATCTAGCCAGGAGCCCTGGTATGGAAAAAAACTGCCTTCTTCTGCTGCACTATACTGCCCAAGATGGTGTTACAATGATGTAATCTTTGTTGTTAAATGGGTTCGCGGAAGCAACCTACATTAAAAATAACCAAACTTCGAGTAAGGCTGGAGTGTTGACATGATGTAAAGAACTCAACTGTATGAGGGACGAAGAAAATCCAAGTCAAGCTTGAGCGTATCCATTAACATTGCATTTCCAACTTTCTACCAAGTCCAAAATGGACACGATAAAAACGACAAGGATAATCAAAATGAAAAACAAAACGACAGTAAACATATTCCATGAGCCGTTCCTTCATATAACCACACTCATCAAGAATGATCGATATTGGCACCAAAACAATTAAGAACAAACACAGATAAAAAGATGCTGCCACTTCATTTGCAGCGGAAGATATATAATAAGAAGATAATAACATAAAGATCAAGTAGCGGAGGAAGTGTTCTTATTTGTAACTAAAGATCAAAACCATACATTAGTATACATCGCCATGAAACTGTATGCCAAAGATTAACTTTATCTAGAATATTCAACGAACGATTCCTAAGGATTCGGACATGGCAAAAGTGCAGCCAAATCACTCCACACAGTAAGAAAGAATGACGATTTCATATATCCCAGCATAGGAATGGCATATTAGTTCCTAAGCTTATCATGGCATACTTTCATTTGCTGAATTTTCATGTTTTTATATGCCAACGATTGGGAGTAAGTTCAATATCAGCTACCTTGGAATGAACTTCATTCAAGTTTAGTATATCCGTGTAAGGTTAAGAATCATCCCCTTCCGTCTATCTTAAAGTTTGCTTATTGTTTTGCGCACGTAGTTGCATGTCTTACCCAGAGAAACCTACATTGAAAATAACCAAACCTTCAGTAAGGCTCGACTGTTAGCATGATGCATAATCAAGAAGCAACTGACAAACTATAAAACAGAAAATAAAAATCGAAAAGAAAAACACAAATGACACTAAACATGTATTCGTATCTAGTTATGGGTAATTGGGTTAGTTTAGTATTGCAAAAAAAAGACAGAGAAAAGTAATAGAAGAAAAAAAATTCCTCATCGAGATTGAACACGACCAAAAGTGAAGAAAAAAGAGACATACATTTCCATTCAATCAGCAACAATTAAAAGCTTATAGAGTACAATATTACAGAATTTCCATTTTTGGGTGCCATTACACTCTAAAGGTATGTTTATCATCAACTGAGTGAATACCTCAAGAGAAAATCTAAGAAAAAACACATGATTGTAAGTAAATCACGTTATCTCGACTTAGTGCTGCCTTTGGTAGATGTAATTGTGCAAATATTATTGTGATGGGTGTCAGACACATTGTTTGTGTTCCTTGACTTCTTTGGTATAGATGCATGTCCGCGTCTTCAATCACCAAAACAAAATGGCTAAGAGAGGAAAGAAATAAGAACCCAGAAAAAAAACTGAAATTCCTAAAAATCCAAATTTAAAAGGAAAATCACTTGAACTTAACAGTTGTCTTCAATCAAGCAATAATAGGAAAGTAAGATATTCTCGTTCAAAAAAAAAGGATACTAAAAGCAAACAAAGAAAAATTAAAAGCCTAAAAACAACCCATTGATGCAACAATACGGGGAGGCAGAATAGTGAAATTTACTAAAAGGTTAGACAATCAAACCTTGATCTTCCCAAGTCTCTGATTTCTCTCTGAACACCGGTGGTATTCTCTGCTGAACAATGGAAAATAACAGTTTAACTCATCAAATTCATTCAGGTTCCTTAATATATCAATCATTTGAAAGCAAAACAATGGGCACACACCAAAAAAACAATCAACAAAACCTTGATCATGTTTCATGTTTCCAAATTTCTCCTTCTTTTGTAGCCCCTTCGTTGCAGTTTCGTATTTCTGGTTAGAAAGCTCGTATAAGTAACGTAAACCCCAACAGCAGCAACCAAAAGGTCCAAAACATGAATGAAGAAACAAAAAACAAATAGTTCTCCCATGATAAATGGAAAAAGTATTAAAAAAGGGATCAGCCATAGAAATAATACCAGTTCCAATTCAAATGAGAGACTGAATGCATATAATCATCATAGGTTTGTGATCCTGCTAAATAAATAAGATTAGTTTGATTTTCTCTAATGTATATTCAACAACCAAAACAAAAGCGTTTTATTTTTGCCGAATAAGTTTCTTGGCATAAACACACATGTAATTGAATCCTCAAAACTCGCAGAAAAGGCATATGAGTACTTGTAATCGACCAAATCTGGTGTTTGTAATCGAACAAATGAGTATTTGTAATACAAACGATGAGAACCAAACTTCAAATCAACATAAAAAAGATTGAAATTAGTGATTAGGTAGTGAAACCCACACGTATCTTCTTCATGTTCGGAAGGAAGAACAAAACAACTTATAGGGGGAAACTAATCGGAACTGAATTGCAGTTTTGTTCTCATTTGGGAAGTTATATGAACCACTTGTATAGAAGACACCTAGGCAAAATTGAGCGAAACAAAAGGAGGTTGTGACACGTTTGTGTCAATCTGGTTTCCAGAAGTTTTCTAGAAGACAAAGAACGGTGGATCAGTGCATATGTCAGGAAACGGACGGAGGAAACCTATCCCTTGTTGGATTAAGAAATCACGACCACTAATTTTCTTTCCCAAACTCCATCCCAGCCACTCTTTGTCCTTGACAAAAAGGAAACTGTGTCATAGTTAATTGATATGATCAAAAGTAATTTAAAATGGAACTTCCATGAGAAGACCCAAATAGGACGTACATTTATAGCATGTAAACAAAAAATCATTATTAATTCATTTTGTATTATTTTTATTTCTTCATGATTACTATATAAATTCAGATGCATCTTTCTAAAAAATTTGTTAAATTAGAAGGAAAAAAAAGGAAAGAGTTATGATAAGTACCATGTGGAATTAAGATGGTGGAGGAAACTAAGAACAAAATATTCATTAGATCAATAGGTTGTTGAGTAATGAATTCCATACGAGTCGGTAGTAAATTGTAAACCATCTGCAGTATTATAGTCACTGTAATCATTCTTTGGTTATTGTGTTTTATTAGGTGACTCATTGATTTCTTGGTCCTCTGAGAAGCAGCAAACTGTTTCAAAAAGTTCAACTGAAGCAGAGTGCAAGGATTTGAATATATAATCATCTGAAGTGTGGGTTCCTAGTTTACTTTAAGAACTATGTATTACTCCTACTACACCATTCTCTATCATGTGATAACATGGGTGTTCAGTTCTTAGCTTCAAACCCTACCTTTCATGTTAGGATGAAGCATATTAAAGTTGATCATCACTTCATCTGAGACTTGATGGATGCTGGTACAATTGTTGTAAAATTTATACCTTCTTCTCGCCAGTTGGATGATCTATTTATTAAATCTAGGACTATCAGCCACTACTTTCTACAAACTAAAAACTAAAAACATTTTAGTTTTTGACAACTAAAAACTAATAGCATTGATTGGAATTGACAGTAATTTTTTGTGTATTCTCTATCAACATTTTATAATAACCAAATTTTCCAATGTTCTCTTATTGCTAACGTTTCCAATGTTCTCTTATTCCTGAGATCTCTAATGGCTCTCTTATTGCTAACCTTTATACTTGTTGCCAATGTTCTCCTGAGATCTCTAACCATATATTTCTTGAGTGTCCCTTTGCTCTTCAAATATGGGATTTATTTTTAAATCGTACAGGAAAGCCAAAAACTATCCATAACACAGTTAGGGGGTTGATATCCAACTGAAATTGTCAGGACCTCTCCATTAAAGGAAAAAAAAATTGGAAGTGATTTCCTACAAGCATTCTATGGTCTATTTGGAACGAGCGCAATGGAAGGACTTTCACAGTCAAGACATGTGTAGTTCATTGTGTGTAAACTACAGAATTATGTCAGTAGAAAAGAATATGGAAAAATGAGAGGGTGTGATATTATGAAATAAAATTTCTCATATCATTCTCTCCTTTGAAGAGAAGACATGAGAAGAGGCAAGATGTAGGAGCGAAATCTCGTAACAGCAATGTCTCAGCGAAGTTTTAACTAACAAGTGTATGTGAAGACCATCGCAGACTATTTGAAGAGTGATGTAGCAGGTGACATCAGCTTAATCACGGGGAAAGTGTGAAGACCTTGCGAGATTGAAGTGCCCGTGCGAAGAAGACCCTTGTAAGCTCGCGATAATGACGCAAGCAAGATCCAAAAATAAAGGTTGACTTATATAAAGAACCGAATAGACTTGAGAACCATGTATTACCCTATATAAAGAACCAAATAGACTTGAGAGAAGGGGAGATCTTTTAGAGAGGTGGTGAAAAAGAAAGTAGGAGAGAGAAAGTCTAGCATAATTCTTATTTACTTGTATTCTTACCATTTTTGTAAGATTCATAAAGAGAAATCAATAAACACTTTGTGATTGTTCTTGAAGTTAAGGTAAGTCTTTGTGTAATCTTGTTAGGGTGTAATTTTAGGGATTCCTGCAATTACAATTGCAGTGTTATTCCAGATTTTCATGCTAGTTACAAATTTTTTCTCCCAACGGTCCGAAGTGCAACGGAGCTTAAACAAGCTGGTGTCGACTTCCGCTACAAAGAAAGGATGAGAATTAACGGGATATGGTTCTGAAATAACATGTTTAATGCAACCCTTTTTTTTACCTCGCATGACTATGGTTTTTGAGGAAGAAATGTATACGATACGACGCAAGACATTTTTGCACTAGAAAAAGGGAGGAGTGGAGGATTTTATCCTACCTGCAAGAAATCTTACCAGATCTACAAGATTCAGAAGAAAAAACCAAAATTCCGGGGAAAAAAATGGAAGTTTCAGTGGAAGTTTTTCATGTTCATGAGAAAGCAAGAGGCAAATACTAGCACAGATGGTTTCTGTCACAAGCAAAAGATAAGAGAGAAATGTTGTGCGTTTATTTCGCACAATGCCAAGGGAGAATAAAAGAATAAGGAAAAAAGTTATGCATTAATTTCGCAGAGAGGATCTTGAACAGTTGGTCCAGATATCAGTATGTGCGTTCGTGGTAATCAATCTATGATCCGGCTAGTAATTTATTAGTATTTATTAGTCTCTCCCCTTCTTAAACTTTTACACATTAGCAGTCATTTGATTGGGGAGATCTTGAAGATCAAAAATTAATCAATCTATGATCCAGCTAGTAATTTATCTTCCTTCATAAATTTCTACGTGCTTCCTTAATTATGCTTCAAAACAATAAAGAAGTAAACCCAATATGAGTAATAATTTTCATGTATCCTCCGCATACTCACATTGAGAAAATAATCTTCAGATGTCCACTTAGTATCGTGATCTAGTTCCCTTAATGAGAATATAGATTAACGGAGAAGAACACAAATTAAAGTGATGATAGTTATAGTCAAATTTAATTTGACTTTTGTAGGTGGTAAATAGGAAAAAATAAATTGAAAAGTATAATTATTTTAGAAATTTTGACGAAGGTGGCAAATAGGAAAAGTGTGGGTGTCAAATAGGTGAAACCTTCTTTAATTCCAAGGACGGGTATAAAGTAGTGTTTTATCTATCATATCCAGTGGCGGAACCAAGTATTAGTATATAGGGCGGCTAGAAAAAAAATCTAATAAATTTAGGGGACTAAAAACTTAATATTGGTGGGCTAAGTATAAATTATGAGATCAAATCAAGGGTTTTCTTATGGTTTTTGGAATTTTATGGGGGCTAGAGCCTGGGTTAGTCAACCCTTTGCTCAGCCCGTGATCGTATCATACTCTGAAAATTGTAAATTTATTATTTTTTTTTATAAGAAGGGAAGATATATTAAGAATAGGGAAATTTACACTGAATTCTACTAGAGGTAGATAGGAAGAAAGAAAAATAAAACAACAGAGTTACATAAAAAGCGCATCCCAATTGTTACGAATAGAGCCTGCAAAGTTCAGATGAACTCTATGCCCCGAAGCATTTGCCCAAGCAAGCATCAAGGATTTGACCTCTATACTAAGATCAGTTTTCTGTCTTAAAGGAGTAGTTATGCTCGAAAATGTGCCGGTTTCGTTCCGTCCAAATGGTATAGATAATCGTTGTTGGAATTAGGCTCCATAAAAAGTTCCCTATATTGGAGAACTGAACCTGGTGCCAGCCAAGAGCAAGCATCTTCATATTTCTTGGAATTGCCCAAGACCAACCCTCTCTTGGTAAAACCGAAGACCAAACTCTATGAGCTATTTTACAATGCAGGAAGATGTGATCCTATGATTCAATATCGTCACCGCAGAGAACGCAAGAGTTATTTATATCAATACTTTTTATCTGCAACATGTCTATTGTGTTTAGATTCTCATGGAAGAAACACTAGACCAGGAAATTGATTTTAGGAGGTACATGCTTCTTCCATACGAATGAGTGTGGAAAATCAAGAACACCATAATCTGCAGTGACTGAAAATTGGAGATATCATTGTAGTATAGTGGTCAAGCAGTTTGGTAATGATACTAGTGACCCGAGTACAAAATTTATTTGCATTGGGATGAGGACTTTCTTTTCCTAGCTACCTAGAGATCATATCATGAAGTCTAATATATTGTTATGGATAATGTATCAGAATTTGAGGTCGAGACATGATTGGATTTCAAATACTTTTTGATCAGAATTTGATGTGATTTGATTGTGTATCAGAATTTTTGCATTTTTTTTTTATAATAAACGAGGATGGAACCTCAATACCTTACATTACCCCAGTCTTTTAAAAACATAGTTCGAAATTTTACTTAATGTTACATTTTCAAACCTGACCTGTTTGTTTAAATAGTTTAGAAGATTCCACAGATTCTGATTGGACCACGTGTTTTTTATCAGAAAGTTGTTACAAAATATAGCTATTTTTACATTCCAGCGTAATTCTTCCGTCCTGACTAAAGTGAAATCCGTAGCTACGAAATTGATATCGAACTTTTTTTTGTTTCCAAAATCCTCACTGATGACATGTCTTTGTTTTCTAGCATTTGCATACATTCCAATTAGCAGCAGCAAAGTCGGCTCCGAATCACTGACAAAAGAAATCCAGACTCCACTCCATTGTGCTGCCCACCAGAAAGCTGCCTCCGCCCTTCTTTTTTCTAGTTCCTCTTTGTTGCAGCAGGTGGTATGGAAGCCTCTAGCTTCTCTAACAGTTCCTGTATGATCACAGATTGTCAGACCTACACCACATTTATCAGAATTATCAGACCTATAAACCACAATCTTTATTCTCAGATTCATTTTTCGTTTTTCATACACTGAAGTGTTATTTTTGTTCCATCTTCTCATATTAGTAGTAATCTGCAAAGTGTCATCATTTTTTGGGTTGTAATAAAGATCATCCATGATGCTAAACCCTAGTTTATGAATAGCATTAAAGCTATTGATGTGCCTGATTATATTATTTGCAGTCAAACCATTATTTTCTTTTTCAGACTTGAAAACAACCTTGCATCTCACTTTCCAAATGAACCAAATAATGATACTACATAACACATACCAATCAATTTCATATTCTCCTCTTTGAGGATTTGCAAAAACATCAGTTAGCCATTCATGAAAACTATCCTTACCATTTCTAACAAAATCCATATTATAATTAAAATGCATCCATACCTGGGAGACATAATTACATTGTAGAAACAAATGTGTGAGAGTCTCATCCTGTTCATTACATAATTTGAATTTTGTTTCTATACCTGGGAGCACTGCTGCCACTCTCATATTGTTTGGTAATATTGAATTAGCCGCTTTCCAAATAAAGTGTTTTACAGCAGGTGTAGTCTTCATTTTCCAGATCAAACCCCAATTTTTATCCACAATTCCCCCCGAGTTTAAGTGTTTATATAGAGAGTTGACAGAAAACATACATTTTTCATTCAGTGTCCATCTAGGAGTATCCCCCCTATCATCTACCGGTATTTTCATTTTCATTATCTTAGAAACAGTTTGCATATCAAAACATTTATTTAGTTTGTCTGCATCCCAAGTTTTTTGGTCTTTCATTAAGTCGCTCACTTTCTTTAACCCTTCTATGTTTGTTTCCGGTCTCCATATAGGTATTTTAGTATCCGGAATCCACATATCCTCCCAGATGTCTATGTTTTTACCATTTCCCAATTCCCAATAACAACACTTTTTTATTTGGTTTATACCACTAAGAATCCCCTTCCAGATCCAACTATCCCTCTGTTTTGGTTTGATGAGCTAGACTTCCATGTTGTAGGTTCATGTTCGAATCTCCCCTCTAACATTATTTTTCATCATCATATTTTGGTGTTCTTCAACAACACTTGTGAGAGTTGAGATAGGCTAAGTCACTACACTTATAAAACAGAGTTGTTATAGATAAATGTAGTCACAACTCTTTTTCTTAAGGAGTTGTTGTTTGTTTCCTTAGCGCAACCCCTTGGTCCTAAGGGTTGGAAGTGATAATATACGACAAATCTTCCCTTGAAACCAGTTGTAAAACATAACACTTTCTACAATATTTAGCAAAGTGTTGTAAAACCCCAGTTGTAGATGTATATTTTTCCTGTAGTTATGGAAACGACGCCAAAACCAAACCACATACTGCACTCACAGGCAACCATTCCAAACTAAGCCGCTATACCATTTGGCACATGCCAAAAATAGCGCCCTAGGCTTGCAAATCGTGCAACTAGGTCAACTTGGTCGTGTGTGCCATTGGCACATGCCAACCCGCATCACTATCCAATTTCTATTTTCAAGCCACTATGCTCAGCTAGCGCCCGCAACTTGGCCAAAGTGGACGTGCGTGCCATTGGCACATGCCAACACGTTACCACTAGCCACTTTCTATTCCAAGTCGCTACCTAATTGTAGCGCCCGCGACTAGGCCAAAGTGGTCGTGCGTGCCATTGGCACATGCCAACACGCTACAACTAGCCACTTTCTATTCCAAGTCGCTACCCAATTGTAGCGCCCGCAACTTTGCCAAAGTGGCCGTGCGTGCCATTGGCACATTCCAACACGTTACCACTAGCCACTTTCTATTCCAAGCCTCAACCCAATTGTAGCGCCCGTAACTTGGCCAAAGTGGCCGTGCGTGCCATTGGCACATTCCAACACGTTACCACTAGCCACTTTCTATTCCAAGCCACTACCCAAAAGTAGCGGCCGCAACTTGTCCAAAGTGGCCATGCATGATATTGGCACATGCCAACACGTTACCACTAGCCACATTCTATTCCAAGCCGTTACCCAGTTGTAGCGCCCGCGACTTGGCCAAAGTGGCCGTGCGTGCCATTGGCACATGCCAACACGTTACCACTAGCCACTTTCTATTCCAAGACGCTACCCAGTTGTGGCACCCGCAACTTGGCCAAAGTGGCCGTGCGTCCCATTGGCTCATGCCAACACGCAACCACTAGTCACTTTTATCCCCAACTTGCTAGCCAATTTCCAATGCATTCCGCACATGCCACACATGCTCCACTAGCGACTTTGGCATTACCATTCGCATTCAAAGTGCAACTTGCGGCCAAGGCATTCCGCGCATGTCATTGGCACATGCCAAATGCTCCACTGAGCGACTTTGGCATTGCCATCCGCGCTCAAAGTACAAATTGCGGCCAAGGCGTTCCGCACATGCCAAATGCTCTACCAAGCGACTTTGGAATTGCCATCCGCGCTCAAAGTACAACTTGCGGTCGAGATATCCCGCACATGCCATTGGCACATGCCGCAACGCTTCACTAGCAACTTTGGAAGTGCCACTTGCGCCCACTCTCGAGACATCAACACAAACTGGGGGATGCTTTCTTGGGGTTTTGGTTTGGCGATCACAGCGTACAGCGTATACAACGCTCGCAATAAGAACGGAGTGAAAAGGAATAAAAGCGGTCAATTAAATAAGGAAGTAATGGTGATAAACGTTTTCACCATAAACACCTGCGGTTACCACCTCCTCTATTTAATCTGCGACTTTACTTTATTCCTTAATGAGGCCAGGGTACGTTCAATCTCACTTGTATAAATAGATCTCACCTATTTCTGCCAAAACACACAAGTCTTGGTCAGGCAAGATACAATACTATCAGATAGCCACTTTGCAAGATCTCTCAAAAGATTCCATCACTAGCAAGCTTCCGCAAGCTTCTACACTTCTGATACAAGTCGAGATACTACCTAGCCAGAACTCTCTGGTCTCATCACCCTTCTTTGCTATCCTCCCCAAATCAACCCTTCTCCTCCACTTTGTGACCGAAGCAAATCTAGAATGGCCATCTTCTTGGTTTAGGCCAGAGTTATACAGATTGATATCTCGAATCAAAAGTGCTCACGTGCAACACATTTGTTAAAGGGTTTAAACCAGTCTCTCCACCATCGAATTTACCAAATTCGGCAGAGGGGATTTTCTCCCATAAACAATTGGCGACCACAGCAGGAGTATCAATATCATGGTTACAATACCAGGACCTGGTTTCTACTCTCAATAATTCGCGCGAACATGGTTGACTATCAAACCATATCCGCAAATACTGATCCTGCTCGAAGACATGACGATCCGCCAACCTCTGGAAGCAATATAACCAGTGAAGAACTCCCAAGACTGGTTGATCTGATGCAATCTCAGGAGATTCACGCTAGGAATATGGATCTAATGAAGGATGCGATCAACAACATACTCGAATTCCTCATCAGCTTAACATCAGAGCTATGTAGCTCATGCCTTCCAGAAGATCAGGAACAGGGGACTAACATCCCGAATGAGCATCCTCAAATTAATGGTTTCGCCGCTAACCGGAAGCCGGCAGATCAGGAGGCGACCGCGTTGGTATAAAATTTGTGCGAATTGTTGCACCTCTCTAGAGATCAGCGGGTAAAAACGTTTTCAGCCATCAACGAAACAGCGCTGAACGCATCTCTAGTCCCAGTACCCATAGGGACTCCAAGAACACCTGGGAGATCCGCCGGCAGCATTACTTTTACTGACGACGACATGATGGTAGAAGAGGGCCATAACCGAGCCCTGCATGTTACGACCCTCATCAAGAGCATATATTTCAGGAGAGCGCTCGTTGACACAGGTGCATCTTCCAACGTCATCACCCTCAAAACGCTCAAATCTTCCAGGGTACGACCTAACGAGGTCATGCGACAACCCACTACGATGACATACTTCAAGGGCAATCAAACTAGCACATATGGTTACATCAACCTGGATCTGACAGTGGGACCAATTCAATCAAGCGTTAAGTTCGAAGTGATCGAAAAGGAACCAGATTACCACATGATACTGGGAAGGCTATGGCTGCACGATCTCAGAATCATTCCCTCGATATACCATCAATGTCAAAAAAACAGTTCTGAACAGGAAAGTAGTCCGCATCCCTGCGTCACTATCCCCCTATGTACCTATTTACTGCGTAGAAACACATGGGCCAAAGGGTTCAAGGGATACGACGACCGAGGTGCACAGTTTCCCGCTACCAAAATAGACGTTACTCAGAGACGATAATGAACCAGAGATACTCAGTAAATAAGACCTCTCTCCCTCCATCCAATCAAAAGGAAGACTCGCCTATTCCCCGTTGCTGGGCCAGGATGCAACTCATGCCCACGCTAAGCGAGAACGCACCTTTACCGCAAGACGTATCAAAAAAAGAAAACTCACTTATTATCATCGCCGTTAGCAATTAACAGGGGAGGCCATAATCCGGTCTCTCCGCCAAAGAGAGTGTCTTCACAACGATCAGGGGGGAGTTCCCGATACCCCTAAGAAGCTGCAAGACGGGACCGACTTAACCATAGACGAGCTTGATACTGTTAATATAGGGGATGAAGAATTCCCACGCCCCATCTTAATCAGTTCAGCCTTAAACTAAACGGAACGCTCGAAGCTAATCGATATACTAAAGAAATACCAAGACGTATTCGCATGGACATATGAAGAAATTCCTGGTTTGGATGAAAAACTAGTTACCCAACATCTGCATGTGATACCAGGGTCCAAACCGGTCAAGCAACTTCCAAGGAAATTCAGGCACGATGTGGAAGAAAAAATCAAGGTGGAAGTTCAAAAACTACTAGCCGCTGGTTTCATCAAGCCCATTAATCACCCCACTTGGTTAGCCAATATCGTTCCCATCAAGAAGAAAAATGGCCAGATCAGGTGCTGTCTCTACTTCAGTGATTTGAACAAGTGCTGCCCTAAAGACGATTTTCCACTCCCTAACATCGACATGCTGGTAGACAATACCAGTGGGCACGCCATGTTATCTTTCATGGATGGATATAGCGGCTACAACCAGATAAAGATGTATGATCACGACGCAAGTAATACTGCTTTTCGAACCCCTGTTGGAAACTTCTATTACAATGTGATGGCTTTCGGCCTGAAGAACGCTGGTGCTACTTACCAACGTGCCATGACCACCATCTTCCACAATATAATGCACAAGCAAGTTGAATATTACGTAGACGATGTGGTGGTTAAATCAAATACTCGGGCAGATCATCCAGAGACTCTGCGACAAGTGTTCGAAAGATGTCGCGAGTATAAATTGAAGATGAACCCTTTGAAATACGCTTTCTGCGTCTTTTCGGGGAAGTTCTTAGGGTTCCAAGTAACGGCTGCAGGGATAAAGGCCGACCCAATCAAGACACAAGCTATCTTGACGATGCCACCCCCACGAACTGTACAGGAGCTCCATAGTTTCATGGGTAAGATAAACTACATTCGCCGCTTCATACCGGGACTGGCACAACTTATTACCATATTCACCCATTTGCTAAAAAAGGGGGAGAGTTTCACATGGACTGCATCTCAACAAGAAGCATATCAGAAGATCCAACAAACACTATCTTCCCTGACCGTCATGAAATCTCCTATGCAAGGGAAACCGCTATGTCTCTATACAGCTTTCAGCGAAACTGCCATTGGAGCTCTACTCGCTCAAGAAGATGACGAAGGAACCGAATATCCCATATACTACTTCAGTCGTATGTTAAGAGATGCCGAACTCAGATACTCCAAAACGGAAAAAGCATGTTTAGCACTGATCCACTCCATACAGAAATTCAGGCACTACCTCCTTTCTAATAAGGTGATAATGAAATCAAAGTCAGATCCTATAAGGTTTCTCCTCTCAAAACCTGCCCTGATAGGGAGGCCGGCTAAGTGGATCCTATAGCTTTCATATTTCGACACAACATGCACTGCCCCGTGGGCCATAAAAGGACAGACCGTCGCAGACTTGCTAGCAGAATTCCCAGGAGAAAACGCTGCGGAACTACGTAAAGATCTCCATGGGGACTTCCTATAAATTCTCTCAGTCAAAGAAGAAGCATGGCTGTTGTTCTTCGACGACTCATCTACCCACAGCACCAATACTGGAGGAGCTGGTATAGCTGGGGAAGTTTTTTCACACTCTTTCAAGATAGACTTCCCCTGCACCAACAACTCAGCCGAATACGAAGCCTTCCTCATAGGATTGTCACTAGATAAACAAGTTGGGGCCACACGTTTGGAGATAAGAGGGGATTCTAAACTGCTCATCAACTAGTTGAACGGGATCTACTTATTGAAAGAGCTAACGCTGGCACCATACAGAACTGAAGCACATAGATTACTGAATTACTTCGCCGATGCGACTATCACACACATTGGCCGAAGCGGTAATAGGCACGCCGACTTCCTGGCTACGTTGGCATCAAGACTACATTTCGAAGGATCTGAAGAAAGCCTGACAGTGAAGAAACAAACTATAGCCTCAACGTGGCTTTCACGAGATGAGAAGACCGAAGACGATGACTGGAGAGCCCCTATCATCCAAGAACTTTTTTTTTTCTGAAAAATTCTTTTATTAAACCAAGAAAAAAGAAGGAGGGGGACTAAGCCTTACCTCCAAAAGGAACACAGAAAAAAAAAAAAAAAAAAGAATTACATATTACGAAATCTGTAAAGCGGAAGAGAAGAGTTATCTAAGGAAAGGCTTCTTCTAGTGAAAATCAGCGGAGATGTCCACCAATGAGACTCCATTGTCGCACCATGCTTAGCCAGAGAGTCAGCTACACCGTTACCTTCGCGAAAAACATGAGTACAAATCAGCGATATGGTAGAAGAGAATTTCATATAGTTTTCCCAGTGCGTTGCTAGTCTCCAAGGCACCAATCTCGGGTTCTGAATGGCTTGTAAAACAAAGGTAGAGTCGCATTCCATACAAATCCTGCTAATTCACTTTGTGCAAGCTAGACGAAAGGCATAAATTGCTCCCCAAAGTTCCGCGAACATAGAGTTACTGAACCCCAGATTTTGCGCCAGGCATCCTCTCACCAGACCATTATGGTTGCGAAAAACCACCCCACAACCAGACGATCCCGGGTTACCCAAAGAGCATCCGTCTATGTTAGCCTTAATCCAACCTTGTGGTGGAGGCTGCCATTTAACCATCACTGCACTCGGCATTTTAGGAGAACGCCTATGGATACATAGAATGTCCAAAATCCTCTTGTCGGCCGAGGTATAGAACGAGAAACCTCCACTATTCCTGCTAGACTCCACAATTAAATTACAAAACTGATGAACTGCTTGTTGAGGAGCGGTTACCTTATGATCAAATATAAATTTGTTGCGGCAGGACCAAATTATCCAAAAACAGCTGATCACCGCAATCCAGATGAGATTTTTCGTCTAGAAGCATCCCGTAAACCCTCAAACTGCAGTAAAAATTGCATGAATACTCGAGAAATCAAGACACAAACCAAACACCTGCATAATCCATTTCCAAAGATTCCTGGCAAACACACGGCTTAAAAATAAGTGAGATTGGGTTTCCCCACAGCATGGACAAGGGCAGAGATTACAGCAGTTAACCGTGTCTCTGCCATGGTACTTCACATTGTCATCCGAGGAAATCCTGTTATGTAACAGTTTCCACACCGTACAGGCTCAACGAGGAGGAATCTTGACGGACCATAAGTCCTTAAAATCTCTCAACTCCAATGCCATTGGTCTGTGATAGTCATAGGCCTCCTTTATCCGAATGTCTCCCGAATTACTGAGCTTCCAAACTTTCTTATCCGATGTATGAGTAGCAAAAGGAGTCTCTTTAATTATCTGCTCGATTTGACCTGATAACTCCGGCATGTAAGAAGGGATACACCACTGATCATCCACTATAAAGTCATCTACTTTGTTATGAAGAGACGATTTGTCCAGCTCCAAGTAATCAGCAATAGAAACTTCCATATTTGTGCTCCACCGATTATTCCAGAAATCAATGTTTCTCCCATTTCCAACTAGCCACAAAATATTCTCTTTGATAATTCTCCAATGAAGTTTGAAGCCAAACCAAATTGAAGATTTATTGTACGCTGCCCCTGCAAAACGATTCCTAACGAAGTTACCAAAAGCTGAGGAGCCCGTCATCAACTTCCATGTCATTTTCATCAGAGCAGCATCATTCAGGCTCGATATAGACCTTATGCCCAGCCCTCCCTCATTCACTGGAAGGAAAACTGTATCCCAAGACACAGTATGATGTTGTCTGATGCTAATACCTCCCGACCAAACAAAGTTTCTTATCCACTTCTCCATCGTTTTAATGTAGGCTCTAGGCCATTTGTAGACATGAAATCTATGCATAGCCGAGCTAGCAACAACAGAATTTACCAACTCCACTCTGCCCATCATAGATAACAGCATCCCTTTCCAAGATGAAAACTTCAGTTTAAATCTGTCCATAGTGTCCTTGAAATGAGCCCATTTCGGTTTACCACGAAAAATTGGGACCCCTAGATAGAGAAATGGAAGAGTTTCTATTAGTATATTGTAAGAAGATGTTATCCCAGCAATTTTGTCATACGCATAATTGCTTGCATACAAAGAGCACTTTTCTGCACTAATAAATTGGCCCGAATACTGACCATACTCATTTAAAAATTTCATTAAAGCCCTAATCACTACGGGAAAAATAGTGATCAACTACTCCCGAAAAGAGTTGTCATAGGTCTACGACGATTGCATAAGGGAGGGGGGTTGTTTATCTATAGGTTGCATAAGGGGGGGTTGCTTCAGTTGTAGAAAAAATCCTCAAATCTTTGGCAACTATGGTTTAAGTTGTATGTCACAAATTGGTTAAAGTTGTATGTCAAGTCTTTGACAACTCTAATTCTGAGTTGTGGTACATATTCAATTTGAAAAAAAAAAAAATTGTGAGAATTCAAATATACAAAATTAAATCTGTAATACTTTAATAACCATGTATTTGAAAAGAAGATCATATTTCCAATTATAATAATTATTGTTTGTTACTACATAGGATCAGTTTTACAAAATTTACACCAAAAAAAAAAGTAATCGAATAACACTTCTGTTTTAGTAAAAACCTTTCTAGCTACTCTTTCTCAGCTTCAAAGATCATCTCTTAACCCTTGGAATCCTACTGTGGGTGAGATTATGACTGCAAGATTCATCTCCAATGGCATAATCTCTGTAAAACACATGTGAAAACTTAATTGAGTTATAGCAAGATAACAACAAAGTATGAATACTGGAGAGTTACATAATGAATGGTAAATTGCAGCGCCAGAACCATGTTATACTCTATTGACTTAGAAAAAAATGGAACAAAGAGACCAATAGCTAGTTAACATAGCTAAGTAATTCAGGCACCAGAAGGTGACAAATAAAACAGAACACTCTAAGACTAATCCCTACAATGCACTGGGTCGCCTTCGTTATACATCCATGTTCTTTACTACCCTTACCCATGCCTTGGTTATACATGTCTCTCATAGTCATTGACGATATAAAGAAACAATATAGTAGTTAGAAAATCCAAGATAAACAGAAGAAATCAAGAGGCCAGATGTTTACTTAAGCTCCTACTAGTTCTCTTTCAACAAATCAAGAGGCCACATCTACACTTGTTCATCCAAAAATAAGAATGAGATAGACAAAACATCATGCACTCTAATTACATGTACATGATTGTCAATGTAAGCTTTGATGGCATCAGCGTTTTGTAAAAATACCTAACATTTTGAGTTCACAAATAAGAACACCTCAAGTAGATTACTTGAACACCATAACAATAGAAGTTCAAAACTCAGTTGCAACAGATAGCAAAAAATGTATACATAAGTAGATCACTCCAATGTTATTCTTACCTGAAAACGGAACTTTCACTATTAACCAAAATATTTCAGATTTCCTCACCAAAAATTCATGTAATAAGCTTTGATGGCATCAACGTTTTGTAAAAATACCTAACATTTTGAGTTCACAAATAAGAACACCTTAAGTAGATTACCTGAACACTATAACAATAAAATCTCAAAACTCAGTTGCAACAGATAACAAATAATGTATACACAATTAGATTACTCCAATGTTATTCTTACCTGAAAACGGAACTTTCACTATTAACCAAAATATTTCATATTTCCTCACCAAAAGTTCATGTAATCCTTCAACAACCACAACCCAATTCCAAAACTAATTGACTCTACATGGATTTCCCCTATTTTTTTCATAAGTGAGCTTCTCTTCCAATTTATAAAAATCCCCAATTTAAAGTAAGTGAACTGACTATCAATTAGACAATAATGGATAGATAAAAAAGAATCATTAACCCAGTATAAGGGTAAGAGAATGAAACTAGATCCTATAAAGTAAGCATTTGAACGGTCACAAGTTGTTGTAACTAAACAGCAAAATTTCAGAAGTTGCAATCAAACCTACAACAAAACCAACCCAGCTAACGATCTCAATGCAAAGACCTCCTGAATTTGCAGTAAACAATATTCCCAATAGGCAACTAACTAAAAGTTTGTAAACAGATTCAACAATTTTAGATCTAATAAATCAACTGAAGGAACAACATCAATAGCATGGAAACTGACTCTCATATTTGTCTTCTGCATATTTAACACATTCAAACATGTAAGGCGGTTTATCACACATTACGCATATTTAACACTAAATAAACCTTTTATTTATCACCTCAAAAGAACACGATAGTGTCCAAATAAAATCTCCTAGGTAAGGTCTTAATTCAAGAAAAATTAATTCCAAGCTTATCAAACTAGGAAACTAGGTCCACTACCTAGTTTTTCAAATCCTTAGATAAAAGCAACATATCAAAAACTTCGAAACTGGAAACAGAAATACTTTACAGAACCAAACACATCCATCACTCGTACCCATTCCCATTTTATCAAATCCCATAATTAGTGTATCCCAGTCACTTATCATGGTTGTGACCTCACTTTTATTAATCAGAATGAGCTTTAATGTCTCTACAGTTGGCTCATCTCTAACACAATTGTGGAGTCCTTAAGGCACTATCAGCATACATCATGCACTTACATATGAACAGAAATCAAATTGAAAATAAACCCATACTCCAAAAACACTAATTTAATAACTAGAACTAAACATTAATTAGCAAAAAAAAATATTTGAATTTTGGAACAGAAAATTTCTATACATACCAAATTAGACAGACCCATAAATAAAAAGCTCCTAAAAAATTTAACCTTAGATAAAACCCATAATCCAAAATAATAAATCAAATAGAGATCCATACTCAAAAGAACTGAACCACCAATGAATTTGAAACAGAGTTGTTGAGTTTATACCTTAACAGTGTAAACTTTGTCACCGAGCTTCTGCCAAGCTTGAGCTTCAATTCCTCATCTGCAATTTGAATTTCACCAATATCCTAATTTCTTCATCATAATAACTACCACCATCATATCTTGATTTCTCATTAGTTCAATTTTCTCAAACCCCTAAAATCCAGTGAACCCATCTCTTTAACTTCAATCACCACCTTCATTCTCCCACTTATCCATTAATTCAACAACAAAAGCTTCATTTCTGTTGACCTACTCTTCTCGGCAAAACAAACTTCGTACATCTGCCATTTCATAGTTCGATTTCGGATCCTCAATTCCTATCAAAAGAAACAACAGTAAAAAATCAAAATCATAATCAAAATAAATTTTAAATCAATAAAGTAGAAACATAGATTTAAAGTTTGAAGATGAAAAAAAAAACATTAGCAGGAGTTTGGATTCCAGTTTCCTTCTTCGCCCTCTCAGCTCTTCTCTGCTTTGAACCTTTATGCATCTTCTCTATTGATGATTTTTTATGTGTAATTATAACTGTGGGTCAATTAGAGTTTGAGATCTGGAATTGCTGAGATGCTGCTGTTGATTGTTGCGGATGAGAGAAAGGGGAAGTTAAAAGATAGAGATTGAGAGAAGATGATGAAGAAGAGGTATTAAGGTGTTCTTCAGGACCCAAGAGCAGAGGAATAGATGAAGAAAGAGAAAAAACATATTAGGTTCGTGTGGTGAGGGAGGGAGGGTTTGGTAGAATGAGCGACTAAAAAAAATGCTTAAAAAAAAAAATTGACGGACCACGTTTCGTTTCATAGATTCATACGGATTAAGAAAAGATCTCGACGGATGCTAATGCATTCGAGATGTTCATACGGATTGACATGTATGTGTTTCTATTTGTGTTAATCTGAGCTCATGTATTCGGTCTAATTATAAACCTTCAACATGAAAAAAAATCCAAAAAAAAATACTAATAAATTTAGGACATTGTTATTGACATTTTGATATAAAAAAATCCAAAAAATGTATAAGAATGAATCGAGAAAATGAAAAATGAATTCGATAATTGGTGTGTTTCTTTGTGCTTTCTCTTTGTGTTTCCGGTTTGAATTTCGACTAGTCACATAGGTCACGAAGTAATTTTGACTAGTCTTACAAGCCATGAATAGGCTCCGGGTTGGTTATGACTTTAAATTTAGCAGGATACATCATCGAAATCGATAAATGTGAAGCATGGTGTCGGTTCGAACTTTAAATGTGGTACAATGGCATACAAACTATGAACCAAGATGCTCCGAGAGGGTTATGACTTCAAATTTAGCAGGATACATCATTGAAATCGATAAATATGAACCTCTGGTTCTGAGATCGAAACCTAGTCGTGAGTGGACGATTATAAGTCGAAAACTTGGTAAGAACGATGAATCCATCCATTTATAGGTAAGATCGATTACATTAGAATATTCCCCGAAACCTTAAACAAACTCTATTCTGGCATATTGTATGCATAAACTAGCTCCGTGATCGAAACCTGGCCTTGAGTGGACTGTTATAAGTCGGAAACTTGATAAGAACGATGAATCCATCCATTTACAAGTAAGATTCCATTTTAATATTCCCCGAAACCTTAAACAAACCCTATTCTGGCATATTGTATGCATATATTGGCTCCAAAATCGAAACCTCGCAGGGAGTGGACTACTATAAGTCGGAAACTTGGTAAGAATGATGAATCCAACCATTTATAGGTAAGATTCATTTGGAATATTCACCGAAACCTTAAACAAACCCTATTCTTGCATATTGTATGCATACACTGGCTCCGAGATCGAAACCTGGCCTTGAGTAGACTACTATAAGTCAAAAACATGGTAAGAACGATGGATCCATCAATTTACAAGTAAGATTCCATTTTAATTTTCTCTCAAACCTTAAACAAACCATATTCTGGCATATTGAATGCATACCCTGGATCTAAGATCGAAACCTGGTCGTGAGGGGACTATTATAAGCCGCAAACTTGGTAAGAACGATGAATCCATCCATTTATAGGTAAGATTCCTTCAGAATATTCCCCAAAGATTCTTATGAACCAAGAAGTTCCGGAAGGGTTCAGACTTCAAACTAAGCATGATACATCATCGAAATATATCAGAATTGAACATCATAGGTTCCAAGATTACTAGAGTTAGACCTGATTTTCTCTTTCAGATGAACTGGAGAGGAAATATATCAGAATTGAATATCACAGTTTCAAAGATTACTAGAGTTAGACCTGAGTTTCTCCTTCGGATGAACTGAAGAAAAAATATATCAGAATTGAACATCACAAGTTCAAAGATTACAAGAGTTAGATCTGAATTTATCTTTCGGATGAACTTGAGAGGAAATATATCAGAATTGGTAGGATTCCATAGAATATTCTCTCTGAAACCTTAACAAAAACCTATTCTGGCACATTGTATGCATACCCTGGCTCCGAGATATAAAATTGGCCGGGAGTGGACTTCTATAAGCCGCAAACTTAGTAAAAACGATGAATCCATCCATTTACAGGTAAGATTCTTTCAGAATATTCCCCAAAGATTCTTATGAACCAAGAAGTTCCGGAAGGGTTCAGACTTCAAACTAAGCATGATACATCATCGAAATCGATAAATATGATTCGAACTTCAAATGTGGTATAACGACATTTGAACTATGAACCAAGAAGCTCCGGGAGGGTTCTGACTTCAAACTTAGCATAATACATCATCAAAATGGATAAATATGAAGCTCAGTGTTGATTAGAACTTCAAATATGATATAATAAGGCATACAAAGTATGATCCACAAAGCTCCAGGAGGGTTCTGACTTCAAACTAAGCATGATACATCATCAAAATCGATAAATATGAAGCTTATGGATGATTTGAACTTCAATATGCGATAACGAACCCTATTCTGGCATATTGTATGCATACTCTGGTTCCGAGAACGAAATTTGGCTGTGAGTGGACCACTATAAGCCGAAAACCTTGTAATTAAGAACAATAAATCCATCCATTTACAGATAAGATTCCTTCGAAATATTCCAAAAAACATTAAACAAACCATATTCTTGAATATTATATGCATAACCTAGCTCCGAGATCGAAACCTAGCAATGAGTGGACCACTATAAGCCGAAAAACTGGTAAGAAAGATGAATCCATCCATTTATGGGTAAGATTACTTCGGAATATTCCCAAAAACTTTAAGCAAACCCTATTCTGGCATATTTCTTGCATAACCTGACTTTAAATTTGGTTCAAGGGAATACGAACCATGAACCTTCAGTGTACAAAGTGGTTCTGACTCCAAATTTTGCAGGATATATCATAGAAACTCGTAAAAATGAACCATTTACAGTAAGATTCCATTAGAATATTCTCTGAAACCTTAAACAAACCCTCATTTGGATATTTCTACCCAATCTCTAAATGCCTAAATTTCTAAAATTTAGTGGGGGGTGTTAGATAAAATAGTTTTTAGCAGAAGTGAGAAAAATTTAGCAAAATCGGAGACAAAAATAATTTTTTAGCAGAATTGAGAAAAATTTAACAGAAGTGAGTTAATATTTGCAGAAGTGAATAATATTTAGCAGAAGTGAGAAAGAAATTAGCAGAAGTGTTTATACCTTTACGACGACTCTTATTAAATGTTGCAGAAGAGGGTTTTAGAAGGTCTATTTATCTGTTTATTCTTATATATAAAAGTAGATATAAAATATAATCAAACATGTAAATGTAAATATGGAAGGATGGTTGGAACCCTAGACTTGGATAGAGGAGGCACAGGTTCGACTCACCTTAGCCTCATTTTTTTTTCAAAATCAATTTATCTTATACAACTCTTATAAAAGTTGTGAATTTTGATGAGAAAAAAAACATCAAAAGTATCAATATTGTAAATCCGAAAGTATGGTTGATGACTTTTGCTAACACACACTAGGCTTGTGTTCGAATCTCCCCAACAACATTTTTCGATATGAATTTTTTTTTTATCTTCGACAACTCTTACGAATGTTGTTATACAATTATTCACTATCTTAACGATATGAGTAGTTAAAGTCTAAAGGTGGTCAATATTCCTTGCAACTCTTTTCACACAAAATGTTATGGTTTTGATTCTCATCACTACTCTTGGTCCTCTTTGTCCTAAGAGTTGGACGTTTTTTTAACTTTGACAACCATTATTTGATAAAGGTTGTAAAACATACCACCTTTCACAACCTTAAAAATACGAGTTGTCAAGTGACAGTTGTAGATAACTGTTTTTCCTGTAGTGAATGTCTCTCTTAGTTCCTCTACAGAAAACCATTATGTCGTCAGCGTACAACACATGTGAAGGAGAAATGTTACCTCTCTGAGAAGATATATGATGGATACTTCCATGAGCAAAAGCATTCGAAAGAGCCCTGCTTAGAACATCTTCCGCCAAGAAAAACAGGATTGGGGAGAGAGGATCTCCCTGACGCACACCCCGCTTGCAGCTAAAGTACCCCATTGCCTTTCCATTAAGCACCACAGACAGCCTTGCCGACTCCAAGATTGAACGAATCCATCCTAGAAAAATATCTCTGAAGCCATAAACTTTAAGGGCATGAATGAGGAAATCCCAATTTAGAGTATCGAAGGCCTTACTAATATCAACTTTAAGAGCAATGTTACCTCCAAAGCACTTGTAGTCCAGGAGGTTAACTGCCTCAGAAGTAGTACCAATGCAAACAAAAATATCTCTTCCTTTGAGGAAAGCTCTCTCCTGAGGAGATATAAATTTTGAAGCAATGGTAGTCAAGCGGTTAGCTAAGACCTTGCCAATGATTTTGAAGTGGACATTACTTAGAGCTATCAGGAGAAATTTCCCAATCACATCTGCTCCCTGTTCTTTTTGAATGATAATAACATGGGTCGGGTTCGTGTTAGGCATAATCCAACCATTATGAAAAAAAGACTAAACAGAATTGACAACGTCCGTACCTACTATATCCCAGAGCGCCGTGAAGAAGATTCCGCCGAAACCATCCATACCTGGAGCACCATTAGCATTCATTGAATCCACAACAACTTTGATTTCCATTGTATCCAGAGTTGCAGTTAGACTAGTGTTCTCTTCCAGAGAGACCGAACTGCTAGTGTTCTTGGAAATGAAATCTGTATGAAGATTAACGCCATCTATATCATATAAATTCTTAAAGTAGGAAACAACATGGTCTGAGACTTCTTCATGAGAGCTCAGCAACTCATTATTAGCTTTTAGATGAGTAACTCTGTTGGTACCCGCTCTTATCTTCAAGTAAGTGTGGAAGAATTTAGTGCAAGCATCTCCATCCTTAACCCAGTTGAGTAGCGATTTTTCTTTCCAGAACTCTTTCTGAATTTTGAGAGCCTCAACAAGCCTTGTCGAAGCCTCCAACTCAATTAGGTGAAGCTCATCTGAGTATCCCTCCTCATCAATACGAGACTGAATATTTTCCAGATTGGTTGAATCCACATTGACCTTAAGCTGAATATCTCCAAAGACCTCCCTATTCCAATGCTTGAGCACCGATTTCAGGAACTTTAACTTCTGAGTAAGAACATACATAGGGAAACCAAAGAACTGCTGCTGCCAAGCATTCTCCACTACCTTTCTTAAACCCGAATGATTAATCCAAGTGCGTTGAAATTTAAAATATGAGTCAAAATATTTATCACTCTTTAACGACTCCAACAGAATAGGAAAATGATCAGATTTTACCCGCGCAAGCATGATGCACACAGTGGAGTTCCAAGACAAGAGCCATTGCTCATTACAGATAACTCTGTCCAGGCGAAGCTCCGTGTAATGCATGCCTCTACGACCATTGGACCAAGTGAATTTAGCTCCCTTAGTGTCCAGATGATGAAGATAATTTGTCTCTGAGAAATCCAAGAATTCATCACAGGAGATTTTTAAGGGAGAAGGGCCACTTGACTTCTCGTGAGCACCCAAAACCGCATTAAAGTCTCCAATTATACCCCAAGGACCAATGAGATTATCCATCAAATTGGAAAGAGCAGACCACAAGTATCTACGCGCTATATAAGAAGTAGCTGCATAAACTCCTGCAATATAATAAACCATGTTGCCTACAGAAGCTCTGCACGCAATGAACTGGTTTGTGTAGTTGCAGAATAATCTACAACTACACCCTCAATAGAATTAGTAAAAACTCAAGAAGTTCTTGATGGTGAATGATAACTTTCTTATTAATTCTCTTAGTTGATTACATAGAATTATCCAAATGGAACTAGAATAGTTACAACTTTTTCTATTCTCTTTCCTAAGATAATTTCTTACACTCATTAAAAGAACCTCCCGAATTTTACCTTTGAACTCCTATTTATAGTAAAACTTATGTAGCTGTATATGAATTGCGAAGTATCGCAATTCATCCTCGCAAAACTTCATATTTCCTCTCACTACTTCTATCATCGTATCATTTTATAACTCTTTCCTTCTTTATTTATTACGATACTCGTGAAATACTATCTTGAGATATTCAGTACCTACATCTTGCCTCTTCTCATGTCAATTCTACGAAGAAGAAATGATCGTGAGAACATAACTGTTACTTAGTCTTTTAGAATTTGGACACGTCTTTTGTAACCGTCCTTTTCTAGTTATTCCCTTATATAACTCATTTATATTCTCTTCCTTTTCTTCTTCTTACTTCTGCAATTTTATCTTCTGTTCATACTCTCCATTACTGTTTTCTCTGCAATTTTTTCTTCTATTATATCTTCATGAGTTCTCCAAGGTAATTTCCTTCTATCTCCGCGCATTTCATTGGTTTTCCTCTTTAATTTATGTATAATTTGTTATCTGATTTTGGTTTATTTCAGCAAAATAACTCCTCAGATGAAACCTCAACTAAAAAAATTCAAGCCCTAATCCACGAAAAAGAAAATCTGAGAATCAAAAGGTAGTTAAAATACTTTTCCTTCTTTCCTGAACAATATATTGTTGTCTCAGTTTTTAATCTACATTTTGATTCGCGGGTTGGCGAAAAACCAAACCCTGGTAAGAGATCTCGAGTAACTAAACCCACACCATTAATTCCGATTGATGATTTCCTTCCTGAAGTTGATAAGGAATTTTCCTCTCCTCCTCGTGAAAATGCTTCTTCACACACTCCTGCCTCTACTCCATTACCTACCTTTCAATCTCCCATCAGTGTCAATTTATCAGCACTTCTTCAAGATCAACCCTCGCAAAATATTTCTTCAACTTCTTCTCTTGAAAAACAACCCTCGCAAAATATTTCTTCAACTTCTTCTCTTGAAAAACCTATCTTGTCCCCAAATCCTTTGAGTGCTATTTCTCCAAACAATTTGCAGCTTTCTCTTATTCCTTCAAATTCTTCTCCTCTTCCTCAGGAAATTCAAGATGGAATTTATTCAACTTTCCGAATGTTATCTGAGGTTTTGACCAATACTGCGAAGTCTACTAATGTTCGTTCGCAATATGAGTTTTGCGAAGTGCTAAATAATTTCGTCAATCCAGACATTTCTTCTTCACGTCAATCTTTGGAAAAATAAATTGAATTGCTTCGCCAATCTTTGAAATCTTCTCAAGCAGAATGCGAGGATCTCCGTAAAGAAAATTATCATCTTCAAAATGATTCTCTCGACTGCGCCATTCTTCGCAAAATAAATGATGAATTGAAAGGTATGATTACTATCTTCATATTTTCCCTTTTATTTACTTATATTCTTCATGTGCTTGAAACATCCATTAAAACCCATTCCCCTTTATAGAATTTATCCAGAAATGTAGAAGATTGGTACTTCACCATGAATCAGATGCAGCAGAATATCGAACCAAGCATGAAAGCCTCTCAAACCAATTCTCCCATTTATCTAATCTTTACTCGTGTGCTCTTGACAACTCTGACGCTCTTTTTCAAGAGAATACTAGACTAATATATGATCGAATTTTTTTGAATGATGACATATCTCAACTTTTTTCTTCCTTAACTAAAGCTAATTTGAGAATAGAAACCTTATTAGAAGAGAACAAAACCTTATCAGAAGAGAAATGTTCGTTTTTGAATACAATGATTGTTTCTTCGCAAGAATTAAAAACTCTTCAGAATAAATGTTGCGATCAAGAAAATCTTCTTTATTTGTTGAAAGGTGAACTTGAGGAATTAAAGAAGTCTTAAGATGATGAAAGAAATTCTTTTGTTATTGAGAAGAATTCCCTTATTAATAAGAATATAGTCTTGAGTACTAAAAAGAATCAACTTGAAGAAGATTATTCATCATTAAAAAGTCTTAATGCCAAACTTGCGAAGGATAAAAATTTTCTTCTTTCTAAAGATCAAAAGCTTCAATCTCGACTTAAAGGATTAGTTGGTGATGGTTTTGATAATGCGATGAATCGGATGAAGAACTGTTGTCTATCTTTAGCTCAATCTCTTACTTCGCAAATAGAAGGTAGTCATTAAAATTTGACTGCCTCTGGTATATCTTTAAATTTCGTTATACTAGCAAATTTTATCCTTTGAATTTTGTTTTATTCGCAGAATCTGAGAACAACCTTCGTAATGCTAAAGCTGGATTAGAAGCCTCCTGTTCCGAGCTTCGTAAGAAAAATGCTTTGCTTTCTACCCGCTTAATCAACTCTCGTGACTGTGCTACTCGGAGATTCAACTATATTTCTTATTCCAAAGATATCGAAGATACCAACCATCAAAAAGCTATACTTCGTGAAAGTCATCTGAAATCTCAAGTCTTTACGAATAACATTCTCTTATCAAGAGCCTTGCCTCCTGTGAAAATTACTCCTCTGAAAATATCTGAAGATGAATTTGCTCGTGAGCCTGATAGTGATTTCGATTATTAGAGTGATGATGAAGATCTTGATGAAGAGAAAGAATCTATTCCTCAAGGAGATGTTCCTGTTGCATATTCTTCAAAGGATGATATCTCGCAAAAGTCGAAAGCTGCTAATGACCCTACTCATCTTAAAGATCCAGCACAAAGTGTTGATGAAGCATAATAACATTCTTTTTTCAATTTATCATTGACTCTCCTGTCCTCCTTTCTTTTGAATTCCTTCCCTTAGTTACTGTTGGTTTTCTTTTTGCGAACAATTCTGTTTTTTAAGAAGTACATCTGATATTTTGCGAAGATGATTTAACCTTTCTTAAGAAGTATATCTGATATTTTGCGAAGATAATTTAACCTTTCTTTAATTAAATGTTTTCCTTATTTTGCCCCATTTGATCATATGAAGAGAAATAATATATAACTCACAGATAAAGCTTAGTATCTCCTTTTCCCCCTATTATTTCTCTTTAAATGATTAAACATTGTTGGAAGTATTAGAATATCTGCCTCAATTTATCTTACGAAGTTTCAACTTGTTACGATTGTAAATAAGAAATCCTCCCTTTTAAGTATAAGAAATAAAATATATGAAATATCCTTATTAAGTATACTACATATACAATACCTTTGAAGAAGTATTAGAAGTACTAAATCAGTCAAATGAAGAGATATAAAAAGTATTAGAAGTACTCGATCCACCAAATGAAGAGATATAAGAAGTATTAGAAGTACTCAATTCACCAAATGAAGAGATATAAGAAGTATTCAATCTGTGAATAATTACGTAACATATGACGAAGTATAATGATTACTTAACCTTCACCAAATGAAATATCCGTTGAAGAAGTATAATAAATATGAGATATTCTTGAAGAATTATAAGAAGTATTCAACTTTTGGAGAAATATTCAATATATGGAGAAGTATAAGAAGTATGTAATTCTCGTAAACTTTTACGAATATGAACTTATCTGTATTTGATTGCTATCAAAATCGCATCTTTTGTTAAGTCTTCGTTAAAATTCTTCAATGATGTTGTCTTCTTTGATATGACTTCTTGTAAAAATTCTTCAATGATATTGACAGAGCTGCCTTCTCTTCAAAACTTCATGATGTATATTCTTGTAAAATTTCTTCAATGATATCGACGAAGCTTTCTTCTTTTCAGATCTTCATAATGCATATACTTGTATAATTTCTTCAATGATTTTGATGTAATGAATTTCATTAATTTCTGTGGTCTTATCATGCCTTCCTAAGTAAAGGTCTTATTTTGCCACCTCTTTTGTAGTAAATTTTTGTATTTGCGATAATATGACAAGCCTGAAAATTCTTGCGAACATACAACCTCGTGACATTATCGTCTTGCGATGAAATCACAGGACTTTTTTACACTTTCATGTAATAACCCATTGATCTCATCTTAACTTCTTTGTTTCATTCTGCGAGTTATTTTTGTATGTTTTCCTTCCTTCTCTCTCTTTTTTTTTTTTTTTTTTTAGAATGCTCGCAGAACTTCATTTGTTGCACAAATATGACAAGCCTTTATGTTTTCGCAAACAAGAAGCCTCGTGACATTTGCGTCTTATAGCACGTATCATCTCCCTAATGGAGGGTTCTGCCCTTTATCTTCCCCCTAGTTTCCCCTTCAAGGAAGCGTACATCGACCATACAAGGTTAGCTCTTCCCATCAGGTTCTGCCAACAACCAGCTTTTGATCGCAACCTCTTATCCTTTTTGCCTATAGGGCTTATAGTTACGAGGTTTCACCCTATTGGGTATCTTTGGGCCAAGTGCATAAGCCAACCATTATGAAAAAAAGACTAAACAGAATTGACAACGTCCGTACCTACTATATCCCAGAGCGCCGTGAAGAAGATTCCGCCGAAACCATCCGTACCTGGAGCACCATTAGCATTCATTGAATCCACAACAACTTTGATTTCCATTGTATCCAGAGTTGCAGTTAGACTAGTGTTCTCTTCCAGAGAGACCGAACTGCTAGTGTTCCTGGAAATGAAATCTGTATGAAGATTAACGCCATCTATATCATATAAATTCTTAAAGTAGGAAACAACATGGTCTGAGACTTCTTCATGAGAGCTCAGCAGCTCATTATTAGCTTTTAGATGAGTAACTCTGTTGGTAGCCGCTCTTATCTTCAAGTAAGTGTGGAAGAATTTAGTGCAAGCATCTCCATCCTTAACCTAGTTGAGTAGCGATTTTTCTTGCCAGAACTCTTTCTGAATTTTGAGAGCCTCAACAAGCCTTGTCGAAGCCTCCAACTCAATTAGGTGAAGCTCATCTGAGTATCCCTCCTCATCAATACGAGACTGAATATTTTCCAGATTGGTTGAAGCCACATTGACCTTAAGCTGAATATCTCCAAAGACCTCCCTATTCCAATGCTTGAGCACCGATTTCAGAAACTTTAACTTCTGAGTAAGAACATACATAGGGAAACCAAAGAACTGCTGCTGCCAAGCATTCTCCACTACCTTTCTTAAACCCGAATGATTAATCCAAGTGCGTTGAAATTTAAAAGATGAGTCAAATTATTTATCACTCTTTAACGACTCCAACAGAATAGGAAAATGATCAGATTTTACCCGCGCAAGCATGATGCACACAGTGGAGTTCCAAGACAAGAGCCATTGCTCATTACAGATAACTCTGTCCAGGCGAAGCTCCGTGTAATGCATGCCTCTACGACCATTGGACCAAGTGAATTTAGCTCCCTTAGTGTCCAGATGATGAAGACAATTTGTCTCTGAGAAATCCAAGAATTCATCACAGGAGATTTTTAAGGGAGCAGGGCCACTTGACTTCTCGTGAGCACCCAAAACCGCATTAAAGTCTCCAATTATACCCCAAGGACCAATGAGATTATCCATCAAATTGGAAAGAGCAGACCACAAGTATCTACGCGCTATATAAGAAGTAGCTGCATAAACTCCTGCAATATAATAAACCATGTTGCCTACAGAAGCTCTGCACGCAATGAACTGGTTTGTGTAGTTGCAGAATAATCTACAACTACACCCTCAATAGAATTAGTAAAAACTCAAGAAGTTCTTGATGGTGAATGATAAATTTCTTATTAATTCTCTTAGTTGATTACATATAATTATCCAAATGGAACTAGAATAGTTACAACTTTTTCTATTCTCTTTCCTAAGATAATTTCTTACACTCATTAAAAGAACCTCCCGAATTTTACCTTTGAACTCCTATTTATAGTAAAACTTATGCAGCTGTATATGAATTGCGAAGTATCGCAATTCATCCTCGCAAAATTATTTCATCCTCGCAAAACTTCATATTTCCTCGCACTACTTATATCATCGTATCATTTTATAACTCTTTCCTTCTTTATTTATTACGATACTCGTGAACTACTATCTTGCGATATTCAGTACCTACAGTTTGAGTTCTTCACAACATCTATATTCACATTAGTATTACTAAAGCACCATAAATTAGGCTTCTGATTACCCCTATCATTGACTGCAACCAACTTCAGACCAAGATTGGTCCATAAATTAATCGGAATAGCCGCAAAGGTTATCCATGGTTCCGCAATAAAAATAATTTCCGGAGAATGTTTACGACAATAATTTTTAAAAACTAGTTGCGTGTCAGCATTACCAAAGCCACGCAGGTTCCAGTAGAGAGCTCTCATTGAGACGGAGTGATGACGTTCCTTGGGCGCATATTCCAAGTTTTTGAATCCAGTAGCTCCTTCTTTTTTTCCTTTTGACGTTTCTTTTTTTTCTGAGATTTGCTGAGAACAAGTTCGTAAGGACCTTCCTCATCATACCGTTCATCTAGAGTCTCAACACTTACAGTGTCGTCCTCTCGCATTTGGGGGCCAACCGTTCTCTCCACCTTGCTGTTTGTCTCCACCGCTTCTGAGGGGACTTTATCCTCCTGTGTTTTATCCCTCACACTGATTCGTTGAGTGTCTTCTGCCACCATTTCCCCCGCCGCCGAAGGGACTTCGTTGGAACTGACTGCGTCGTTGCTAGATGGTTCAATGTACACCGGGTTACTGATGACCTTATAATTCTCATCCTCCTTTTGAATGACTGGTGTTTTCATTCCCACCTGATGACTAATGACAGTGGGATTCTCAACCTCCTTTTGAATTACTGATGTTTCCATGTCCTCCTATTGACTAGAGACAGTCTCAACCACAGGAGGACTAATCACCGTAGGATTCTCAACCATCTACTGACTAATGACAGCAGAATTCTCCATCACCGTGTGACTAATCACAGTCGAGTTGTCTACCCCCTTTTTTTAACGGCTTCTTCTGAGACTTTGTCTGGTTTGCTCCTTCTTTACTTTACTCCTTCATATTTATCAGTTTCATATTTTTCTTATTCCAGACACTTTCCACATGTCCAATCGTTTTGCAAAAAGAGCAGTAAGATGGCCTTTTTTCATGAACAATTCTCGCAGTGAATGAGAAGTCATTTCTCGCAACCTGAACATGATTGATGGTTGAGACTTTGCGAGAACTCAACAGCTCACTTTCTCAAGGGAAAGTCGGTCTCAAGACTTTGCAAAACTTCTTCGTACTTCAAAATGTTTTGTATCATCGAAACCCGGATAGCTCCCTGTCAAGGTGTCTCGGAAAGGAAGAAGCACAACAGCAACTTGAACATGTCCATACCGAAGTCTGTGGAATCATATCGGTGGTAACCCTCTACCGCCGCCTACAACGACTTGGATATTTTTGGACAGAAATGGAAGCCCAATCTCGATTTCTCCAGAAGACGTGCCCCAATTTCCAGGCACCCCCATGTTAAGCAGAAGTCCTTAACATCAACCATTCTGGGGATTGGAAAGATCCATACATTAGTTTCCTCCATGATGGCATTCTCCCTGCCGACAAAGAAGACGCATCCAAGCTAAAACAAAAGTCCAAGAGATTTGTGTTTCACGATGGGGTTTTATACCGCAAGAGTTTTGGGGGAAGTCTACTACGGTGTTTAGACGATACAGAAGTCCCAGTTATATTAAGAGAAGTACACGATGGCGAACACTAAGGGAAACACAAGTTGTTCCTCTAGATACATGAGCAGTACTACTGGCTGACCATGGAAGATGACGCAGCCGCTTTCGTCCAGAAATGCCGTGAATGTTAGGTCCACGGAAATCTCATCCATGCACCTCCGACACCCCTATATTCAATAAGTATCTCGTGGCCCTTTTATAGCTTGGGACTCGACATCATCGGAAAGATCAACCCGCCATCCTCGAAACAACACGAATACATAATAACCGCAACCGAGTACTTTACCAAATGGGTTGAAGCGATCCCTCTGAAAGGAACCACCGGAGCCACAATCGCAGCATTCATCAAGGAACACATCATCTGTCGTTTCGGCGTGCCTAAGCATATCATCAACGACAATGGCACACCTTTTGATAACAAGTAGGTACAAGACTTACTTGAGGGGTACGGAATTAAACAAGTCTTCTCTACCATCTGCTACCCGCAGGGAAATGGGAAGGCCGAAAGCACCCACAAGACTCTGATCCGGATCCTCAGCCGAACAGTACACAATAATCCCAAGACTTGGCATGAGCAACTGCCAATGGCTCTCTGGGCATACAGAACATCTCCTAGAAGCTCCATCGGCATGTCTCCCTACTCTCTTATCTATGGCACAGATGCAATTCTCCCAGCAGAAATCAAAATTCCATCTACTCGAATCGCCGCCACAAGTGGACCTCGATGGAGTGAAGCCGAGACGCTGAACGCCAGAATAGCAGAATTAGAAACTATAGACTCTAAAAGATCTCTGGAGGAATAATATGCACAAGCATACCGAAACAGGATTTCCATGGCATACAACAGCACCGTGAAGCCTAGAGTTTTTAAAAAGGGAGATTTGGTGCTGAAAACTGCCAAGCATATTCAGCAGGATGTATCAGCGCCAAAGTTTTGCCCCAAATGGGAAGGGCCATACATAATCACCAAGGCATACGACAGTGGGTACTACAAGATTATCAAAGAGGATAGAGGAAAACTAGAGGTAGTCATCAACGGAAAATGGCTCAAAGAATACTATGCATGATTGCTTTCCCGCAACACGCTGCATCAAAGTGTACACATCCAACACACTTTTTGCTTACGTTTTTCCTTACCTATTATCAAAACTTCCATACAACCCAACAGATTAATAAAATTCCTTTATTCATTTCGAAATCTTCTAAAAAAAATAATCTTGCAACACAAATCAGAAAATCCCATCTAGTAAATCATAGTCCCTACAAAACATCATCTTCAATCGACTATGATATCTCTCAGTCCTACTCTTCAAATCTCGAGTTAACCCTTCGATCCTTTGAGAATCCATGGCCAAATATTTCTCCTCTTCCAAAATGGCTTTGGTGGAAGAAATCACACCAGCAAGAATACCAGCTCTGTCAACTTTCATAATATCAAGACGATGCCACAATCAGCTGATGTTGAACTCCAAGGACTCACAGGTAGCCACCATGCTTTCCCATCTCTAAATTTCCGGCTCTGCAACAGCACGAATGGATATACTCTCCATTTCAACGATCATTGGTAGAAGGTAATTCACTACGAAAACCAAGGCAGACGAACAACATTTCACTATGCTCCTGGTAGAAATATGCTCGTACGTCTTCCATATCCTTGTGTAAAAATCCATGAACTCTTTTCTCACCAGGAAACCACCAACGTTTCGGTAATTAGAGGAGAGGCACCTCATGCGAGTCCCAAACGACAAACCCGCGTAGGGGTATTCATGACAAGAAATTTCTAAATTAGCATTCTCCAAAGCTGCAGCAGCCAACGAAGTCGGGTTTGGAGGAAGGGGAGCAACCATATTATCTTCATTGATAACAATAACACACGATCCAACGGGATATCGCTGTAGGGAAGAAGAATTTTTATTCAACAATGAACAAGCGATGAAGTAAACAATGATCAGCAGAAGAAAAGGGAACATACCGGTATGATCTTCTTGACCCGCATAACTCTAGTTGGGATGCTTTCGCAAGAGTCAAATCTTGCGCCCTTACTCGGAGAATCTGGACAATTGGAGGATGATTCGTCTCTGGGCGACATAGCAAATAAGGGAAAGAGCTCAATAAGAAGAACCTTTTATCAAAAGGTAGATGGTGTGGTTATGCTGAAAATGAATGCGAAATCCTAAAAAAGGAAAAGAAGTAATGGGGAACATAACGCTTTTGGCATGATTGGTTCCCTAATTAAAATCCGTGTGTGAAGAAAAGTCAAAACTGCTTCCCAACTTTCCGCTGGTCCCACCAATCGCACCGACCTGTTAATTCCAACCAAGCTGTGCCAGCTATCACGTCCATCTTCCACCGGCCCCACCAGCCAGCGTATGCTCAATTTCTTAACTCGCTCCAGCAGCTCAAATGCCTCCCAGCTGTCTATTTCCGCCAAATTGTGCCAATCTCCCGCTCCATGAAAAACTGCCAAGGATGAGGATTTCGAATCCAGTCCGTATCTCATAAAAAAGATCAGATAAATCTCCCGTTTCTCTTTCAGATCTTGTCTTGGCACCATCTTATGCTTACCTCGCAACAAAGCTTCTTCCGATCTAAGCAGTGGACTTAATGTCGATGGTGGATTTTAGATAAGGGGTAAAATCGGAAAACCCCGTGACCTAGTGTTACTAGCAACACATTAACTGCGAGCATTTAATTCAGATGCTAATAATTAATGGGGGGTATTCTTTCAAAAATACCAGATTAGGGTTTTTGACACAGAACCCTAATTCCAAAACCAAGCCTCATATTGCGCACCATGGCAACGATGCCAAAACCAAGCTGCATACTGTGCACCATGGCAACGTCGCCAAAACCAAGCCACATACTCCGCACCATGGCAACGACGCCAAAACCAAGTCGCATACTGCGCACCATGGCAACGACGCCAAAACCAAACCACATACTGCAGTCACAGTCAACCATGCCAAACTAAGCTGCTATAACATTTGGAACATGCCAAAAATAGCTCCCTAGGCTTACAAACCGTGCAACTAGGTCAACTTGGCCGTGCGTTCCATTGGCACATGCCAACACGCATCACTAGCCAATTTCAATTTTCAAGCCGCTATGCTCAGCTAGCGCCCACAACTTGGCCAAAGTGGTCATGCACGCCATTGTCACATGCCATCATGTTACCACTAGCCACTTTCTATTCCATGCCGCTACCCAGTTGTAGCGCCCGCGACTTGGCCAAAGTGGCCATGCGTGCCATTGGCACATGCCAACATGTTACCACTAGCCACTTTCTATTCCAAGCCGCTACCCAATTGTAGCACCCGCAACTTGGCCAAAGTGGTCGTGCGTTCTATTGGCACATGCCAACACGTTACCACTAACCACTTTCTATTCCAAGCCGCCACCCAATTGTAACGCCCGCAACTTTACCAAAGTGGTCGGGCGTGCCATTGATGCATTCCAACACGTTACCACTAGCCACTTTCTATTCCAATCCGCAACCCAAAAGTAACGCCCGCAACTTGGCCAAAGTGGCAGTCCGTGCCATTGGCACATGCCAACACGTTACCACTAGCCACTTTCTATTCCAATCCTCTACCTAGTTGTAGCGCCCGCGACTTGGCAAAAGTGGCCATGCGTGCCATTGGCACATGCCAACACGTTACCACTAGCCACTTTTTATTCCAAGTCGCTACCCAGTTGTAGCGCCCGCAACTTGGACAAAGTGGTCGTGTGTGCCATTGGCACATGCCAACATGCGACCACTAGCCACTTTTATCCCCAACTTGCTAGCCAATTTCCAAGGCATTCTGCACATGCCATTGGCACATGCTCCACTAGCGACTTTGGCATTACCATTCGCACTCAATGTGCAACTTACAGCCAAGGCATTCCGTACATGCCAAATTCTCCACCAAGCGACTTTAGCATTGCCATCCGCGCTCAAATTATAAATCGCGGCCAAGGTGTTCTGCACATGACATTGGCACATGAAAAATTCTCCACCAAGCGACTTTGGCATTGCCATCCGCGCTCAAAGTACAACTTGCAGTCGAAATATCTCGCACATGCCGCAATGCTTCACTAGCAACTTTGGCATTGCCACTTGCGCCCACTCTCGAGACATCAACAAAAACTGGGGGATGCTTTCTTGGGGTTTTGGTTTTGGCGGTTACAGCGTGCAGCGTACACTACGCTCGCAATAAGAACGAAATGAAAAGGAATAAAAGAGGTCAATTAAATAAGGCAGTAATGGTGAAAAATGTTTTCACCATAAACACCTGCGGTTACCACCTCCTCTATATAATCCGCGACTTTACTCTATTCCTTAATGAGGCCAGGGTACGTTAAATTTCACTTGTATAAATAGGTCTCACCTATTTCTGCCAAAACACATAATTCTTGGTCAGGAAAGATACAATACTATCAGATAGCCACTTTGCAAGCTCTCTCAAAAGCTTCCATCACTAGAAAGCTTCCGCAATCTTCTACACTTCTGATACAAGTCAATATACTACCTACCCAGAACTCTCTGGTCTCATCACCCTCCTTCTCTATCCTCCCCAAATCAACCCTTCTCCTCCACTTTGTGAACGAAGCAAATCTGGAATGGCCATCTTCTTGGTTTAGGCCAGAGTTGTACATATTGATATCTCGAATCAAAAGTGCTCACGTGTAGCACATTTGTTTAAGGGTTTAAACCAGTCTCTCCACCATCGAATTTACCAAATTCGGCAGAGGCTATTTTCTCCCATAAACACCGTCTTTTAGCCCTAAAGAACTTCTTATAAACCCTAAAATCGAGTATATTTCTTCTCTCCGTAATATCACCAATCCTCGTCTTTAATCAATGGGTAATTTCAACAATCTCCCCACAGACATTCTAGTAGACATACTAACTAGGTTACCAACTGAATCAGTATTAGACTGCAAACTAGTTTGCAGACCATGGAGAAATCTGGTTTCTTATCATCCATCCTTCTCTCGATTGCATTTAAAACATCTTAATCACTTCCCTAATTGTGATAAGTTAAGTTTTCTTTTTATGGATAAGACTACGATTTAACTTCACTATATTGAGTATAATGAAACATTTATTCATAGTACTACTAGAAGAAGGTTCAATTTAACCCCTCCATGTGAGAAGGGTTATAATGTTATTGGTTCGATTAATGGTTTAGTCTGTCTTTATAATTACTTAAATCATACTTTTTTTAATTTGTAATCTCGTGTCCAAAGAATATATTATTTTTCCAGAATTTAAAGGAGGATGTGGTGATGAGTATATTCGTTGTTCAAGTGGATTTGGTTACCTTCCACTAACTAGTGAGTATAAAGTTGTTTTATTGTACCAATTGAAGAGAGAACCTAGTTTTATAGAGGTTAGGGTATACACTCTTGGCAGTGGCAAAGGGTGGAGAAATGTTGGGAAGTTTGAATATGCAAGTCCCATATCTTATGCAACTGATGTCTATGCAAATGGTTCTCTTCATTGGATGGAAGATGGTTATAAAGGAATGGTTTTGGTATACGATCTGACTAAAGAAAAGTTTGGTGAACATCTTTCTCCACCTCCTGTACGACCACAGGGTTTGTGTCTTGATTATTTTATAGGTGAGTTTGCTGGGGGTTTATATTATTCCATCTCTCACGTCGTTATAGACATGCTAATTTATGATGTATAGCTACTGAAAGAAAATAACGATGATATTTGTGACATGAAAGAGCAGGCGGAACATGAGCCATTGGGTTGGGGTAAAGCGTTTAGTCTTCCTGCAAAAGAACCATTAGCCTTTACCAAGGGTGGTGGTGTTTTATGTTTCGATTATAGATCTCTCGACATTTACGATGCAACAGGTTCAACCTTAAAAAAGCTTGTGGATTTTAGTGCATTTAATAAAGTGGGAATGTTATTTATGCCCCTACTATCCATGGGCCATGCACAAATACCCTTTTGAATCTTTACAAACACCATTGATGGCATAATTGAAATTTTCTTTAAATAAATAATAACCATAATTCCTCTTTTAACCTCTATTCCTTCTTTCTTCTTCATTTCTAATAACAGAAGGAAAAAAAAACTCATCACTCGCACCTACATCATCTCCGTCGCCCCTACCATTAACAAGATTTATCACAGCCACCACAACTTGCACCGCCACCTCCGTTAGCTCCGCCACTAGTATCAGCAGATTTTTCATAATTTTTGTTCGACTTCAAAACAGTTTCGGAGATCGATTTGATTTTTTTATTTTCGATTCAGTAATTTGGAGTTGAGATGCAGATTTTGGTTGGGTTTTTAGTTAAAGATTCGGAATCGAACTTCATAGTCACCATCAACAGTTGATCTTCTTCTCATTTCAAATTTATTTCGGTGTTAATCGAAGATCCATAAAATCAATACACAGATTTAGGTTTTCGATTTTGTTTTCTGGTAAGTATCGATTTAATTTATTGTATCTTTGTTTTGCTTGAATCTTAACAACTAATATTAATATTTGTAAATGATTCAGATTTTTTCATTATCAAATCTAAATTTAGAGATTTTTTTAATATCAAATTTCTAGAGATCGAGATTCAATTTTTGGGTTTCGTTTAAGTAATTTGTGAGATTGAGATTCATTAGGTTTTTATTTTGGTTTTTTTGTAATTTTAGGAGAAGTCATCATCTTGTAAAAGATGAGGAAAAATTGGAATTTTTTGTCGTTGATGCTATTGGTGGATGCCGGTAGTGGACAAATCCATTTGAATATGTATCCAAAGCTTCATTGTTAGATCTACATTGAAGATCTTTAGGACTTCTTTCTTCTCCTTTTGTTTTTCTGAAGCACACACAAGGTAAGATTTTCACCTAATCAGATCTCATACTTTTGTTTGAAAGTGATCTTTAATCTTGATAACATATGAGTGTTTATTTTAATATAGCATGTGTTGGTTTATATACTGTGAAAATCTGAGTCTATATTTTTATGATTATTTGTATTTGGGGATTCAGTACATTGTGATCTGCATGTTATTAATGATTTGGAAGATCTAAGTGTTTTATTAGAGAGTGCAGCTTGTTACTTAGAAAGTTTTTTTGATCAGACAAGTTAATTAAAAAGTTGTTAATCAATTGGTTATCAGTACCTTAGGTGTTGGCTAGTAATTAAATTAATTTGTTGGGAATTGGAATTTACATAATTTGTGGTTTCATATCAATGAACTATTTCTAATGCATATAACTATAAAGGGTTTCTGAATTTTTTGACTATTGCTAGCTGCTAGTTTCAAATGGCCGAAATTGATGATGGCATTTCAAAGGCAAAGTATGGGGGATTGCTATTGCAATTGCAGAGACTTAGCTGGTGAGTGGAAATGGAATAGTGAGCTAATGAATGAACGATGGAATGCTTGTTATTACTGGGTTTGTTGAGGTTATAGTGCAGCTGCAGTTAGGAGGTGTAGTTTGATGGTCGTTCATTGGTGATGTTGATGTTAAGAGTCCGAGAAGATGATATTGCAGGTTTGTTGATCTTCCAATTTGATTTTTTTGCACCAAAGTTTGTGGTAGTGGATGTTACAGTGGAGGTGGTTTGTTGTGTTAGAAGTAGTGGTTTGTTACAGTGGACTTGTGTTGGATGCGTCAAATTATTGGAAACAACTTGACCAAGTTGCTTTCACTATTGGAGACAACTTGAGCTAGTTGCTTCCTTTTTCTGAAGACAACTTGACCAAGTTGCTTTCACTTTTGGAGGAAACTTGAGATAGTTGATTCCATATTTGAGGCAACTTGAGCTAGTTGATTCCAGTTCGGAGGCAGCTTGGTTATGTTTTTGGGTCCATTTATTCATACAAAATTATCTTATACATATATCTTAGAGTATTTGTGACGAATTTGTTGTGAAATGGTAACACAGGGTTTGTGTTGAGTTGCTGATGATGGTTGTGCTGCTGGTGAATGCTTAGGAAGTTGAGAAGGAACTCAATATGAATCCAAGTATTGAAAGCAGAACAAGAAGTTTTTACTGCTTGTGTGTTGTTGATGGTGTTTGAGTAGGGGCATGGAAGTGACTGCAACTATTGGCTCATGTTGCAAGTGTGCATAAACGGTTGTGGTCATGAAGCTGTTACAGGTAGAGTTGCAGTAGCAGAGATGGAGGGTGTGGTGTTGTATGGTGGTTGGTTGAATTGTTGGTTGAACACTGATGGTGTAGCGAACCTGTGGTGCAGTGGTAGCACAACTGACTATATGTTAGAAGATGTGTGTTCGATTCACACTAGGTTCACTTATTTGTGTATAATGTTTTTTTTTAGAGACAACTTGTGCTAGTTGCCTCCATATCTGAAGATAACTCGGGCTAGTTGCCTCCATATGTGGAGACAACTTGGGCTAGTTGCTTTCACTTTTTTGAAGATAACTTTGAGCTAGTTGCCTCTGATATGGACACAACTTCAGCAAGTTGACTCCACATGGTGGTGGTGGTTGGCGGTGGTGGCGGACAGTGGTGGTGGTGATCGGCGGTGGTGGTGGTCGGTGGTAGTGGTGGTCGTCGGTGGTGGTGGGAAGCGGTGGTGGTCGTCGGTGGTGGTGGTTAGCGTTGGTGGTCGTCGGTGGTGGTGGTGGTCGTTGGTGGTGGTGGGAGGCAGTGGACATTGGTGGTGGTTGGTGGTGAACAGTGGTGTGGGCATTAGAGATTTTTTGATTTTTTTGATTTTTTTTGAATAGTGGTGGTGGTGGTTTTGTATATTCTCTATATAAAAGAGGGTATTTTAGTAATGTATTAGGCTTAGGGGTATTTGTAAAGTTCATAAGGATATTTTTGCAAGGGGTCTCATAGTAGGGGTATAAAGATAAGTTTCCCTTTAATAAAATATTCTCACACAAGAACACCTTATTTTCTTTGAAAGAATTGGGAGAAGATGATCTAAAAGTAATGGAGTCAGCTGAAGTTGAGAAGAGTGAAACCCGTTATTTGTCGACAAAGCAGCTAATAAGATGAGGTCCCTAGATACAATTATCAACTGGTAATCTTCTCTGATCTTCTGAAGTAATGTTCATGTCATTATATCGATTTATGTGGGTTCCAACCTGTGATTTCATAAACCTTTACTCATTGTCTTAATGAGTATCATGTAAAGATTTATTGCTCTGTGAATGTGTAAATTGTTGCTAGTTGATCTAATTGCAACTGGAGAATATGATGTATACTTTGGTAATATGTTTTTTTTGTATACATTGGAGTTGAATAATATAAGATCCAAATTTGAACATCTACATGTCATGTTTAAGGTAGAATTTCTTTCATATCATAGAATTCATAGTTTGAATAGGGAAAAACACTAAAGAAGGTAATTATTCATCAATAAGTTTCGCAGGAACAATATTGTCAAGTAGTCAAAGTTATGTGTTATAAAGATCATGATTTATGTTTCAAGCTACCTTAACACAACTACAACCAGGTGCAGGAAAATGATTCTGTTAGCCACAAGGATTTTGCTATACTAACAGGGTAATGCTATATTGTTTTCAACACCATTCATATTGACTCATTCTGGAAAGAACTTGATTCATCAAAGTAGATGAAGTGGCAGGAACTTTAGGTGTTCAGGGAGCCAGTATTGCTGCTTTCTGGAATGTATCTGCTGGTTGTGATCAGGGGATTTGCAGGAAGAGGGTTTACTTTAACTGGTTAACATGTCTGATGAACACACCTTACCACATAGTACTTCAAAAGAATTTGCAGATTTTTTCTTGTATCAGTTTTCATAATGTTTATTTAACTCTATCTCAGTCAAATTTTAATTTGCAATAATTCTAAAGGATGTGTTTGGTTACCATGTCGCAGCTTCTATTGTATTCAATTCAGACCTTTTATTGTGCCTGCCGTTCTAATTTTATTTGCAAATTGGAATTATCATGAAAAGGTCCAATCCAATTGGTGTTTATGAAAATTATTGAATTTTCCCTTCATTTTTAGACTTAGTTTTTCTATTACCCCTTGAAGCTTCTCTTTGAATTGCATTGGATACTTTATTTTGAGATAGTCTTTATTGTTCTTACTTCTGCATAATTGTTAGATTAAATGGGGATCCAAATTTGCACCTCCACATGGTATGTTAGGGTATAGAGTTGGAAGTCTGAAACTCTGAATAACAAACAACTCTAAAGTTTGCCATCATTCATCAGTAAATTTCATAAGAGCAACAGAGCCAAGTAGGCAGAGTTATATGTGATACGATCATACGAATAATGATCTACGTATCAACTCTGTCGTTAACTCCAACCAGGCTAATTTTTTGTCTTCTAATAATGCTGCTATTCTATTTGCGTATGAAAGGTCAATTCTGGCCAGGTATCATACATAGCATTATTACCAGGATGCAGGACAATGATTCTGTTGGCAGCAAAATATTTCCACCTTATTGTGGATTAATGATTTTTTAATTGTTTTTTTTTTTTTGTAGTTGTAGTTATCCACAAATTTATGGCCTACATCCTCTGTTGTATCATTTTCCTATTGTTTAATAGCTCTGGGTCAGTTAGATACCAATTTACATCTTCTCGAATCGGTGTTTCTGTTTACCATATCTTAGTTTCTATTCTTTCTAGAGTTTAAGTCCCGTCTCTTAACTTATTTACTTGCAAATTGCCTTGTTTTCAATTTGTTTTTTAGGCAACTTTAAAAATTTGCTTTAATTTTAGATTTAATTTTTGTTTTTCCCACCTGAAGGTCTACAGCATATTCAGAAATGGTAAGATATTCCGCCCTAAATTGTTGTACTTGATTGCATAATATGTCAAGAAATATTTTCTGCTCACTGTTTGTTTAGAAATAAACCAAGATACTATAAAGAAGATAAGAGGGATCAACATGTGTTGTTGATCCAATATGAAGAAAGCAGTGTGGATCAACAAAGATAGTTGACGCAGTATGGTCAAGTCAACTGGTGTAGTTGACATGAAGTGGTTGGATCAACAAGAGTTGTTGATCCATGGTATGGTTTATGGAAGTTTGCTTGGGTCATAAGTATTTTAAGTTTTAAGAGTTTGTTTACGTAAGAATTGTCTAGAAGTTTCTTGTTAGAGTTTGATTAAGTTAGGAAAGTGTTTATTACTTGAGAGTCAAGTTTGTAAACATATAAAAAGGATGTTAAGCCGTGAGTTTGAACTACATTAATTAAGAGAAGCGTGTTGAAGCTTGTTTGAGTTTTAGTCATGTGTTCTTTTCATTAAGTATTTGATATAAGATTTTCTACATATGGTATCAGAGCACTGGTATCAGGTTCTAAGGATGTGGGAATAATTTGTTGAGTAGAAGAAGATGACGAGTTTAAGTTCGATCAAGGTACATGTGTTTGAAGGTAAATACTTTGAGCACTAGAGGTTGCAGATGGAGAATATTTTCACATACCAAGAGGTATGGGACATTGTGAAAGATGGTTATGTAGAACTAGATGAAGGAGCTGTAGTTGAAGGAGCTGTGCTAACTTGATTGAATGACAACAGAAAGAAAAATTCTAAATCTACTTATATTCTTCATCAGGGTATTCATGAATCTCTCATGGATAGAGTTATCTACATCAAAGAAGTTGATATAGCATGGGATGGTTTGGTTAGATATTATACAAGATCTGATAAGGTCAAGAAGGTTAGGTTGCAAACCCTGAAGAGAAAGTATGAATTACTGCAGATGGAGAGTACTGAAACAATATCATATTTTTTCTCAAAGACTTTGAATCTTGTCAATGATATGAAAGCTAATGGTGATACTTTATAAGATTCAACAGTTGTTGAGAAGATATTAAGAAGCTTACCTGAGAAATTTGAATCAAAAGTTACTGTTATAGAATAATACAACACAGTTGCAACAATGACTCTTAATGAGTTGTTGGGTTCATTTCAAGCTTATGAACAAAGGTTGTTGGAGAAGACAGATACTTCAAAACAAGTTGAAGAAGCTCTTGAAAGTCAAGTTATCTGGAGAAACAATCAAGGAAAACCTAATGCTAGAGGTTTTCAAAGAGGATACAATAATGGAGGGAGATCAAATAATGGGAGTTATAGAAAGCCATTTGATAGATAAAAAATATAGTGTTATAATTTTGGAGATTTTGGACATATTTCTACTGAGTGTTCACAACCAAGAAAGACTGTTGGCAATAATTACAAATCAAATTTCAAGGCTAATATTGTTGAAAGTCAAGAAGAAGAAGCAGAAGACTGAAACATGCTACTAGCATGTCATACAGCAGATGAACAACCACACCTTAAGTGGTATTTAGATACGGGTTGCAGCAACCATATATGTGGCAGAAAAGATCTGTTTGATAAACTAGATGAATCTGTCTGATCAACAGTGAAGTTTGGAAACAGTTCTACAATTCCAGTTATGGGAAAAGGAAGAATTGGAATTCTTCTTAAGAATAGTTCTACAGCATACATCATGGATGTATTTTATGTTCTAGGTTTACATCAAAACTTACTGAGTATGGGACAGCTATCTGAAAGAAGATACTCTATGATTATTTATAGTGGTTTGTGCTTTTTCAGAGACAGAAGAAGAAGGTTGATAGATAAAGTTCAGATGAAAAAGAACAGGTTATTTCCTTTGAATATTCAACATCAAAAGGAAACTTGTTACAGTACAAGTATGCATAATGACTCTTGGTTATGACATAAGAGAATGGGACATGTGAACTTTAATAGTTTGGAAACTTTAGCAAAGAAGGAGATGGTGTCAGGATTGCCTTTCATTAAACTTCCAGAGTCAAAATATGAAAATTGCATCTTTGGCAAGCAACACAGAGATCCATTCCCATTCAACAAAGCCAGAAGAGCTGATCAACAATTGGAGATAGTTCATACTGACCTGTGTGGTCCCATTAAAGTAACTTCTCATGGAGGTAATAATTATTTTATAACTTTCATTGATGATTTTAGTAGAAAAGCATGGGTTTATTTGCTTAGACAAAAGAGTGATGCATTTCAAGCTTTTAGAAGTTTCAAAGCTTATGCTGAGAAACAAATTGGTAAGCCTATCAAGATTTTGAGAACTGATAGAGGTAAAGAATATACTGTTGTTGACAAGTTTATGGAAGAACATGGAATTCAACATCAATTGACTGCAAGATATACAACACAACAAAATGGAGTTGCAGGGAGGAAAAATAGAACCATAATGGAGATGGAAAGAACAATAAGAAGAACAAAAGATTTACCAAAAAGTTTTTGTGGTTATGCAGTTTACACAACTGTGTATTTACTCAACAAATGTCCTACAAATATTTTGAACAACATAACACCAGAAGAAGCTTGGAGATGTGTAAGACCAAGTGTAATACATCTGAGAATTTTTGGGTGTATTGCATATGCTCATGTACCCAAAGAGCTAAGAAAGAAATTGGATGACAAGAGTGAGAAGTGTATCCTTGTTGGTTATAGTTCAGTAACCAAATGATATACTCCCTCCGTTCCACTTTAGATGATGTTTTTGGAGTTTTCACGTAGATTAAGAAATAGAGAGAGGTGTGAAAATTTTCCATCTATACCCTTGAGAAAATTCTTCAAACATTAATTGCTATTAGTGCATTTAAAAATAAACTTATAGTTCCAAGACAAAATATAAGGGTTGTTATTGGTAGTTTGTGAAAAAATATGAAAACTTTCAAGTATTGTGGAACATAAAAATAACCCTAAAACATCAACTAAAATGGAACTGAGGGAGTAAATTATACAATCCAGAAGCTGGAAAATTGTTTACAAGTAGAGATGTGATATTTGATGAAGATTCACAATGGAATTGGAATAATGGATCAACAATCAATGTTGATCCACATAATGGATCAACAAAGGATGTTGGTCCACATAATATTGGATCAACTAGGAATGTTGATCCACCTGCTGCTATCAAAACAGTTCCAATTGAAGTTGAAGAAGAAGTGCAAGCTCAAGATAATGTGGAAGAACAACATGAAGAAGCAAGAACTGAAGCAGTACAACAACAAGAAACTACAAGACCAAGAAGAAAATATATCATAACTGCTAGGTTGAATGATTATATTTTAACAAGAGATGATGAAGATGAAGATGATGTGGTGAACTTTGCATTGTTTGGAGATTGTGATCATGTAGCTTATGAAGAATCATCTAAGGAAGAAGGTTGGATTCAAGCCATGAATGAAGAACTGAAGTCAATTGAGAAGAATGACACATAGGAATTAACAAAAATTCCACCAGGAAAGAAACTCATTGGTGTTAAGTGGGTTTATAAAAAAAAATATAAGGCAAATGGAGAAATAAAGAGAAAGAAAGCAAGGTTAGTTGCTAAGGGATATAGACAAAGAATAGGAGTAGATTACTCATAAATCTTTGCACCAGTTGCAAGACTTGATACAGTAAGGATGATCATTACTTTAGCTGCACAAAAACAATGGAAGATATTTCAGATGGATGTGAAGTCAGCATTCTTGAATGGAGTTTGGAAGAACAAGTTTATGTAGAACAACCAGCTGTCTACATTGTGGAGGGGAAGAAGAATGAAGTATACAAGCTAAACAAAGATTTGTATGGTTTGAAACAAGCACCAAGAGTATGGTATACAAGAATAGATTCTTATTTTCTCAAGAAAGGTTTTACAAGATGTCCACATGAGCATACTTTGTATTTGAAAGATGATGGTGCTGGCAATCATATCATAGTGTATTTTTATGTGGATGATCTCATATTTACTGGAAATAGTACTAAGATGATCAATGAATTCAGGGAGGATATGGTGAAAGAGTTTGAGATGATAGATCTTGGTTTGATGTCATATTTTCTTGTTATTGATCAACAAAGGTATGCTGAAGGAATTTTGAAGCGTTTCAAGATGGATAATTGTAATCCAATCTTAACACCAATAGAAGAAAGATTGAAGTTGACAAAAGATGGATCAGGAGAGCTTGTGAATTTAACAGATTTTAAAGGTTTTGTTGGATGTTTAAGATATTTGACTGCTACAAGACCTGACATCATGTTTGCAGTTGGTTTGGTTAGTAGGTTCATGGAATATCCTAGACAATCACATTTACAAGCTGCAAAACATATTTTGAGGTATGTAAAAAGAACAATAAGCATGGGAATATTTTATACTATCTCAGAAAATCCAAAGTTGGTTGGTTTCACTGATAGTGATTGGGCTGGAAATACAGAAGGTAGAAAAAGTACATCAGATTATGGATTTCAGTTGGGAACTGGTTTTTTATCTTGGTCATCTAAGAAGCAAAAAGTTCTTACATTATCTACAACAGAAGATGAATACATAGCAGCTAGCAATTGTGCTACACAAGCTTTATGGTTAAGAATGATGCTGAAGTCTTTGTTTCAAGAAAAAAAGACACCAACAACAATAGTGTGTGATAACAAGTCTTCAATTTCATTAACTAAGAATCACGTACTTCATGGAAGAAGTAAGCACATTGATATTAAATATCATTAAATTAGAGAACTTGTCAGTAGCAAGGAGATAGTTGTGGAGTTTTGTGAAAGTCAAGAGCAAGTGGATGATATTTTCACCAAGTCTTTGAGGACTAACACTTTCATTTACTTGCGTGGAAAATTGGGAATGATCAGCAAAGAGTATCTTGGTTTAAGGGAGGATGTTGAGAAATAAACCAAGATACTATAAAGAAGATAATAGGGATCAACATGTGTTGTTGATCCAATATGGAGAAAGCAGTGTGGATCAACAAAGAGAGTTGACGCAGTATGGTCGAGTCAACTGGTGTAGTTGACATGAAGTGGTTGGATCAACAACTCTTGTTGATCCATGGTACGGTTTATGGAAGTTTGCTTGGGTCACAAGTATTTTAAGTTTTAAGAGTTTGTTTACGTAAGAATTGTCTAGAAGTTTCTTGTTAGAGTTTGATTAAGTTAGGAAAGTGTTTATTACTTGAGAGTCAAGTTTGTAAACATATAAAAAGGATGTTAAGCCGTGAGTTTGAACTACATTAATTACGAGAAGCTTGTTGAAGCTTGTTTGAGTTTTAGTCCTGTGTTCTTTTCATTAAGTCTTTGATATCAGATTTTCTACACTATTGAAAGGGAATTTATAGGAATTAGTTTCATTATTAGACCCTCGCAGAATGGAATCCAACTGATTGAACAACCATTTCATTCATGAGGATATCCATGATGGCCATTATAGTTGGAAGTATTGTGAAGCAAGACTTTTTGTGTAACTTGAACTTTGTAATTATTGATTAGTTAATGAGAAATTTATTCGTATGACCCTGGAAATTATGAGTCTTACTCTTTTGGCCTTAGGGTTATTTAATAAAATTTGCAAATTATTCTAGTTTCCCTGGAATATTATTACCGGTATGCATATCGTATGCACATAAAATCAGTGTGTATATTGCCTGCGCACTATAAAATATGAAGAAAATTTAAAAAATTGTTTACAAAAATTAGTGTGCATATTTCCTTCACACTATAAAATATGAATAAAATTAAAAAAATTATGTACAAAAACCAGTGCGCATATTTTCTGCACATAAAATCAGTGTGCATATTGTCTGCACACTATAAAATATGAAGAAAATTTAAAAAATTACTTAATGAATAAAACAAATTATATGAAATGAAAATTTGATAGTTGTATTTTCGCTCGTTGTGTAGATCTTTCAAAAAGCTTTCCACGTATATAAAATTAGTCGAATTCTTGCGTATGATTCGTGAGACATGTTATGTTTAAGTTGGCATGACGATTATATCCTTAAAGGATATAGTTTATCATTTGATAATATCATCAAACATCTTTATCCAAATGACCCTCCTTCTTTTTTGAGGGTCATTTCAATAAAATGGATTAATTTTTTTATAATTGAGTTTTAAGCCAAAGGCAATTTGTGTAAGAGAGAGTGAGGAGAGGGTCAAACACTTAATTCCCACTTAATTAATTCTTGATTGCTTGAATTACAAATGAACTGGACTTGCCTATTTATAGGATTACATAAACCGTCATTACAACTTCCAGTTTTATCTAGAAAGTTCACATGCAACATACTTAAGTTAAGAAACTTGTTCACATTAAAACCGGCTAGGACATTATATAGAACTCTCTGAACTATTCAAATTAGACCCTTCTAGACTCTATTTGTTCTCTAGACTTGTCCGGAGAAATGTTTGCTTAATTTGCACAATTCGAGAATTTTCTTGACATTACAAATTATGTGTTCCAACAATTATGACATTATCTTATGTTGGGATCTATCAACAATGAACATCACGTTAGATGTATGAAAAATAATACGTAAATAACTAATCCGAGATAACTCTACTAAAACAACTTGACAAGGGCAGAATCAAAGGTTCAACAAGTTGTCCTTAACACATTAATTTCTGGGTATACTCGATATGAGTAATGCTAAACCCCTCACAGCGAAGATGTGTCCAGGATAAGACTGATCGATATAACTTGAGCTAGCATAACACAATTTACTCTCTCTTCGAACTCAGGAACGGGGATGGAAGTAAAACGCCGCACCAAAACAAAAGAAAGAAGATGATAAAAGGAAGATAGAAAGTATTCACTTCTCGTGTGTATTTTTAAAACAAAATTTCGAGTTGTATTTATAGGATGAAAAAACTTGCAAATCAAGTTAGGTTTTGGTTTTCTTCAAAAACAAGTAAAAAGAATTTACCCATAAATAGAACTCTTAAGAAACTCGCCAAAAATAAATCCGTGTAGAAAAGGGACTTGGTGCGCGCATATCGCATGGGTCAAAACAAAAGAAAGAAGATGATAAAAGGAAGACAGAAAGTATTCACTTCTCGTGTGTATTTTTAAAACATAATTTCGAGTTGTATTTATAGGATGAAAAAACTTGCAAATCAAGTTAGGTTTTGTTTTTCTTCAAAAACAAGTAAAAAGAATTTACCCATAAATAGAACTCTTAAGAAACTCGGCAAAAATAAATCCGTGTAGAAAAGGGACTTGGTGCGCGCATATCGCATGGGTCAAAACAAAAGAAAGAAGATGATAAAAGGAAGACAGAAAGTATTCACTTCTCGTGTGTATATTTAAAACAGAATATCGAGTTGTATTTATAGGATGAAAAAACTTGCAAATCAAGTTAGGTTTTGGTTTTCTTCAAAAACAAGTAAAAAGAATTTACCCATAAATAGAACTCTTAAGAAACTCGCCAAAAATAAATCCGAGTTAGAAAAGGGACTTGGTGTGCGCATATCACATGGGTCAAAACAAAAGAAAGAAGATGATAAAAGGAAGACAGGAAATATTCACTTCTCGAGTGTATTTTTAAAACAAAATTTCGATTTGTATTTATAGGATGAAAAAACTTGCAAATCAAGTTAGGTTTTGGTTTTCTTCAAAAACAAGTAAAAAGAATTTACCCATAAATAGAACTCTTAAGAAACTCGCCAAAAATAAATCCGTGTAGAAAAGAGACTTGGTGCGCGCATATCGCATGGGTCAAAACAAAAGAAAGAAGATGATAAAAGGAAGACAGAAAGTATTCACTTCTCGTGTGTATTTTTAAAACAGAATTTCGAGTTGTATATATAGGATGAAAAAACTTGCAAATCAAGTTAGGTTTTGGTTTTCTTCAAAAACAAGTAAAAAGAATTTACCCATAAATAGAACTCTTAAGAAACTTGCCAAAAATAAATTCGTGTAGAAAATGGACTTGGTGCAACATTCATTAAAAACCATTTCCCTCTCATTGTTGAAAGGGAATTTATAGGCATTAGTTGCATTATTAGACCTTTGCAGTGTGGAATCCAACTGACTGAACAACCTTTTAGTTCACGAAGACATCCATGGTGGTTACTATCTTGTACTCAGACAGTACCATATAATGAAGACTTCCTAAATGCTGCATGACAATTCAGACCAGACCCTTCGATTGTAAACATATTCCTTTGCTTGTGCGTTTGTTTGGTGTTGAATTGGATTTTAGGAGTTCATTAGTGTACTAGAATACTCGATTATAAAATAGATTGCATCTTCACATGGGTCAGCTAGATACCAATTCATATCATTTTTGAATGGTGTTTTTATTTTTTCTAGAGTTTAAATCATATCTCTTGAGTTATTTATTTGCAAATTTTCTTTCTTTCAATTCGTGTTTTTGTTAACCTTAAAATTTTCTCTTTGATGTGTACTCGAAAGAATATATACAGGGGAAAAAGATTTAACTAATGAATACCCTGTCACCACTAAGATATCATAGAATTGGAAGCCTGATTAGGAAACAACACTATATTTTGTCATCATTCATCAGCAAATTTCGTAAGAACAGTTGAGTCAAGTAGGTAGAGTTCTATGTGATACCGATAATAATCTTTGCTTCAACTCTGTTTTTAACCACAACCAAGATAATTGTTTATCTTCAAATAATGCTACTTTTCCATTTGCATTAGAATGGTCAATTCTGCCATGTACCTTTACACATTCCTATCACCCAGACAAACATTACGTAAGGTTTACATATGAACAGTAGAGCCAAATAGGCAGAGTTCTGTACGATAGCAAGCATGATTTACATTCAAGGTACCTTTATGCACAAGTAATAGCAGGATGCAGGACAATAATTTTGCCATCTTCTTACGGATGGATCAATTTTCTTATAATTGTAGTTGGTTATCCATATTTCTCGCCTACATTCAGTTGTATCAATTTTCCTACTGTTTATGGGGTCAGTTAGATTCTAATTTGCATTATTTTGAGAAGATTTGTTTGTCTTCCATATTGCAACGTCTTATTCTTTCTAGAGTCTAAGTTATATCTCGTACCGAATTTACTTGCAGATTATCTTGTTCCTTCCAATTCGCCTGTCCTAAGTAGTAATTTGCAAATTGTCATGGAAAGGTGCTTTTGAGAACCGTAAATGTTTACCTTTGATTTTTAGATTTAAATTTTCTTTTCCAACCTGAAGTTTCCAATTTGTATTCGGAAGCACATAGTCTGCGTGTTTATCATATGTTTATCTTTGCGGACAAGTAGAATAATTTTGAAAAATCGTAATGTCTGATTTTTTTTTTTATTTAACAGTATAACTAAGATTTTATTTAAAAAAAAAATCATAAGAACTTGAAGCTTAAGTTGTTATATCCAGTTATTTTGGATCGTAATACAATAAGTTAGCAATGTAACTAGGAATACCATGTTTCCTTCCTTGATGTACTGATAGATCATCCATTTAAATCCTTCCCCATAACCCAATTTACTTACTATATATACTGCACATGACCACGGGTCGAGAGGTTGTATATTTGAATTTAGAAGATTCATGTCTCTTTTGTCAGTTGAGAAATTGCTGGAAGGAGCATCTGCAGACTGGAGCCATTAATTGGGTTATTCACTGCTATGCAGTGTCTTGGTGTTGTACCTCTGGATAAGTGTTTCGGTTTTAGTTGATGAGTCTATTATTATGAAGAAATAAATTGGATAATTCACTGCAGTGTGATATTTAGGCACTTTACCTCTGACCGAGTCAGATACATTTTTGTTTTTTGACTCACTGGATGACTCAGGACTAATCCTTGAGTCGGACCGATTCTGTAGTGACCTTGAAGCTCGTCAACGCTGTTAGACCGGTCAAGAGATGATCAAGAGACTTTTTAACCGATATTTACCCGATTAGTGTAACTCGAGCGTTAATTATTAGGAATTAATCTAACACCTATCTAGATACGAAACCGGTACCGTTGGATAGATCTCGAAAGTTATGCGAAATGGACTACACGAACGTGTCGTTCTGATATCGGATGAAGATAACTTATCAATTTGTTTTTGGAGGGCAAAATAGTAATTTTGGATATTACCCTGTGGCTGCACGTGTCAAATAAAGTGGGTGCGTCACCAAATTTTATCGGCCTCATCTACACCTAACCGAGAAGATCATTCTTCTTTCTTTTCTTTCTTTCTTTCTTCTTCTTCTCTTCTTTCTTCTTCTGTTTTTCTTTTCTGCGTGAAATTTTGAGTTGAGAGTGAGAATCGATCGAGGAGATTCAGCTCAGGGGATTTGATGTTTGCAAGAGATGGTGGTGGTGTTGATTCAGGTTGTCTAATCCTTGGAGAAGAATAATTTATACTGTTATATTAAATTAGGGTTTTGTTCTTGGTTCGAATAAGTGATTAAGATGAGTTATGAGTTTCTATTAGATGAAGATCGATTGGGTTTGTATTTAATTAGAGTTTTGAAGTTGATTCAGTAGAGAATCGTTGAGGAGAGTTAAATTAGGGTTTCTGCAAATTGTTTAGAGATTCAATCAATGATGAAATTAGAGAAGAAGGAGATGATGTTTGAGGAAAATAGAAACTGGGTTTGAGTGAATTAAAGATTGAGAGTTGATTCGAGAATGAATTTGAGTATCTTGAATTTAGGGTTCATGGGTCTGAAATTTAATGGAAGAAGATGAGATGAATAATTTAAGGATATGAGGAATCAAGGTTGAAGTTTTCCAAGAGTGTGATTCATCTGTTTGAGGTAATTGTTCTTCTCAGTGATTTTAGCTAAGTTATGCAATTTCAATTGTTGATTTCGTGTGACTATGAATGAAACTAAGTTTGGGATGAGTTTAGAATGAAGTTGTGGGTGAAATTTAGATTATAATTGAATTACAGTAAGTATCTGGTAATGGCGTTGTTGTGTTATGAATGGCAGTTGAAATTGAGATGTTAATAATGTTGATGTTGAAGATGTTGAATTAGTGAAGTTGATATTGGATAATGGCGCAGGCAGTATATGATTGAGATGAACTCAGTTGATATGGATGTTGTGGTCTGAGATGATGGTTATCTGTGTGATGAAGTTCAGTTATTGTGAAGTGTTGTTGGGTTGCAGGGGAGAATAATGAATGAGTTGTGGTATGTATTTGAGATTGCATTTATAAAGATTATAGGTTATGATGGTGGTGTTGAACTGAGTTTGAGTTTAGTATGTAAAGTGCAATTGAGTTGGTTCGTTGAATTATGGGAACAAATTGTAAGGATAATTGCAAGCCTGGAGTTAATCTTTGATGTTGTGGTTTGGATTAGAGTTAATGTTACAGGGAGGTGTGTACTGGTAGTGGTTCTTTAGTTATTGGTGATTTGTGGTGATGTTTGTATATGTGTTGAGGTTGTAAGTGATGTGAATAGAGATGGTGGTGAACTGTTACATGTGTGCAAATAGTTGGTGGAGGTTTAGAAACTATAGGTATTGGTGTTGTTTGTGTGTTGGAGGCAGAGAAGGTGTAACTGAAATGTAGTTATAGGAATGTAGTTAGTGCTAGCAGTGAAAACTTGGAAAATCTGCAATTGCAGGTAATTGAAGTTGTATTTGTAAGTTGATTCTGAAGTTCATTTTGAAAGAATGAATAAATTGTTGTGATTGTTTAAAATGAAATCTGTAATAGAATTAGGTTGTTAGTCATCCCAGTCAGATGTCTGACCGAATTGTCTTGTATGACTCAGTTCTTCTGACTGAGTCGAGTTAACCCTGTAACCTGAGTTGAATCGATTTGACTCAGTGGACCTTGACCGAGTTAACCCTTTGACCCGACCTTGACTGTTGACTTTAACTTTGACCTTAACCTTGACAGTTGACCTGACCTTAGACCAGTAGACTTACCTTGACCTTTGACTGACGTTTACCGTTAGTTGACTCTGTTGATCGTTATCGTTGACTGTTAGTTGACCAGATTAGACATTTTGGACCTCTTGTGATCCGAATTAACATCCGGTTCCTTCTACAAAGTTGTAGATATTCACAAGACTTAGCTACGGACTATAAAATCAATCTAATCGTTTTAGTGAACTCTTAGTTATAATAAAGATAGAGAATAAGATACCATATTGGGTTTAGAACCATTAGATAAACTTGTATGATTCTTGTATGAGCCTTTTGACTAGATTCTTAGACTTCTTGTGTGATTAATAGTTATTCTGTCTTACCAAATGGTCGATTCCAAAGGATGAACCAGTGGATCGTGGATCTCGAGGTAGCCGTGGCTTGTCATCAAAAGAGGTGGGAATGCATTTGACAGTTTTGTAATCATTTTTATTTCTCTTATGAAAGTCTTTGTTTTATAAACTCATGCATTGTCTATTTCTTAATTGCATTGTCTATTCGTATATTCCTTGCTTTGTTTATCTTTATGATTGTCTTTGGGAAATGAGAATTTCCATCTATGGTATATTGGATACGCTCCTTCATATTCTTATGGCTAGGGCGATAGACCGCAATATTAATAATAGGTGTGGAATTGGCATCAATATTACAGGTGTGTAACTTTCACCCACAGATTGCTTTACGTCTTCAGCATTACGGTGTGTAAATGTCACCACATAAATTATAAGGTGTGTAAATGTCACCGCAGAAACTAAAGGAGGAGTTTAGGTTCTTATACATGATTGTTTATTTCAGCGGTTTTGTTGTCTTCTAATCTTTGGGAAAACATGTAATGTTTTCCAAATATGTTTTCTAAATCTGTTTTCCAAATCTGTTTTCCAAATCTGCATATGATTACTTAGAAGTTAAATGTTAATTATTCCCCATTTTCAGTTTCAGTGACAGAGCAGAGTTTATTGCAATAAAGTTCCGAGAAGTTAACTTCGTTAGTTGATTATATTCCGATATGTTGATTGTGTTGTATATTTTTTTGCAAACCAAATGATTATTTTATATATATATATCATTGGAAAGGAATTCTGGTATATGTATTTCTGAGAGGGGTTAGCTTTGGGTTAAATTTTTGTAGCAGATTTCTTAATTGAAAGTTCAAGTGTATAATTTGGATTCGTTAGTGCCTCTTTATTTAGTTAAATTCTTGGTTTAGTCAGCTGTTATCTTAGGGGACGCTACAGATTCAGTCGATAAAATATTTTTTTTGATGCTAAATAAAATTTATTACTTAATCTGGAATGTTATAATAGTCATCATTCAGAGTTTGGTGATAAGATATGGAAAAGTTGTTGTGAAATAAAGGCTAGCTGCGTCATCTCTTGCTTTAAAGAGTGAGCTACATTATTACTAAGTTTGTGAACACGCTTACAAAACCAGAAGTTACTACTACTAAGTTTAGTTTTTGCTCTTTGAGCAGTACTTTGGTTGAACCAATGAACCTGTGATTGTTGTCATGTTAAAGACTTTACCAGATTATCACAATCCGTTTCAGAAATTGCTTTATCAATCCTCAGTTCCTCCAACAATTCCATAACTAATTCCAATGGTTTACATTCAAAATGCTCATCCCATAGTCCGCCTTCACTTCTTCCTCAAACTTTATGCCTTTAGCTCCTAGATATTTGCCTGCAAAACCACAAAGTATTAGCCAAACACTTCCTTTTTTAGAAACTGGAATGTAAGAACCATCCAGATTCACTTTCACAAATTCCTTGTCAGGTGGAATCCAGATTTTTATCTGCATTTTGTCAGAAATACGATGCTGAGAAGCAAAAATGCACAATGAACTATCAAATTATGGTTTCTAGATATAGTACTTTGCACATTAGGTTTTATTCCTTGGGAGCCTATAATTCCATAATGCTTCCAAACCTATTTAGGTATATGATCAACTGAGACAAAATTGTCAACTTCATTACTAAAAATGGTATTATGGGCACTTTTAAGAGAAAAATTGTCTTTTCTGTCATCTTTCCATATAATAAAATCTTCTCCCGTGGATGAAATTATCATTTTAAGAATTAACTCAACACAACTCAGGGAAAACAGAGATGCTATTATATCAATATTCAAGTCTCTAGTACCTGGCAAGAATAAATCACAAACAAGATTAAAAAATTTATAACTAGAAGAACCAAAAATTGGTATAGGTGGACTATCAAGACCTATAACCCAATAATCTATCCATATGATAATTTTAGTGCCACATATTACAACCCACATATATAGTGTATTGATGTACAATCTCAAGACCAGAATAAATACTTCTCCATAACAAGAACAATCATCTTTGAGTTTATCTAAATGCAGGAAACTTCCAAGTTTTGAGTATTTAATTACCTCTAAGAATTTGAAAACAAAGTGAGTATTCATGATTACAAGATCTCCAATCCACCTATTGGTTATAAGAGGAGTATTAAAAAAAATTATATTTCTAAGACCTAATACACCTAAAGCTTTTAGTAGAATAAGCTTATGCCATCATATAAAATATATTCCCTTTTGACTATCTTTTCCTAACAGAAATTGTCTTTGGATGGGGTCCATTTGAGCAATCATAGTAGGAATTCCAAAACTACCCATTTGATGAGTTTGTAAGATATTAAGAACATGTTTGACCATTGTAGTTCTAGCCGACTGATTTATGGTTTTACCCTTCAATTTTTTGAGCCTTGATCCAGATAAATGAATAATAGGTTTGAAAGCTTTAGTTTATCCCTTCTCATTAATAGAGTTACTCCTAAGTATTTGTCACTATCGAAGAAAGTAGTTCCTCCAAAAGTTAACTTCCTAATCTGGTGATTATTGCATGAGAAGCTCAATACCATTGATATGATGCAGATAAAAGGTACTGATAATTATAATTCATGTGTGCTTTGTGGCGATGACATGGAATCACAAGATCATATCTTTCTACATTGTAAGATAGCACATGTGATTTGGTCTATGGCTTTACCTAGTAATTATTGGGCATGGGTTGTGCCTAGGAGTATGGGAATTTTAGCTCTTACCTGGCATCATGTTCACTTCTCTCACAGAGGAAACTTCATATGGAGCTTCATTCCAGCTGCAGTCGTTTATACTATTTGGATGGAAAGAAACATACGAACCTTTGAGCCTAACTACAATTTCAAGACTGAAGTTGATTTAGGTATAAAAGTGAAGTCTCTGATTTTATCTTGGCTAGTGTAGCTAGTAGAAGAGATCACTTGAACCTTTCTAGCTCGGTTTTTAATAATGGGATGCCCTTTTTGTTTAATAATGTTGTTTATTTCTTTTTCTTTCTCTACCTCCGGTAGATTTTTGTAAATTCTTATTCTTCAATATAATCTTCTCTTCCTATCAAAAAAAAAAAAAAGGTAAATTGAGTTTATTTATTAGGTGGTATTAGACTTATGAAATATTACCTCTGAATTATTGTTCTCCTGACATTTCTATTAGGAAATTCAAAGAAGTAGAAGAATTTTTAGTGAAAAAAATTGTTGACAAGGTTAAATTTGGTGGGATTCGATTGTTTGAAGGAATGTATTATTTACGGCGTTGAAAAAAATAACCATTTTCTGGTTGTTGGGAGATAGCTATTGTCATTGGAAATTAGATAAAAGCATGGAATGTTGGGTTCAATCTTCTCGGATAAAATTGTTTCCACTCGAAGAAATAGAGACTGCCATTTTTTTGTTTAATACGAAAGGAAATATATTGAATTGAAAAAATTATACATCAATCATTATCCATATGGATACATTGTGTTATCCATACCAGAATATTGTTTGACCATTCTTTAACTGAAACACTAGCTATACCATGTTTAGCCAGTGTGTGAGAAATATTATTTGCATTTCTATGCACATGTGTGCATTTCCAAGTTACAAAGTAATTCAAAATTTTACTACAATCGGTAATTAAATTTCTTGTTGTCCACTTGATTGAATCTAATACACAATTCAAAGCAGTGATAACATTTTGACGGTCACCCTCCAAATGCAATGCTTGTAGCCCTTTACCTTTTTCCCAAAATACTTGTACCCCTTTACCTCTTGCCTAAAATACCGCTTCCAATAATGCTTTAACTTCATCCTATTCAGGATATATTGCTTTGTTCATACAACATCTAACTCCGTGTTTTTTTATAAGAAAAAGAGCTAAGGTGATTAGGCAAGCGATCCACTCATGGTTACAGCATGGATAGCATCTGAGATAACTCTATCATCAGAAGTATCCTCCAAAATATGTTCAACATTATTACAATAATCTCTGTGAGAGTTGTTTGTTGAATTATTTTAGACAAGCATGAGAGTTTGTAAGTTGGATCCTCTCCAGGTAGATTCAGAAAATAATGTAGATTGCCTAGCTAGTCTGGCTAGGTTTATGGCAGGCTGATTTTGCTGAGCATTAACTTTTATGAGTTTCCCTAAGACAAACTCAATATGATCATGGTTGTTGTTGATGTCTTAGCTTTGGTTTCTCCTTCCTGTAAAACGGTGTTGTACTTTTATTTGGTATCCTTTTGTGATAGCTTGTAGATCTTCTTATGTTTCAGTAGCAAAGTTGATGTTTGTTTTCCGCATAGTCTTCCCCCGCATCATAGAAGGTTGAGATCCTCTGCTTGTTCTTTTAGGTCCTCCGATTCCAATGTTGTAGTCTTTGAAGTTTCTTGTGCCCATGCATTGACCTATGAAGGAAAAAGTAACAAAGGAATAGTTAGTATAATTTTGTAAATCACTATTAACATGGCATGTGTTAGCTAGGGTAATATGCATGCTAATAGTGATTCCAAATTTATCATAGCTGTGCATGTGCTGACTGTAATTCTCAGGAGGAGAATGATTGATGTTAGGCAGGTAATAATGGTTATTTCGGATGTTCCCTGGTTTATGATGAACTCTGGAGTGGTTGCAGAGATGCTCAGTGATTTTACTTGTGGTAGTTGAGGCAGAGGGTTTGATTTTTCGAAAGACCCAGCCGCATCTGGCTTTCTAGATAAACCATCAAATGGTGGCATAAGAAGCATTCCAACTAGCATGATGATTATCTGTCTGAAACCAGCTATTGAACCATTCATGGAAAGAGTCGCAGGAGGAGAAGAGTTGGTGATGATTTCCAAAGAGCTTCTTCCAAACATCAGAGGCAGCAGGACAAGTTAAGAGAAAATGTGTTATGTCTTCAGTTCTATTTTGGCAAAAAGAGCATATAGGATCAATGTAGCTCAGGATACTAGTAGTCTTGGCATTTGTTTGGAGAATACCATGAGCACATTTCCAGATAAAAATGTGAATAGATGGGTTTGTATCAAGTCCCCAGATCTGGTTCCAAGGAGATGATTGAGTGTCATTGGCATACTTGTCATGAATCTTCTTATCATATAGAGATTTGACAGAGAACTTGTTGTTAGGAGTGAGTGCCCATTGAATTTAATCCTGATCATTAGGAGAGTGAGGGGTTTGGAGAATGAGTTGTATGGTTTCTGGTGTGAACCATTGGTTTAAGATGTAATTGTCCCATTCTCCATGGGTATTGAAAAGTTGATTAACTATTATGAGGTTGTCAGGGCATAGAATAGGTCTGGATATTCTGTCAGTAGCATTGTTTATATATCCATATGTGCTCCCAGGTATTAATCTGACTTCTATCACCAATCTTCAATATGTAGTTCTGCTGGATTAAAGTTATCCCTTCCAGAATTCCTTTCCAGATCCAAGAATCAGCAACCTTGGGTTTGGTATCCATTCTTATAACTTCAGTAGTTGGATAGTGGGAGGCCTTCATGGTACTTATCCATAGGGAATATGGTTCCATAATTAGTCTCCAATCAATTCTTGTGAGCATACCCAAGTTGAAGAGTTCCATGTTCTTGAATCCCAGTCCTCCTAACTCTTTTGGTTTGTTTACAACATCCCAAGCAAAGTAGTAGAGACCTTTAGATTTATATTGTTCTTTGTTCCATAAGAAATCTCTTTGGATGGCATTGATCTCATTGCATGTGGTTTTGGGGATTTTGAAGCATTTCATTTGGAAGATACTGGAGGTAGAAGTGACTGATTGAATCATGGTTAGTTTCCCAGTAGTAGAGAGGTTTGTCTTCCAACCAGCAAACCTAAATTTCAGCTTTTCAACACAAGGTTTAAAGGCTTGTATCTTACTCTTGGTGGTGACCAAGGGAGATCCCAGATATTTATCAGAAGGATTAATTTTTTGAACTTTCATAGTGTTACTGATATAGTCAGCAATTTCAGGAGAAGTATTCTTGCTGAAGAAGATTCCATACTTGGAGAAGTTTATTAGTTGTCCAGAAGCCTGACCAAATTCATAGAAGATATTGATTATATTGTTGCATTCTTGCATGTTGTCTTTGCAGAATATCATGCAGTCATCAGCAAACAGAAGATGGTTAATAGCTAGAGCATCCTTGCAGATTTTGATTCCTTGAATTTGATGATGAATTTCAGCATGTGTCAGATACCGGGATAAAGCTTCCATTCATAATAGAAAAAGATATGGTGAGAGGGGGTCTCCTTGTCTCAAGCCTCTGGTGGGTTTGAAAAATTTTCCTGGAGCTCCATTGACCAAGACAGCTGAGCTAGTGGAGGAAATACATTGGTGAATTAAGTTGCACCATTTAGAGTTGAAGCCCATTTGAGATAAGACCTTTAGTAGGAAGTACCAGTTGACTCTATCAAAAGCTTAGGCCATGTCTATTTTGATTCCCATAGTGCCATTGTTTCCTCTTTTCCCTATTCTGGTGTTCATGTGATGAATTATTTCATGTGCTATGGCAATATTGTCAGAGATTTGTCTTCCATGGATAAAAGCCGATTGGAAAGGGGATATTAATTTATGTAGAAATGGTTTCAATCTTTGGGCAAGAAGTTTAGAGATCATTTTTTAGGTGGTATTACATATGGATATGGGTCTGAAATGAGAGGGTGTAGTGGGTTTTTCAATTTTGGGAATAAGGGATATGAAGGTTGAGTTCATCTCTTTTAGAATGTAACCAGTATTAAAAACTTGTTGAACCATGCTTGTGATATCTTCTCCAACAATGTCCCAGTTGGCTTGAAAGAAATTTGGAGGGAAACCATTTGGGCCTGGTGCTTTGTCTCCAACCATACTGAAAACAAAATTTTTGATATCCAGAGCTTCAAGTATCCTAGTGAGGTTTTGGTTTTCTTGATAAGTTATGGTGGATGGGATGAGGCCTATGATGAAGGGGTTGAGGGTAATGGGTTCAGCAGTTGCCATAGTGGCAAAGTGAGTTGTGAAAGTCTGAGTGATCTCAATGTTGTCTTGTATCCAGGTTCCATCTTCTTTCTGTATGGAGTCAATTTTGTTTCTCTTATATCTTTTCTTTGCTGCAAGGTGGAAGTAGCCAATATTCCTGTTGATGTGAATCAATAATGTTGTAGAAAGTGGTAGTAAGGTTGTCGTTCACTCGGACATGTTGAAATCGATTTTAGGATTTAATAAACTAAAATAAAAGAAAAATATATTCAAAATATTGTCACATAATATTAGGAATAACCAAGACACTGATTCCACTATTACACATGAATAAATTATGGTAAATAACCCAAAACTCTAATTATCTTTTAAGTTCTTTGTTTCTTAATTCACAAATAATCAGGAAAATTCTCAACTATTAATTGTATCCCCTAAGCATAGATTATCTAAACAAAGCATAACATATCTAATTGAATCACAACTAATGAAGAAAATTATGCAAAATGGGAGAAATATAATGAAAACCAGGTTTGTAACAGTTATATATATTTGTTACAAACTGAGTTGTTACAGAGAATGACAAAAGTTTCCTGTCACTGTTACTGTTGCTTTAAGACTGTCTCCTGAACTACGACCCTCATCTTGAGTCGTTAACACTTTAGCATGAACGACTGTTCTTAGGCGTCTAATGTTCTTCGTGTTCTTCAATGGCAGCAGTAGCAGCAGATTTCTCTGGTGATCATTCTTTCGCCTCTGCCATGTCATCAGGGAGCTACCTGAATGCGGATTGTAGAACATATGCAATCATAATTCCTTAACTATCGAGGTATATATGTATCTTTAAATTCTGTTCATTGTTAAATCCATATTCAATCCCTCATCATATCATATCTTGTAATGTTTACGGCTAGTATCTAACAGTTCATATCTTACTTGGAACGTGGCATTGACAGCAATTAGGTGATGTAAGTATGCATATATGAATCCGAGACTCCACCATCAAGGACAGAACATGAAACACCTAGTTTGTTAGGAAAACTAAAGGACAAGCCTACATTTCCCAACTGTGATTATAATAAGTTGTTTCTTGCTTGTCGGTTGACTGTAGGAGTTTAGTGATGTGAATCCTATTATTTAGAACATTTTATCATTCTATGCAGTTGTTTCTTGGACGCCTTCCCTTCTCTCGTGGACCCTCAACAAACATAAATGTATTTTGGGCTTATATTCAAATGTTTTCTTTCTTCAGCTCAAATCAAGAATGACCCTGCAGTAGTTGTTTGGTGAATTGGTATAAATTCAAATATCTGCCATCCTGTGTTGCGTCATATTGTATGTTGTGCTGCCATTAAGGTTTCCTATTATGCATCTTCTATTTGGGTTATGTATTTTGTTAGTGCAGCGTTTGATCTTAACTGCTTATGCATAATTTAGGTTCTAACATTTGTTTATGAAGTGTAAAATGATTTATTAATTTTTTTATTTTCATTTGCAGTTAATGGGGACTTTTCCAAGACTGCAGTGTAAAATGGGGGAACTTCATTTTGAAATATGGGCCAAGTTCATCATCAACGGAGTTTATTATTTTGCTGTTTAGCCAATCTTTTATTAGTTTATCATTTTGTAACTGAATCTTAGAACTTAATTACCTTTATGGTTGTAGAAACTTAAATTGGTCTGAAGTTAGATTTTATACCTTTTTTATGTAATTTGAACCTAGTGAATGTTGAATTGAAAGAATATTTGTGTGAAAATTTAATTTGAATTTGGTTCTCATTTGAGTTTGATTGTCATTTGAGTTTATTTTGGTTTTCATTTGAATTTTCATTTGAGTTCCATTTGATGAGTACTCAGATTTAGTCAGCTTAGACAGATTCAGTCAGGAAATCTGAATCTAATTTTTTTTATATTAAAATCCAAATCTAGGACCGACTGTGGTCAGTCTTAACTCATTGACTGTTACAGTCGTTCGTTGATATGAGTTGCACCGCGACCCACAGAGCCACATCATATATGAAAAAGACGCTCAGACTGCGACCATTTCCGCGACTGACAAAGCAAGTCATATATACGAGTTAAATGACTTGCTTCATCAGTCGCGATACTGTTGATTTATACTAGTGTAATATCCCCCTAACTCTCCCTCCCCTTCTATGACATCACATGACTCTATATATACTCTATAGGGAAGCAAAATCTCTGTAATAACTCCCGAATAATTCCCTTATCTTCTCCATTATTATTTTTATTCTCCACGGGATAATTTCTATGTTTTAACTCCTTACGCATTTTCTTGTGCTTTATACCCTCCAAAAAAGTTATGTACGCATCATATATTGAGTCAAACTCTTGTACAGCTAATATACCCCCATAACTTCCACAAGAAAATCCCGTGTATTCCTCGGTGTTCTGTTTTATCCAAACTCGATGAACTGGCCCTATTTGATCGATTCTGTTGGACCTACTAACCCTGTTCAGTCTTAACAGGACCAACCCAAACAAATCCCGTGATTGAATCTCCTCCAAACTATCCAAAACTCGAATCAAAATTATGTTCTTCCCTGCCAATATTTCCCGCCAGATTTGAAAAATCAAAGGTTAGGGATGACCTCCCCCTAACATACAGGGTGGTGCGAATAGCAGTTGGATCCTGGGGGTTCCCTTATCCAAAATGAGGGTGATTTTATCACTTTTATTCTGGGCTCCAAATAGCACTTTTTGAGCAACTTTTTCCGCACAAGTGTATTTCTCCAAAAACACCTACACAAACATAAAAACACCAAAATTAGTACAAAAATCGAGACTAACAATGGAGACACTGAGGACAATTCAGACACAAAAATGTGTCTATCACCTGTCACCAAGTTTGATAAGATGGTCTCTTCTCTTAATTTTCCAGAAGGATTCTTGGACCTGCTGCCAATGTTCCCACTTGTTATCTGTCTTCTTTGATGTTCTTTCCCCTAGTTGGATAGAACTGATTGTTGGATATCCAATCTAGTTTCTATATACATTTTTCTAAGTTGGTCTTGATATTGTCATAGATATCTTTATTCCATTTCTTTAATTTAACTTTCACATCTCTGAGTTTCCTAGCTATTTTTATGGATAGAGAGCCTTTGTGTTGGGTTTTCGAGCATTCATCAATGATGATTTTACATTCAGCATGGTTGAGCCAGGGGCCAAAGAATTTGAATGGGACTTGACCATGTCTCCAGGAAGTATTGGTGTTGAGGATGATAGGGTTTTGGTCAGAACCAATGGCAGTGAGGTTGGAGATAGTAGCATTGGGTTGCAGCTCCATCCAAGATTCATTAGCTAGCCCTTTATCTAATATATGTTCAGTAAGTTTATTACCAGATCTTCTATTAGTCCAGGTGAAAGGACACTGTAGCTCAAATCAATAAGTTTATCTTCTTCAATTTTGTCAAAGAGTAAATCAGCTTTAGCTTGATCAATAGGATGATGGCTATACTTCTCATACTCATAGAGAACAAAGTTGAAATCACCCATGATTAGCCAAGGAAGGGAGTTAGAAGCATCAGTGTTTTCAATCATCTTCTAGGACTTGATCTTTTCACAAGTATTATAAGGATTTCCATATAAGCGTGTGAATAACCAAGGGTATCCATGCAAAGGATGAATGATGGCACTAATATGATGTTCAGAGAAGTCCTCAATGGTGACAACTAGGTTAGTTTTCCAGGCAAGAGCAAGGTCTCCAGCTGTTTTGGCATTTCCTTTAGGTTCAACAAATCAAAAATTAGTGACTCCTATGTTGCCTAGGATTTTATTAAGGTTTCTATACTGTTTCTTAGTTTCAGATAAGAAAAATATGGCAGGATTATATTTGTTAAGCATTCTATTTAGGTGCTAACTAGTACGTGGTTGACCTATGCCTTGACAGTTCCAAGAAATGATAGAATAAAATTTCCAGAAGTAAGATATGGTTAGGTAACTAAATATGATGATTTTGTAGCCTAGTAATAGGGTGATGAAATTACTAGCAAATAAATATGGTTTCATCCAAAGAAACTTGAGCATAAAAAATAAAATAAGCATGACATTATGATAATATAGGGTGCAGGGTTGAGTGAGTTTTACCTGAGGGGTATTGAAAGGGTTAACTCCTTCCAAATTGCTAGTAGTTTCTTCAGTCAGACGGTCCTCTTTCCTTTGTGTAGTCTGCATATTGATTCTTTTTGCTGGTTGGTGCTGATTCCATTGCAAGGCTTGGTGGTCAGGGTACATAGGTAGGGTGTACAGTTTTCTTTTAGGGTCTACTAACTGGGGGTGTTGTTCCACATCAACTCCTTTGAGTTTAAATTATGCTTTCATGCTTTCCCATATGAGCTTTTTATGCTGATTAAATTCCTCCATTATCTAATATTGGATATCAGCTACGGTGGGGAGGTTGTTGAGAGTATTGTTGGGGGTGATGTTGGTATTGATGTGAAGGTTGGTATTGTTGATTTTTGGGAAAATGGTTATAGGGTCAATTGTTTCTTCAAGGTCAGTTGGAGTGGAACTGGTTATATCTCTCTTTCTTGCAGCAGCCTTGATGTTGCCTTTCTTTTTCAAAGTATCCTCTCTGTTTCTGTTGCTTTCTACAAGTTTCTTGTGCTTCTTTTTGCAAGAAACAACCTCAGGGTTGGTTGTAGGGATGTATTTAGTAATTGGTTGATCAAGACCTGCTTGGAAGATTAGATATTGTGGGGAGCCATCAAGTTCCTCAGTAGAGTTTTGGATAAGGGTCTTTTGTTGGGACAATCTCATTTAGATTGCAAACTCTTCAGCTGAATATCTATCAGTATAGTGGTGGATATGTGTTGGTTTTTTAAGGGGACTTATTGGAGAGTTGCTAGTAGTAGCAGAGGATGGTGTGGTGGGTGTTGATGGGTAAAGATTCCTAGTACTGGAGGTGTACTGGTTAGGAGGGGTTTTCTGACGTTCCTCTCTTTCTTCAAGGAAAAGAGGACCTGGGTGGTCAAGAATTCTACAAACCTTGCAAAATGATATATCAGTGAGAGCATAGGCCAGTTCCAACCAGTAAGAAGTATTGGCATCTTCATAGGCATCAATACCAAATTTTAAGGCTCTGGTTACATCGATTGTGAGGAGGACTTCAAGATTCTTCTCATCATCATCTCTTCCATAAGCTTTCTTTGATTCTTGAAAGATATCAGCTGGTCTTATTAGGTTTATTATGTCAGGGATGATGTGGATAGGGATTTTTTTTCACCAAATTCCAGATTCTAACTTTGTAGAAGTTTGTTTTATCAATGAAATCTGGACCTGGGGTTGGAACCTTAGTAAGAATAATTAGCTTGTCAAAGTTGCCTCTGGTTCCTCCTTTACTGGACACTTTGTAGTCTTCAATATTGTTTAATTTAATTGAGTAGTAATTCCTCCTTTTCTTCCATAAGGAGACATCATCATTCCTTTTAAGTTCCCAGTTATTGTTGATGAATCTGGATATAACTGTTGTTTCATGTGATATTATGCTGCAGTACCTTCCAATGAAGCCCCATTTCCAATCTAACTTTTTCTTTGGTAAGACATTTTCTTGGTTTATGAAGACCTATGGGAATAAATCCTTAGGTAAGTTAAGGGAGGAATTCATTTGCTTTACAAGATTGTCTATATGTTCAGTGTTCTTGGTTCCTAAAGAAGAAGCCATGGAAGGGTGAATAAGAAGATTTATACTGGTTATAGTGTATCTGAGGTAGTTATAGGGGAGGGTGTTGGTGTTGGAGGGAAAAGTTGTTTTATAGTGGTAAACTTTAATTTGAATTTTGAACAATTGAGCAGAAGGGTTCAGAAAGTATAATTTGTAGTGTTGTTGCAGTTGAATTGGTTGTATATGGTGATGACCAAGTCTAACAGTGTTGTAGGTTAGAGACCAGACCGCTAGTAACCATGTGCAAGACCACATATGCCAGCTAAGAGTGTACCTGATAGTGATGGGGTGGTTGGTGGAGTTGCCTACTAGCAATCTTTTGGAGCAGTACCTGTCAAAAATACTAGAACCAAAGCAATTTCCAGGAAATGAATTATATATTTGTCAATAAACATATATTTTTAGCTCTCTGATAGGGTACGATTTGTTGTTATTCAGACTTTGGTTTTGACAAGTAAAGATAAAAGTTTTCCATGTGATGTAATTGTACTTTCTAATTTGAAGGGGATTTGGGATATGTATGTTGATTAAGGTCTTATGAGGGTGAATTATCATGCAGCTAAGAGATGAAGGCTAGTCTAAACCTAAGTACTTGAAGATTCTCTTATAATGAATTTGCATGGTGTTTTTAATGATGTTATCTTTAGGGTCAGAATTAACATCAGAGTACTGAGAATAATTCAAGATTTGAGTGTGATCATACCTGAGGTCATACTTGTGTCTTATGTGTTTGTTTACCTTAATCACTTTGTCATTGTTGGACTTTCCTCTGAACGAGTTTGGTTCCTTAATGGGTCGACTTTTTGTTCCAAGACCGGGTTAAAGGGCTTCCGGATTCGATTCACTTTTAATTCCTTGAAATAACTGCCAAGTGTTGATTGTTGCCTCGTGTTAGACAATAGAGTTGAATAGCGTGAGTTATGATTGTGCATGCACCCATTGAGATTGAAGTTCCGGAAGGTCCAGTGCAACGTATCTCTAGGCTGGGTGACCAACGGCCGGGATAAAATATCTGTTGGCCTTCCCGGGAATATAACCGACTGCGGAGAAATCAGTTTCAAATTCCAGACCTGAGAGTCCCAAAATTCTACAGACCCAGAAACACGAAGTCGATGCAAAAACCAATTGCAACTCAGAATTTTGATTTGCTCCATGCGAAGAGTGGATAAAAAATGTCGGATGATGTTCCAGCCGTCAACCAATCCAACTTCAATTTTCATGACAACCAGGTACTTATTTTTGACATTGATATTGAAGCAGATAATTCTTAGGTTCAGATTTTGTTTTTCTAGGATGAAGCAAGAACTACTAATAATTTATAGGTATCTGAACTCAAGTAATTTCAAATTCCTCCAATTTGATAGGTGATATAAGTAAGTAGTGATAGCGAGACCCCTGAGGAGGCCATGCATGAAGTTTTAAATGGTGCTAGTGGAGAAGGGATGATTGGTAGAAGTTGTTCTGATGTCCCAAGAGATGATGGAACCCTGGTACCTCCACGAGAAATTCAACCTCAACTCCTGGGTGCGAAAGATGGATGGGTATTTTTGATGAGCATCCTAACAAGGGTCGGTTTGTAGTAAATGAAGGATTGTTTCTTGTTGGTGATCAGCAGGTGGTGTGTGGTGGTGCTAGGCAGGTTTTTTTTTCTTATCCAATTTCAGAGGAATGCAAGGAAAAAATTCATGAGAATGATTCCCTTCTCCTCCCCAAAGATGAAGTAGTATTTCCCAACATGTTTATGATGGCTCCTGTGTTGCGGCAGCTAGCTGAGGATGTTTATGATATTGCTATTTTTGGTCATGGTGGGATTACAGAGCCACATAAAATAGCAGAAGGTGAAGTTCTTCCTATGGGCCAGCCTAGGGGTGGTGGGAGATATTCTATTGCAAGGAGAACATTTGAACCAGAAGAAAAAGCAGATGGTGTACCTGCAGCTGCACAGGGGATAACAAGGGGTTTTGCAGCGGGGCCTGTAGATGCAACGCGGTTTGGAGATGCACACAAGGTAGGTCCATGAGGAGCTCATCTCTAAAATTATAATGTTGTAAGTATTTTCATATTTTGCTATATGAGAGGTGTTGTGAAGTTGCTTTAGACAATGGATTTTTGGTATCTTGGAGACATTATTGCTAGTTGTAAAAACAATGTTTAAATTTGTGGTTAAATGATAGTAGTTATGGGATGTTTTGGTAGCTGTAATGGCTAAAATTGGGTTCTTAAGTATCTGTTTGGCTATGCATTAAAAATTATCATAGAGAATTATTTTGTCCGGTTTGAACTGTTGAGTATCATATTAAAGGTGTTGGGTTAGGTTTGAGGGGTGATCTTTCTTCCTTAGGTGATAGGGTTGCATACTAGGTAGCTGACAGATTATAATCCATAGATTAACACCAAGGAGATTAGAGATACCTGAAGGTAAAGGAATAGGAATATAAACCAATGTTTCCATAGCATTGTGGTGTAGCAACATACCAGGACAGGGTTCAGACTCCAGAGAGATTAGATGGATTGACTTGAGCTCTTTGGAATCAACACTTGCAAACAATTTAAGAATGATCAGGGGAGAGAGTTGAGCTCTTAGAAGGAGTCTTACCTTGCAGTGAACTAAGTTATCATCTCTGGAGATCTCACTGAATATAATGAAATTGAAGGAGAGAAGGTAGAATTTAGCAGTAACGCGGGGTAATCTGCTCCCAAATGAGCAATTTCAGAGTAGGTTCCATGTTACATTCATAATTGATTTGCGATAGGGTTTATAGAATGATATTCTATTCAGACCTCTAGGCTCCATAAGAGTCATGTGGATGGATTGATTGACATTAGAGTGAGCAATAGCTGTTTGGTTAGCAACAAAATTCCTTGTGGAAATTTAGAATTCAGTATATAAATCAGCTAAGGGTGTGGTGGGGGTATTGTAAGAGGTGAATGAGTTGTATGTGATTGATGTGGTTACTGTAATTGCTGTGATTCCTGTGAGTTTTGTGATTTCACCCCAGATTGGTTTGCTTGTGTTGCTTGTGATTTCCGATTTGATTATCAGCTTCTCCTCTTGAGTGATCGTTGGGATGGTAATCCTCCTAGTATGATTGTTGAGAGTATGATCAATGTGGTAGTAGTAAGTTTGCTTTGGGAGCGTTGTTGGCGTCATTGGGAGATTTTCGGTAGGAGCATCCGGTGAAACTAGTCGTTGAAACGACCGTTGAAGGAAGAAGACAGACTAAAACCCGGTAGGGCTATTCAGAAGACGGGGAAAAAACGGTAGAAGAGAGAGGAGAGAAGGCATAACTCATTTCTGGTAGAAGAGAGAGGAGAGATGATGAGATCACTTAGATTCTAAGATTTACTCCGTCTGTATTACCTGCAAATTTACCTTCCTAAATTGGGGCCTATACAATTTAATTGGGGCCTATAGCTAGATGACAAAAAAGGTCACTAGAAATCACTTCACACCACCACTTATCAAAATAATTACCAAACTACCTATTTTACTCCTGATTAATTAACACTAATTAATCATATTAGGGGTTAATTTTGTTTTGGATGTGAGATTAACTAATGTTAGAGAGTTCATCAAAGCATCAACATTTTGATTTTTTTCGCAAAAATTACACAGAATCGGTTTACGTTCATTCAATTGTAAACCGATTCTGGATTGGTGTTAAGAATTACCAGAGGACATCCAGAATCGGTTTACTTATAAATGTATTATAATTCGATTATCAAAATCGGATTTTGCTTATGACATGTATAAACCGATTGTTTCCTTTCATTACCAATTTTCATTCATCGCATTATTATTGTAGGATGCATTTAGCACATGCATCAAGCCTTTAAACCCCTAGGCGACCCTAGTGGATGAGTTATAGTCTCGTGAGGGTTTACATAGAGGTCTACCCACAAAACCTATACAAAAACTTCTAAAACCATCAATCTTCCTCCTCCGAAGATGATACGGCATCCAAGCATTCCGGGTTATCCTCCGGGATTCTTTCTTCCAAGAAGTGGTAGCTTGCATCGAATGCTAATGCTTCCCCCTTTACTTCCAAGTAGCTCTCTTTCACGACTTCGTGCTACAAAAATACAAAAACAAGCTTACATTTGTTAGTGGTGTTTCGTTGGAAGATAACACAACATGGGGTACGTAAAAAAAACACAAAATTACTTACAAATTTTGCAATGGACAAGGTGAAGGGGAGAGCGTTAAAAATCGGAGGTTGGAGAGCTAAAAAAGCAAGTATCGCTTTTTCGATGACTATGTGTCTTTCATGGATGGCTGGAACACTTCTTGCGTTAGAATTTCCAAATTGTTGGATAAATTTGTTGTGTACTTTAACCCAAAAGGTTGTTGAATCCTCTCTTTCGGAGGATTGACGTCTAAGCCGATTTTGCGCATACCATGCTTTCGTGATTGCCAAATCTTCCGCGGAGTGGAATGATGCAATTTCTTGTATGTATATGTATGGAATGAGTAGTTGTGGAGTATATGGAGTGAGGGGGAATAAAATGATTAATTTTGGGGCAAATGGGGTCCAAAGGTGAGGTCTCTATTTATAGAGAAAGTCCCAAACGACTATTTTTTTTTGAAAAACGTGTAATAATTTGAAGTAATCGGTCTTTTGTAAGCTCTGTAAAATCCGATTATTCTTAAATGCCAACATGAATCGGTTGTTCTTTTGACCAACGTAAACCGATTAAAGATCTGTTAGATTTTGAATTTTCACCGACAACAATCGGTTTATAAATTTTAATATGTAACCCGATTGTGACTTGAAAAATATCCAGGAAAAATGGCTTGCACAATCGTTTTACGTTGACATATCGAGTCGACCGATTGTTGGCATGTCAGGATAGAATCAATTTAAACATTATGTGCCAAAAAGTTCAACACAAAGATCAACCAAAATAAAAACATCAACCACACAAAGATCATCCATTTTACATATTTAAACCATCCCAAAAGAATTAAAACGAAAAACAACCACAAGTCTTATAAACTTAAAGTTTTAATATAAAAAAGTTAAACATAAAAACTTAAGGAGCACCAAGAGCATTTGCAGCATGAACAAGACCGGAGCAAGAAATACCACCACCAAAGACCAAAGATCGAGTGCTTCAACTTCATCCATTTCTTCAAACAAACCTTCCAATTCTTTGTGGCAATCCCTTTCAGCTGAAATAATGCTTTACCTCTTCCGAGCAAACTTGATGACCTCAACAAGCTCTTCCAGTGCAAGCTTATCAATCAATGACAGCGCTTGTTCAAGATTGGTCTCACCTCCGTAAGCAAACTTATACATGCTTCTCTCTGGAACTCTTTGTGGTTTCCTCAGAGCATCCTCCAAGGTTACCTCTCGATTGTAAAATTCTAGGTGTCCGAAGTCCATTCTACACAAAAATTTAACAAAAATCAAGTAAGAAATCGGTACATATAGAAACAAAAGTAATCCGATTCTAAAGAGACTAAAAGCATAGGTTTATGTGGTACATGTATAAAACCCGATTGTCGAAATGAAGATGAAAAGACAAAGGTAATCGAATTATACATATTACATATATAAACCGATTCTGGTGATGTATTTTCATATTTTATTTCTAGCACAAAATCGGTTTATGTTAATCATAATGTAAACCGATTATTGTGCATGTTCTTCATGGCCGAATCACGATAGAGAATCGGTTTATTCGATAGGTGACTAAATACCGATTCTGGGTGTAAACACAGTCTTGATTTGTCAAAAACGATGATTTAAAGATGTAAATCAATAAGACAAGATGATGGGTTGGTGGAGATTTACCTTCTTCTTGGTTGGATCGAAGATAGTCGGAGTAGAAGATGAAAAAAAAATGATTAGGGTTTTGAGAATTTGGAAAGTTTATGATAGAAAAGGAAAGATTTTTTAGGTTTATGTTTTTTTGATTTTGAATTTACTGAAAATAGAAATATTAGAATTTATATGAGTGAGTTTTAGAAATTAATGTGGGGGTAAATTAGTATTTTTATTAAGGTTTGGGTGCCTAGATTAATTTGGGGTGTGAGAAGGAAAAATCTATAGTGGGAATTAAGTGTTTGACCCTCCCCTCACTCTCTCTTACTCAAATGGCCTTTGAATTAAAACTCAAGCTTTAAAAAAATAACCAATTTTATTGAAATGACCCTTAAAAAAAGGAGGGTCATTTGGATAAAGATATTTGATGATGTTATCAAATGATAAATTATATCCTTTAAGGGTATAATCGTCATGCCAACTTAAACATAACATGTCTCACAAATTATACGTAAGAATTCGACAAATTTTATATATTTGGAAAGCTTTTTGAAAGAGCTACACAACGAGCGTAAATACAAATATCAAATTTTCATTTCATGAATTTTTTTATTACTCTAAGTAATTTTTTAATTTTTCTTCATATTTTGTAGTGTGCAGATAATATGCACACTGATTTTATGTGCAGGAAATATGCACACTGATTTTTGTACATAATTTTTTAAAATTTTCTTCATATTTTATAGTGTGCAGGTAATATGCACACTAATTTTATGTGTAGGAAATATGCACACCGGTTATAATATTCTAGGGCCACTGAAATAATTTGCAAATTTTATTAAATAACCCTGGGGCCAAAAGAATAAGACCCACAATTTCCAGGGTTATAAGAATAAATTTCCCAAATCTATAAGCCCCAATTAAAAAGTATATGCCCCAATTTAGTAAGGCAAATTTACTCATTTGCCAAGTCCCACTTGACTTGCTCTAAGATTTAGAGATGCCATTCAAACACCACTCAATGCCAAAAATACTTTTAACACCGCTGGGTGCCAAAATAAAAAAACCATCCATATTGCTGCCCTCGCAGATTCACCTCCTCCTCCTCCTTCCTCCGCCGCCTCTTATTTCTAATTGGGGTTTTCAGAGAGTTTATATTCTTCTCCCCGGAGTTTTTTTCTTATAAAGGGTGTTGGTGCCCAACTTGTTGCCAGGCTACCCAACAATTTTTTGTAATCTGACCTTCAAAGGCTTTTTATATATAACATAAATTGTGAAAAAAAATCCACAAACCCATAAATTTACAGCAACCAAAATTCCCAATTTTCAAAAACCCTAAGATTTTCTTCTGTGTAAATCCGTCTTCTCTAATGAAGAATCTCAACAATTTCCCAGCAGAAATTCTACTAGAAATCATCACTCGTCTACCAACAGAATCAATCATAGATTCCAAATTAGTTTGTAGATCATGGAGGAACCTTGTATCTCATCATCCATCGTTCTATAAGATGTATTTATCTCATCTTAATCAATCAGCTGAATCCGGTAAGAGCCCTTTTCTTGTTAAATCTGAGCATCCAGAACTTCAGTATTTTGAGTATAATGAGAGTCATGATGAAACAGTTAATCACAGTACTCGAAGGTTCAATTTAACCCTTCCATTTACATCTGATTATATGGTTATTGGATCGTTCAATGGTTTAGTCTGTCTCTATAAAACTGATCATACTTCTTTAATTTGTAATCCCCTGACAAGAAAATATGTTCTTCTTCCAAAATTTGAGAGGGGATCTGGTGAATCTTGTAATAAGTATATTCATTTTTCGAGTGGATTTGGTTATCTTCCATTAACTAATCAGTATAAAGTTGTTTTATTGTACCAATCGAAGAGAGAACCTAGTTTTATAGAGGCTGCGGTTTACACTCTTGGCAGTGGGGAAGGGTGGAGAAATGTTGGAAAGTTGGAATTGGCATTTCCCATACGTTATGCTGACCCTGGTGTTTATGCAAATGGAGCTCTTCATTGGGGGGGGAAATGATGGAAAAGGAAGGGTTTTGGTTTACAATTTGACTGAGGAAAAAATCAGTGAATGTCTTTCACCACCTCCTGTGCCACCAGAGGGTAAGCGTTTTAATTATTTTATACGCGAGTTGGGCGGGGTTTTATATTATTCCATGTATTACCTCATTGGAGACATACTACTTTGTGACATATGGCTACTGAAAGAGAAGAAGGATATTCATGATTTGAAAGAGCACGTGGAACATGAGCCATTGGGTTGGAGTAAAGCGTTTACTCTTCCTGGAATAGAACCATTAGCCGTTACCAAGAGTTGTGGTGTTTTATGTTACGATTACAGCTATCTCAGCATTTATGATGCAGCAGCTTCAACCTCGAAAAAGCTTGTGGACTTTGGTTCAGTAATTTGTCAGATATTCTCTCACAAGAACACCTTAGTTTCTTTGAAAGAATTAGGAGAAGGAGATATAAGAACAATGGAGTCAGCTGAAATTGAGGAGAGATACCCGTGATTTGTCGAGAAAGAAGCTAACAAGATGAGATCCCTGGATACACTTATTAACTGGTAATCTTCTCTGAGCTTCTGAAGTAATATTCTTAAGTCTTTTTTCATATAGATTTATGTGGATTTCAACTTGAGATTGCACTAACCTTTTCACAATATCTTAATGAGTATGATATAAAGCTTACTCTTAGTCTTTTTCTATGCAGCTAGTCTCAACTTTATGGCACTTTTTTTTTTTTTTCAGTTTTTTTTAGGTAAGCTGTATTGCTTTGTGAATGTGTAAATTGTTGTTACTTGATCTAATTGCTATTGGAGGATGTGATGCATACTTTGGTTGTCTGTTCTGTTTGGGATCCTAATTTGAACCTCCACATGTCATGTTAAGGTATTCATATCATAGAATTGGTAGTTTGAATAGGGAAAGACACTAAAGTTTGTCATTATTCATCAATAAGTTTCGTAGGAACAATAGAGTCAAGTAGGCAGAGTCCTGTGTGATAGTGATCATGATTTATATTTCAACCTACCTTAACACAGTAACAACCAGGATGCAGGACAATGATTCTGTTGGCAACAAAGATTAACATTTGAGTATCATCACTATCATGTAAAACTTACTGTCAGTTTGTTTTTATGTTATCAATCTCAACTTTATGGCAAGTTTGTTTTCCTTAGTTGAGCTATATTGCTTTGTTGATGTCCAATTTGTTGCCTGCTTGATCTAATTTTAAGTGGATAATGTGATGCATACTTTCGTAACTTGTTTTTTTCTTGTACATTGGATTCGAATAATTGTGTGTATGAGGTAGTCTATTTTGTTCTTACTTCTTAGCATAATAGCTAGATCATTGGGGATCCAAATTTGCACCTCCTCATGTTATGTTAAGGTACAATCACTTTAATAATTATAGAACTGGAAGTCCGAATAGCAAACAACTCTAAAGTTTGCCATCATAGTGAAGTAGGCAGAGTTTCGTGTGATACAGATAATGATCTACATCTCAACTCTGTTGTTAACTACAATCAAGCTAATATTTGTCTTCAAATAATGCTACTATTCCATCTGCCTAGGTACCTTACACAGTACTACCACCAGGATGCAGAACAATGATTCTGTTGGCGGCGAAGATTTTTCCACCTGCTTACGGATGGGTGAATTTTCTTGTAATAGTAGTTATCCACATATTTCATGGCTACATCCTCAGTTGTATCAATATCCTATATTTTGATAACTCTGGGTCAGTTAGATACCAATTTACATCATCTCTAATTGGTGTTTTTGTTTACCATGTCTTAACGTCTATTCTTTCTAGAGTTTAAGTCGTAACTCTTAACTTATTTACTTGCAAATTGCCTGGTCTTTGTTTTTTTTTTTTGGTAACTTTAAAAATTTGCTTTGATTTTAGATTTAGTTTTTTTTTTTTTTCTGACCTGAAGGTCTACATCATGTTAGTCACTCTAAAAAACTTCAGAAGTGGTAAGAGATTGCGCTCTTTATTGTCGTATTTGATTGGTATTAAGAAACATTTTCTGCTCATTGTTGAGAGGGAAGTTATAGGAATCAATTTCATTATTAGATCCTCACAGACTGGAATCCAACTGATTGAACAACCATTTCATTCACGGGGATATCCATGCTGGCCATTATCTTATTTTCAGACAATTTGTACAATGAGGACTCTTCCTAAATGCTGCTTGGCAATTCAGGTTAGACCCTTAGATTGTAAAATGCCTTACGATAGCTGAATAATTCGGAACAGGATACCATTTGCTTGTGCTCCTTTATGGTGTTGGAGTTTGATTTTAAGAATGTTTTAGTGTACTAGAAATTTAGACCACTCTGGCTTTACTTGTTAGACTTGTCCAACTAATGCAGACATCAGCTTTTAGCTTTGAGTAAATGTATGATTATTAAGTTCTAATTAGTATTCGGAAGAATACACAGTCAAAAGATTTAACTAGTGAGTACTTTGTCACTGTCACAACTAGATATAAAAGAAAAGTGTACTTTGAGAATAGTTTACTTGATATACTGAGAGTTCCATTTCAATCCTTCCCCATTGCCTGATCTAAGAATAATACTGCACATGAAGATCTCTTGAGTTTGCAAGATTGACATTTTCTTTGCCTATTATGAAATTGGTGAGATCAAAATCCTGGCGCAACTCATTTTTTGAGGCCGCAGTTTTTATGTCAGACTTTTTCCAACATTAGGAATGGAACAGTTGAGAGGAGACCCTGTAGTTCCCTTTTTAAAATCTGTGAATCTCTCCTGGAAGAATGCATTAATAAGAGGCAATGACTGTTAAAAACACAAATTTGAGACAGAACGAAACAATACAGGGCCAAAATATAAATTGTGAATTGCGACAGTTTATACTTCTACAGCATATTTGTCACCCCAAAAACCTCAGAAGTCACTCTTGCAGACTGGAATCCAACCGAGTGAAGAACCATTTCATTCATAAGGATATTCATGGTGGTCACTATCTTATTCTCAGAAACTGTCAGTGAGGACTTTTCCTCAATGCTGCCTGACATTTCAGAGCAAACCCTTTCCATTGTAAATATTCCTTTGGATAGCTGAATAATTACTAATGTAGACATCATCTTTTACCTGTAAGTTAATAGTTACGTTTGGTCCATTGTCTCATAGCATTCTCTCATTTTAACCGTTGTCTCTCTGAAATAACTACATTATCAAATAAAATGTGATATGATATGAGCATATACTGCCGCAGAGTTGCTTTTGCTTATTTTTGTAATGGTTGGATAGCTCTTGCCACTACTTTTTGGTACCAATTCTCTTTTAATAGGAAAGGAATGAGCATCTGCATACTGCAGTGGTTAATTGGATAATTCACTGTATCTAGGCGCTGTACCTCTGGATAAGTGTTTCCGTTATAGTTGGGGGCTACTGATTATTGATAATACAATCTCTTTCTTCATGATCAAATAAGAATTTCTTGCTCTATTTATAATCAGTGGGTTCCATTCTAACATGGTAATGATAAATTATTTTCAACAGCATCCTGTGTTTTTGCTTCTCTGAGCTTCTGAAAGTAATATTCACGTCAGTATATCGATTTATGTAGGTTTTAAACTTGTGATTGCATAAACCTTCTCACAATATCTTAATGAGTGTTCTATAAAGCTTACTCTTGGGGTGTTTTTGTGTAACCAGTGTCAACTTTATGGTAAATTTTTTTTTTTTCTGTCCAATTACTTTTTAATAAAATTAAGAATCGTACAAGGATTTAGTTGGTAGCCTAGCCACAAGCTGGGCACCAACCCCTTTTGCTTTGTTTTTGTGAAGCGGCATTGCTTTGTGAATGTGTAAATTGTTGCTTGTTTTGTAAATGTGTAAGTTGTTGTTACCTGATCTAATTGGAATTGGAGGATTTGATGCATACTTTGGTAATCTGTTCTGTTCGTATGCATTGGAGTTGAATAATTTGGGATCTTATATTTGAACCTCCACATGTCATGTTAGGGTACAATCACTTTCAAATCATAGAATTGGCAGTTTGAATAGGGAACGACACCAAAGTTTGTCATTATTCGTCAACAAGTTTCTTAGGAACAATAGATTCAAGTAAGCAATGTTCTGTGTGATAGTGATCATGATTTATGTTTCAAGCTACCGTATCACAACTATAACCAGGATGCAGGACAATGATTTTTCCATCTGCTTACGATAGTTGTAATTTTCCACTCATTTGATGCCTACATTCTCAGTTATATACTTATATCAATTTCTGTAATTCTTAATAGCTCTTGGTCAGCTAGATTCCAGTTCGCATCATTTCGATAGGATGTGTTCGTTTACCATTTCATAAAAAGAAATTTTCATTACGAACTTGTAGCTTAAGTTGTTGCATCCAATGATTTTAATTGCTTCATCATACAATTAGTTAGCAGTGTAACTCTGATAAAAAACATACACCGGGAGAGTCTCGTTCTACTCCTATTCTACAATTATGACCGAGCACCATGTATGTTTCTTTACTTGATGAACTGAGAGAGCCATTGCAATCTTTCCCCATAAGGAACCCGATCTTGTTACTTTACTGCACATGAAGACCTCGAGTCAAAGGTCGTATACTTGATTTTGCAAGATTCATGTCTCTTTTGCCTATTGAGAAATTGCTGGAATGTGGATAACTACTTGCAATGCAGTATCTAGGCGCTATACCTCTGGATTAGTGTTTTGGTTTTAGTTGATGAAGCTACTGATTATTGATAATACAATCTCTTTCTTCATGATCAAATTAGAATTTCTTGCTATATTTGTTGTAATCGGTGAATTCCATACTAACAGTTGATGCTAAATTGTTTTCCACAGCATTCCTGGTCATACGGTCTCATTCCAGAAAGAACTTGATTCATCAAAGTAGTTGTGGAAGAAGATGCAGGAGCTGTAGGTTGAGGAAGCCAGTATTGCTGCTTTCTGGAATATACCTGCTGTTTATGATTGCGAGATTGCAGAAAGAGGATTTACTTTAACTGGTTATCATGTAACACACCTAATCATTCAGTACTTCAAAAGAATTTGTCGATCCTCAGTTGTTTCAGTTTCCGAACTGTTAACTGTGTCAGTCAGATTCCAATTTGTATCATTTTGGAAGGATATTTAGGTTACCATGTTGTATCGTGAGTTATTAGTCGTCATTAGTTTGTCCTTTGTCTTAACTTATTCAATCGCCTTTCTATTGTGCCTGCCTTTCTAAGTGTGTTTGCAGAATATCAAGAAAAGGTCGAACATCTGTGTTTCTGAAAACTTTGAAATTTCCCTTTAAAGTTTTTGTATTACCCCTTGAAGCTTCTTTTTGAACTGTACTTGGAAGCACATAATCTGTGTGCCTTTTCACTAAATCAATACTCTGTGTGCTTGTGAAAATACGACTGGAAGATGTGACCAAATTATTGAAAGTATCGGTCCCATTCCCATGAGAATTTTCTGCATTTTCTTTTCTTTTTTTGTTTCTTGTTTTTAGTCGTAAAGCATGCTTAAACAGAAGAGTTCCTACAAAACAAGATTTTGATGACACAACCCTTTAATTTCCTAGCATTTTTAGGGGCGATCCTAATAGAATTAGGGGCGACATAAAAACGACAAAAATAGATTATAATCGGGAATTTAATCAATAATCGGAAGTTTACTTTAAATCTCATTTTTTTAATGGCCAAACTGCCCTTTACAATCGGTAGATAATTATACAATCGGTAGTTAATCAACAATCGGTAGTCAAGATTGTTCATTTAGCTACCGATTATACAGTATAATTTTTGGCGAAATCTTACTATATAATCGGATCCAGCTACCCGTTCAACTCAATCGACCCGCTCGGATCCAGCTACCCGTTTAACTCAATCCGACCCGCTTCAGCTGACCCGGTGCTGTCCCGTCCCGTCCTGTCCTGTTACCTATCCGGTTTTGGGATGTGCGCGACTAAGTTTGTTCCGGTTCTACTTATATACGGTGGGAACCAAAGTCCTAGGTATGTAACTATAACTATAATGTGTGTGTGTGTTTTTTTACATTGAGTGCTTGCTAGGCTTATTTATTTGTTTGTAGAACATGCCTAGTTTTGTTTATTTTTGTCTTAAAATAAGTCAACAGCATATAAACGGTCAATTTAAATTATTTTTATTGATCTCAATCATTAAGAACTTTGATCTTAATGCTATTTGTTCTCTTGATTATGATATTGGATATAGTTGAATGGTGTATTTTGTTTAATTGGTTGTACCAACTCAATTCTAATGTATTCATCTAGGGCTTAGAAGTACTTGAGCACCGTTATTGGATACTTGATATTTTTCCAAATTTTTTTTTGAATGTTCCGTGGAATGTATCCACTTATTCGACTATTAATCTGTCAATAGTTTCAAAAAATACGTTCAAATAAAATCACATGTATTCCTATTTTTGTGGAAGAACACAGAAAAGATGATATGAGTCATAAAATTTTCATTTCTCTACTTCATCCATAATACTAACGAACCGGTATATGTTGAAGTATGACAACAAGAGAATTATCTTTAGTAATATATATTCAACCTAAAGTAAGTGGCTGACATGTGTAGTGAGATTCTCTTGGCCTATTGAGATAAAGAAATTTCTCAAATTAAGCTAAATGTAGCAAAATTGAAAATGGAAAGAACCCCAAAGTAATGAGGGTTAGACGTACCGACTCATACAAAGCATGTGAAAATGGATATATATATCATGAAAAATATATATATATATATATATTTTTATTTTTTTTCCCAGCAGTAATGACACCAAAGTATAGGTATCAATTGAACATGGGATCAGCTAAAATGTAATTCTAGCTCCCATCATAAACAAAAGAGAGTTGGAAATGCACCTGGTCATAGGTGTTGGTATATACAATATAATGTGTATGTGTATCATAGTAACAACCAACCTTCACATCAACTTTAATGGCAACAAGAACTTTGCCTGGCCAATTGACTATTTTATCGAGCGCAACACTGCTCATTATTTTTTTCAAGATAGAACAAAGACGTAGCAAAATCTCTAGATGTACCAAGAGATAACCACACCTTGTTAAATTCCCAAGTAACCCGTGCAAATGGATATCACGTGGAACATCAAAATGATGAGAATGTAATTGATTGCATCTTTTATAGTCTCTAATATATTTGGAAGGAAATATATTTTAGAGAAACTAATGAGTCAATCTAGTGCAATGTAATTCACTATAATATTTGGATTATTGAATCATATTAACTCAACGATGGAATGTTCAAATCGACTCATACAAGGCTTTGGGCATAACCATAAAGAAACTTTGGTTGTGACATGATGATTGTTTTGAAAGAACTCATACAATTATCACTTTATTTGAGTGAACGAAAATGGGAAAAAGATTGACAGAATGCAAAGTGATGACATATCTCTCAATAAGTGTTTTCTAAATTATTAGATGCACAACCTTCCTTCCCATTATGCCTTTAAGTAAGAGAGCATATCACTCATTTTACAAAGTCTTCAGTAAAACAGGATCGTGACCATCCTAAGATGCAAATGGTAAACAATCCATATTACAAAGTTAACAAGGTGAAATTTAGAAAAATATTCATGCAGAATGCGGACCATTAAAGTGACTGATGGATCTGGTGAATGTTTTGACTTTTTGGACTAGTTATAGTTCCCAAGAAATTGAAAACTACTAGCACATACCACACAATGCAAAGTGCAAAGTCTAACCACCCTTGTTAATGCTAGATAATTTACATCAAAAGGACTTGATGAATATTGCATGTTTAATAGGATCAATATAGAGCATCTTATACCCAATGGTCTCGCAGAGGCTACCATCAAAGGTTACACATGGTGTCTAAGGAATAGGTTATGCATACCAACCTATGTTTTGTTGCTTTGGGGATATGCAATATTACACGCATCTTACTTAGTTTGTTTTTAGAACCCAATATTAGTCAACTTTTTCTGCGTACCAGTTGGTAACTGGATTTAAGCCTGACATTCGTGTTTTTACGCATTTTTGGTTACACTATATATGTGCCATTCCGACTCCGCATCGTACTATGATGGGTCTTCAAAATTGTTAAGTAGTTATGTTGGAATTGAGTTCCCAACAATTATCCGCATTTTAAAACTTTTGGCAGGAGATCTCTTACCGATAGATTTGCAGGTTGTCAATTTAATGAGACATTCTTCCCGTCGTTAGGGGGAGATAATAAAAAGTATTTTCTAAGGGAACGACAGGAATTGTCGTGGTGTGTTCCCACTATGTCTCATGTTGATTCTTGTACTCCACAAATGTAAATGTGAAGTGACAAAGAATAATCGATTTTCAGAATGTACACTGATGTCGCTAAAGTGACAAGATCACACATACCAGCTGCAAATATTCCTGCAAGGTTAGAAATCCTCAGTATGGGGTACACCATAGACTAAGGTATTACAACTACACTTAGTGGAAGTGTAGTTAAGGCCGTGGCTCCATAAAGGAAGATAGAGATGCCACTAGGTTCAGTCAATGCTCACCTAGAAAGGAAGTAGATGAGTAAGGCACAACCTCATTTGTATCATTAATGAAATCATCTCATTTGATTGTCTCTGACTATGTCCATGAATCAATACTGGAGGACGCTCCGAAGTTTAACGATTCTAGAGAACAATGACATCCCAAGTGGATTATGAGAATACACACGAGTCAATGGAAAGATTGTGTGATCATATTAATGATTATTATTTTCATATACAGTTGCTAAAGGAAATCGGGCACGATGAGATCGAACCATGCTTCGTATTGGTTGAATATCAACAATAAAGAGCATATTTGGCCTGCACAATCCATGTAGAATTTGATTCTTTGACAAATATATAGGTATTTGGTGTTGTAGTGCTAACCAACCAAGTGTAAATCCTGTGGACATACATGATTATTTGTCACAAAGCACAGTGAGAATAATGAAGTCGTAATGGTATAAAGACTCTCCTTGTGGCGCGAGGTATCTCACAAAGCCCTGAAATCGTTTACTTTGTTGTAATGAGCATTATAGCATTTTGCTACTTAGTGCTTCTTCCTAAGTTTGTTTTCAATTTATCATGAATAGGTGTCCTATGGCCAATTTGTGTTTTTTGTTTGAAAACTAGATTTAACTTTTGTTTTTCAACCTGGAGGTTTCAATTTGTTTTGGGGTAGAATATACAGTCAAAAGATTGAAGTATTCAAAGAAACACGTACTCTAATTTACAAATATGACCAAATACCATGTTTCTTTGCTGATATACTGAGGGGTCCGTAGGACCGTAGCCTGATCTACTGACAATACTGCACATGAAGACCTCAAGAAGTTTGTATATTTGTGTGGTTAATGTGTGGTTACCGGATACCATCTTTTTAAAAGTGCTTTCCACTGTACTCTGGTACCCATTCTTCTTATTAGGGAAGAAATGAGCATCTGCAGGCTGCGGACATAAATTGGAAAGTTCATTACAGTGCGGTATTTAGGCGCTCCCTGTGGATAAATGTTTGTTGACGAGGCTTCTGATTATTGATATAACTATTTTTTTCTTCATGATACAATTCGAATTTCTTTCTCCTGTAATCACCGAGTTCCATACTAACGGGATAGCATTAAATTGTTTTCTACAGCATTCCTGGTCAAGGATGCTGTTGTCGCCATTTTCTGGAATCTTTCTGCTGCTTGTGATTGTAAAGATTGCAGGAAGAGGATTTACCTGTACTGCTTACTAAATCTGATAAACACACCTTACTGGCTACCGCCCAGTGCTTCAAAACAAGTTGCCAATCCTCGGTAGATTTTTACTTTGAGTTCTAAATTTTAGTTCTCATGGTTATCAAAACCTCAATATTTTCTGGATTTATCTGTTCACATTTTTCGTCCCAGACGCATAAAAGTGTTCATTTGCATCTACTTGTGCTGGTGTTATACCATCAGTTATCTATTTCAGTGTTCACGGTTAGCAGAAACCTGAATTTTTCTAGCAAAGTTTAGTTTTTCAGTTGTATCAATTTTCCCGCCGTTTATGCTCAAGAAGTTGTACATTTGAGTCATTTCCTTTGCCTATTGTGAAATTGGTAAGCCTGGAATCCTGGCGCAACTCGTTTTCTGAGCCAGAATTTTTTATGTCAATCTCGTTTCCTGAAATTATAAACCTCAGGAAAAGAAAGTTCAGTGGAGTTTTATTAGAGAGCTTGGCTTAGAAGTCGACCAGCCGTGGGTGTTGGTTGGTGACCTTAATGTCATCTTAGATCCTTCTGACCGAGTAGGTATTAATGGAGCTTCCAGTTCTACTTCTTCGTCAGTCATCCATTGTATTCAAGAAGCAGTTCTAGTAGATTTAACCTATAATGGTAAGCCATTTACTTGGACTAGCAATAAACATGGAACTGGTAGAATAAAATCTAGACTGGATAAAGCTATGGTAAATGATGATTGGTTAATTCACTTTCCTGATTCTAAGTTAACTCATTTAACTCGACTAGAATCTGACCATACACCTATCCTCCTGAATTTGTATGCTCGTGACACTAATATCAGCAGAAACTGGAAATTCTTTTCTGGCTGGCTTCAAAACTCTTCTTGTAAAGAACAGATAATCAAAGCTTGGAGTAATAATGTTAGAGGCAGTGCTGCTCACAATGTTAATCACAAGCTTCAAATAACAAGGAAGTCTCTCAGTACCTGGAACATGGAAATCTTTGGGAATATAGACACAAATATCAGGCTTCTACATCTACAACTTGATTGTTTGCACCAGCAAGCATGTCATAAAGATAACACAAGTAATATTCTAGAAGTGGAAGCTGAAATCCATAAATGGGAAGACATCAAAAAAGAATTCTGGCAGCAAAAGAACAAAGACAACTTCTTCAAGGATTCAGATAACAACACTAAGTTTCATCATGCGAATGCAAATAGAAGAAGATCAAGGAACAGAATAGATGCACTGCAGAACAAGAGTGGTCTATGGTGCTCAGATAGAGAGTCTCTTTCTTCTCTTTTGACAGAACACTTAAGGAAATCAGTACCACTTCTAATCCTGAGTTAAATGAGGAATTCATGAGCCATGTTAAAAATGTCATAACTGCTCAAGAAAATGAAATGTTAATGGCCATCCCATCTGAAGCTGAAATCGATAGTACTCTTAAATCTATGGAACCTTGGAATGCCCCTGGTCCAGATGGGTTTCCTCCAGGATTCTACTTAACACAGTGGGATGCAGTAAAAGAAGACATTGTCCGCATGGTTCAAGATTTCTTCAACAGTGGCTTTCTTAGTAAGAAGATAAATCAGACGAGACTAATGCTGGTCCCTAAGGTCAAAACTCCAAGTTCCCCAACTAATTATTGACTTATTGCTCTTTGCAACACATCTTATAAGCTTATCTCCAAGCTTATAGCAAGATGAATGGAAAGTCTTTTAGAAAGGGTTATTTCTCCTTTACAATCTGCCTATGTGCCAGGGAGATTGATTTCAGATAATATCTCTCTAGCACACGAAATTATTCACACTTTGAAAAGGAAAAAATGGGAAGATGGTTTCTTAGCTTTAAAGCTTGATATGTCTAAAGCCTTCGACAAGCTTGAATGGAGTTTTGTTTTGGAAGTCATGAAAAGAATGGGTTTCAGTGAATAGTTTTGTGGACTCATATCTCAATGCATTTCTACAACTGAAATTTCTGTACTTCTCAATGGGTCTCTGTGCTCTCCTTTTCTCCCAACAAGAGGGATTCGGCAAGGAGATCCCATCTCTCCTTATCTTTTCATTATAGCAATGGAAGCTTTCTCTAGAGCCATGGTTGCTGCTGAATTTTCTAAACACATAAGAGGTATCAAAATTACTAGACGGGCTCCTCCAATTAGTCATCTGTTATTCGCCGACGACTGCTTGATCCTTGTAAAAGCAAATCTTGAAAATATCCAGTATCTTCAAAGTATTCTAAAGGACTTCAGTGCTGCTTCAAGACAGCTTCTCAACTACCAAAAGTCAAGCATCTCTTTCAGTAGGAATACTTCACAAGTTACTTCTCAGAGCATCATTAATCTTATCAATAGTTTGAAGAATGTCTGATAATGAGAAATATCTCGGAATTCCTCTTATTCTCAATAAAAAAAAGAAAGTATCATTCAGCTTTCTTATAGATAATATGCAAAGACGCCTAACTAATTGGAGGGGAAAGATGGAATCTCAAGCCGGTAGAACGGTGATGGTTAAACATGTACTCAACACTATCCCGGTCCACCAAACGAGTTCCTTCAAAGTCCCTGAAGAAACCATTAACAAGATGAACTCTCTGCAGTTGAGATTCTGGTGGAATAAAAAGGAGAAGAAAGGTTTATTTTTATCCTCATGGTCAGGGAATTGTCGTACACTGGAAGATGGTGGATTAAATTTTCGAGACCTAAGATTTTTCAACCAAGCCCTTCTGGCAAAGTCAGCTTGGAGACTCTGCACTGTTAAAAACAGCTTATGGGGTGGATCGCTTCAAGGTAAATACTTCAAAACTCTCAATGCTCTTCATGCCCCTAAAAAGGCAGACTCTACGTGATCTTGGAAGAGCATAAGTTCTGCTCTAGGTTTCATTTACAAATACAGCTTCTGGTCAGTTGGCAACGGCAAGGAAATTCTAATTTGGAAAGATAAGTGGATACTAAACACTAATGATCCTCCATCTCCAGCCAGTAATGCAGTCAAACCCGAAGGTTACAGTTTCGTCTCTGAGCTTATTAATCAATACATCAAGACCTGCAAACAAGAGATCATCTCTCAACTCTTCGATCAACAAACAACAGCAAAAATTCTAAACATGAGAATCCCTCTAAGGAGTGAAGATAAGTTAGTCTGGACAAAAACTAATGGAGGTAAATTCACCGTTAAGTCTGCCTATCAAGTTCTCTACAACAACAAATTCCATAATGGTCAGTTTGTGCTGACAACTACAAATAACAACTTATGGAAACAAATTTGAAGTATTGAGGCTATTCCAAAAATTAAGTTATTCATATGGAAATGTTGCAAAGATTTCATCTTCTCTAAGGAAAGAATGAACAAAAGAATCACACAAGAAACTATTATGTGTTGCAGATGCAAGGTTAATACTGAAACTACAATGCATCTACTCGTGGAATGCCCTTTTGCGAAAGCAGTATGGTTTGGAACAGGGTATATCACTCCCAATCAGCAATTGGACTCTCCTAAAGAATGGATATCGTCTTGGATCAATAGCTCTGACAAAAATATGGTGGTTAAAATGGCTATAACTTGCTGGCATTTATGGAAGGACAGATGCTCTGCTCTTTACGACAACAAATTTCTTCCTCCTCAATAGACTATTCACAACATAAACTCTTTTATTTGTGATATGTCTGTAACTTCTAAATCTAGGAATACACCTCCTGCACAAGAATCCATTCCTAAATGGCTACCTCCTGATTTAGATGTAGTTAAAATTAATTGTGATGCTTCATTCTGTCATTTATCGCTCACTGGAGGCTATGGTCTAATATTTCGTAATTCTGCAGGTGCACATGTAGCTTCAAGATGTGTGGTCTTCAATGGAGCTACTCGTCCAGAACATTTGGAGTGCTTGGCTGTGTTAGATGCTATCCAAATTGCTTTGGAGTTAAACTATCACAAGATTGTTATAAAGTCTGATTATCTTCCTTTAGTCCAAGTTATTCAAGGGAAGGATGCAAAAATTCCATGGGAACACAGAGGAGTTGTGGAAGATATTCTATTTATTTTAAGTTCTTTTAAATTATGGTCTTGTACGCACACGAATAGATTAGGCAATAAGTGTGCTGATGAACTGGCAAAATATGCCCGTAAGGAAAATATCTCGAGTACCTGGCTCAGAGAGCCTCCTCAATTCTTGTTAAACATTATAAGGCATGACAATGCTCACTGAGCCAGGTACTCGAGATATTTTCCTTGCAAGAATTGTTGAATTATAATTTATAATTTTTCTTACAACAAAATATGCATTGTCATGCCTTATAATATTTTTAACAAGAAAATATGCCTAATTTATAATTTTTCTTTGCATCAAATTTTTTTTTTGTAAGGACAATTACACCTCTGTCTCAACATTTTCCTTACAACAAAATATGCCTAATTTATAATTTTTCTTTGCATCAAAAAAAATAAAAATCGTGATTTAATTGAAAGTAAATGGCGAAAAGGAAGAGCCATAATTAGTGGAAAATCTTGCGAGTTAAGGCAGAATCCAAAATTTGCTTTACATCCACCAGACACGGACTAATTTGCTCGGGCAGATGCCAAGTATAACAACAAACACCCAATATGTTTGGGCGAAATTAGTAAGTACTTGTTGGGCTATAATAAGCAAAAAAGACAGTCTCCCAGCAACCAAAATTCCCAATTTCTCATTCAAACCCTAAGATTTTCTTCGCTGTGTAAATCCTTCAATGAGGAATTTGATAAATCTCCCAACAGAAATTCAACTAGACATCATAACTCGTCTACCAACCGAAACCATTCTTGATTGCAAACTGGTCTGCAAATCATGGAGGATTCTTGTTTCTCATCGCCCATCATTTTATCAGATGTACTCCTCTCATCTTAATCACTCCACTGATTCCGGTAAGTCAGGTTATCTTGTCTTTTCTGAGAATCGGAAACAGGTTTATTACTTTGAATATAATGAGAATCATGATGATCAAACACCTAATCATAGTATTACAAGGTTCGATTTAACCCCTCCATTTACATCTTATCATTACAAGGTTCTTGGTTCATTTAATGGGTTAGTCTGTCTTTATGGATACCAAAATTATTGTATTTGTAACCCCATGACCAGAGAATCTGTTATGCTTCCTAAATTCAAGAATGATGATCAGTATATTCATTATTCGTGTGGATTTGGTTATCTTCCTTTGACAAATGAGTATAAAGTTGTTGAATTTTATAAATTAGGGAGAGAACCTAATTTTGTCGAAGCTGCTGTGTACACTCTGGGCAGTGGGGAAGGGTGGAGAAATGTTGGGAGGTTTTATAGTAAGGGTGAAGTTTGTGTTGAAGATAATGTGTCTGTAAATGGAGCGCTGCATTGGGTGGATTACGTAGGAGGATGGATTTATATTTTTGATTTGACTGAGGAAAAGTTTCGCCAACATGTTTCACCACCTCCTTTGCCGCCAGACTTTATGTGGTATAATTTTTCTATAGGGGTTTACGGCGTGGATCTGTATTATGCTATCAGATATTTCTGCCGAAACACCGAATGCTCATGGACTGACATATGGTTACAGAACAAGAAGAACGATGATGAGCCGTTGGGTTGGAGTAAAGAGTTTCATCTTCTCGAAAGTGAACCATTAGCCTTTACTAAGAGTGGCAGTGTTTTATGTTTCAGTGATGGCTCTCTTGTTATTCATGATGCAATAGATTCAACCTCGAAACAGCTTATGGATTTTACTGCATTGAGACAGATATTCCCTCACAACAACACCTTGGTGTCATTGAGAGAATTAGGAGAAGAAGATATTCAAGTAATGAAGTCTGCTGAAGTTGAGGAGACATCAACCCCTGATTTTGCGACAAAGCAGCTAGCAAGATGAGATCCATGGATACACTTATTAACTGGTAATCTTCGTGGAGCTTCTTATAGATATTTATATGGGTTTTAACTTTTGATTGCATTTAACATTTTGATATGATCTTCATGAGTATCATCAAAAGCTTACTGTCAGTATATTGTTATGTTATCAATCTCAGCTTTACGGCAGTTTATTTTTTCTTAGTTAAGCTATATTGCTTTGTGGATGTCCAATTTGTTGCCTGGTTAATCTTATATTTCTATTCAGTAATGTGAGGCATATTTTAGTAACTTGTTTTCTTTCTTATACATTGAAGACGAATAAGTGTGTGGTAGCAAAATCATGGAAATTGAGTATGCGGAATTAGTTTCACTGTTATACCTTTGCAGACTGAAATCCAACTGATTAAGCATTTCATTTACAAGGATAACCATGGTGGTCATTGTTTTATTCTCAGAACTGCTTTTGCTTCTTTTTGCATAGACACCATCTTTTTTAGAAGTGCTTTGGTACCCATTGGCTTGTAATAGGGAAGGAGATAGCATATTCAGATTGTAGGCATAAATTGGGTAATTCACAGCAGTGCAGTATTTAGGTGCTTTACTTCTGGGTTTCAAATAATTTAGTTGATGAGGCTTCTGATTATTAATAAAACAGTCTCTTTCTTCATGATCAAATTCCAATTTCTTGCTCCATTTGTAATCACTGAGTTCCATACTGACGGGGTAGCATTAAATTTGTTTTCTACAGCATTCTTCATCATACTGACTCATTCTGGACAGAACTTGACTCTTTGAAGTAACTTTGGAAGATGAGTTGGGAGTTCAAAGCCAAGGATTTCTGCTGTATTTACTGGTACTGCACTACTGCTTACTATGTCTGATAAACACACCCTACCACCAAGTGCTTCAAAACAATTTGCCAATCTCAGTAAATTTTTATTTCGTTGTTTAAATTTCTGTGGTCATGGTTACCAGAACCTCGTTATTTTCTGGATTTATCTCTTCGTTTTTTTCATTGAGTTCCACCTTTCAAATCATTCCATGAATGAATCTGAGACAATAAATGTGTTCATTGCATCTACTGGTGCTGGTGTTATGCTGTCAGTTACCTATTCAAGTGTTCAAGGTTAGCAAAACCTGAATTTTTCTAGCATTTTTTTTTTCTTGTTTTTGTTTTTTTAATCAAAATCAAGTTTATTGACCAGACTAAATGGCTATTTCTGCGATGAGTTAGTAATACTTCCCCACCATATTCGACCATACTAATCTTTGAGCTTTAAAGGTGCTATTTGCACACTACACTTGACTGAGCCAAGGCCCAGGGCTGCTATCTGTCTTGTAGCGCCTGTTTTTGCTAAGCTAAACAAGCGCATCCCCTGTGTATCTGGTTCCTAATATTCGGGTCGTCATTAACCGGTGTTTGAGAATTCTGTATTAACTTACTAGATATCATGCCAACCGAAAGCGAGAAATGCCAAGTTCGCAGATACTAAATGGTCGAGCAAAGTTCTTCCGTTTTGGTAGTTAACTGGGCCCGTAGAATACTAATAGGGCCGTGTATACATGGCATGTACCAAAATCTAGCCCGTTAATTAATTTACCATATTTAAGACGGTAAGATAGTCCCACATTGGAAAATTCAATGAAGGTAAATCGGTTTATGAGGAATTCATGCTGGAGTAGATGTTGCCAATGGTAAATAGATGGTATAATAAGGGTTGAGGAGAAGCTCGATTGACGAGTATGAGATTAGCTCTAATTTTCCGAAGAAACCCCCATTGGCTTTTCTTTTTTTTTTTCCGAAGAAACCCCATTGGGTTTTTTTTTTTTTTTTTTTGGATCCTACCACAACCGTTCGATGGAAGCTAAGCAATTGGAAACATCTAACTGCCATTTTCCGTAAGAGCACAAGAGCGTTATTGCAGTATTCGCCCTCAGTTTTCACAATTGTGCTTTTATCTCCATATTCGACTCCCACGCATAAACGAAATAGTTACTCCCTCCGTTTCACAAAGACAGTCCGCTTTGACTTTCTCAAAATATTAAGGAGACCATACTATTTTACTTGACTACCCTTAGTTACTTACCTATTTTATTTTAAGAAAAATGCTAGCAATAAAGACTATCCAAAATTGGTTTGAGAATTATAAATACGAAATATAAAAGGGAAATTTAAAAGATATTGAATTTAAGAAGTATAAACTTTATAAGGAATCTAATTTTTAGAGTTAAATATATATTTCCTTAAATGGAATGAAGGATATATTTGTTTCCTCAATTATACTAATTTATTTAATATTTTATATTGAGTCACGTTAAAAATAGATTTATGAATATAAAGAATTCAAGTGTATATTAGAGAGTTCATTGAAAAAGTATGACTATAAACAGAAGCTGGACACAATTTTGAAACTGACGAAAAAGGAATAGAGGACGGTCTTTCAGAAACAGAGGAAGTACTAAGCACACATCGAATTCTACCATTGAGATAAGATCAAGCTAAGTCAATAACAAGTATTAAAGTATTCTCTTTAGCTTGGACAAAGTATTATAAGTAATATACAGCTTAATATAAGAAAGTAAAAACCACTCCCATAAAGTAGGATAAAGGAAGATAGAATGACAATAGTCATTCACTAAGACAATGTTAATAGCATTTAGGTGCAACAGAATCAGCACTAAGAGTTTCCATGGGTGAAAACACTAAAAATTTGTATACTTCGTTGTAATTGTGAAAACACTAAGACAAAGTCATAGGATATGTTAATAAATGGAAATGCTTGTAGAGAATCCAGAAATTAACAGGGGTTTACTCAATAAATACTTTTATTGATTTCCAAAGAGTTTAATGGATTTATAAAGTATTGTGTTATTCGTTGTATACTTTTAAAATCTCTTTCAAAGTTTATGTTACTCGTTGTAGATTATCAAAAAGTCTTCTAAAGTTTGTGTTACTTGTTGTAAACTTGAAAATTCAAAGACTTTGCATACTTACTTATTTTCAAGACTTTGAATGACTTTTGTGTATATATTTGAGTCTTGCAAAATATGTAAGATTTTGGAAGACTTCCAACTTTTTTATAAAGATGTTTTTTACTCTCTTTTATTTTATTTCATGAATACACAATCTAGAAAACTCTTATTATAGATGATTATAAATTATTTGATATGATTAAACATTTTTTTTAATTTTAATTATTATGTAAAAATGTACAATAATTATTATTTTAATTTATTGTTACACTTTATTGTATTTTATTGAACAAAAAAAAATAAGTTATATAAAATAATAATTTATTTTTATTTAGTTGAAGTTTCTATAATAAATAAGCTACAATAAATTTTGTATTTATGTCTATCATGTATATTTCCATATAAAATTTGTTTTTACAACTCTTAAAGACTCTACAAATGTCTTCAAGACATTAAATAACTCTGCATAACTCCGCAAAATTTTGGTCAACTCTGTATAATTCTCGCAAAGTTATTAATTTTCATGACTCTTTTTAAATCTTTACAAATCTACGAATGTTTTTATTGAGTAAACCCCTGTAAGAGAGAATGTGATCCTCGGTATATTTCATTGGCATTGGTCGTGGGGCTTTGGTTACGATTCCTTAACTAATGAATATAAAGTTTATGCAATGTATGTATTAATTTCAGGCTCAGATGTTCTTTCGGTTGTGGTGTATACTCTTGACAGTGGCAATGGGTGGAGAAGTGTCAAGTGTTGGGAGGTTGGATGTTTCCGTTGTCAGCATGAATGATGCACGTGGTATCTTTGTGAACGGAGTTCTGTATTTTTGGAGGGACAATAGGGTCGGGAAGGTGTTAGCCAATTTTACTGAGGAGAAGTTTTGTGAACATCTTTCGCAGCCTCCTTTTCCACCACCACACAGTTTGCTATAAGGGTTTTGGGTGGAGATTTATACTACTCTAAGTCTCTAACTCTCTAAGAGGCGTGACTGTTATGATGGACTCTTTAAACAAGCATGTATATGGACATATATGGCTACCAAGAAAGAACAATAATATTCCTGATGTGAAGCTGGAAGAGCCATTGAGTTGGAGAAAAGAGTTTAGTCTTCCCAGAGCTAAAATTGAATTAACCATTAGCCTATACCAAGAGTGGTGGTGTTTTATGTTCCGGATATTTCTTGGTACATATTTATGGCCCCATGGCTTCAACCATAATACAACTGTTCGATTTTAGTCTATGTTGTAAAAGGCGCTAGGCAAGGCAAGGCGCCAAGCCAGCGCCTAACGCCTTTGGAACCTAAGGCGCCCTAGGCGAGGGCCTTTTTTTTATAAAAAACCACAATTAGGTATAATTTAGCGCCTGGGAGCTTTTTTTTTTCCAGGCGCTAGCCTTGAGCTTAGTGAGCCTTTGGCGCTTAAGCTCCAAAGGCGCTAGCCTTTTACAACATAGATTTTAGTCATTTAAGTTTATATGATAAAATATACACCTTAATATCGTTGAGAAATTTAGGAGAAGAAGATGTAAGCTGAAGCTGAGAAGACAGAAAGCTGAGAAGACAGAAAGCTGAGATTTACGCGCAAATTAAGCAGCTAGTAAAATGAGATCCCTGGATACATCTATTAACAAGTAATCTTCGCTGAGCTTCTGGAGTTATTATTTATAATTTGATAGACTATCTGGGGATCCAAATTTGCACCTCCACAAGGTATGTTAAGGTATAATCTTTCACAGTTATAGAATTGGAAGTCTGAATAGGCAACAACTCTAATGTTTGTCATCCTTTCATAGTTATAGAATTGGGATCATGATCTGTTTGTTGACTCTGTCGTTAACACTTAACACAGTACCACTACTGCAGGACAGTGACTCTGTTGGCAGCTAAGATTTTGCCACTTTAGCGGATACGTACGTATATAAGTACAAACCCTTAACTTTCCTCTCCCAACAATCAATATTACGGAATTTACAAACCCTAAGTTTACTACTACAATTTCTTCAATGGGGAATTTCGACAATCTCCCTACTGACATCTTACTAGACATAATAACTCGTTTACCAACCAACTCGGTACTAGACTGCTAATTAGTTTGCAAACCATAAATTTTGTTTCCCATCATCCATATTTTTCTCAAATGAATTTAACTCATCTTAATCACTCCGCTGATCCTGGTAAGTTAAGTTTTCTTGTCTTAGATGATAATGAACAACTTCATTGTTTTGAGTATAACGAGAATAATGATGAGACACCTATTGATTGTATTAAAAATATCAATTTTCACCCCTCCGTTGGCATGTATTATATGGTTTTTGGTTCGTTTAATGGTTTAGTCTGTCTATATTCATGGAAAGATTCTGCTTATTGCATTTGTAACCCCGTGACCAGAGAATATGTTATGCTTCCAAGTAGTAAGAGAGATTGTGATGATAAGTATACTCATTGTTCGAGCGGATTTGGTTGCTTCCTTCAACTAATGAGTATAAAGTTGTTGAGTTGTATAAGTTAAGTACATATCTTAATGTTCTTTTGGTTTTGGTGTGTACTCTTGGCTGTGGTAACGGGTGGTGAACTGTACATATTGGGAAGTTGGATACAAAATTTTCCAGTGTTCATGGCGGGCGTGGTGTCTTTGTGAATGGAGCCCTGCATTGGAAAGATAAAATAGGAGGAAGGGTTTGGGTCTATGTTGTAAAAGGCACACAAGGATGGCGCCTGGCAAAAAAACGCGTCTAGGCGCCAAATTATACCTAATTTTGGTTTTTTCTAAAGAAAAGTCCCTCGCCTGGGGAGCCAAAGGCGCTGGGCTTGGCGCCTCGCCTTTCCTAGCGCCCCATAGGTTTGGGCCTTTGATTTGACTGAGGAGAAGTTTAGAGAACCTCTTTCACCACCTCTTTTGCCACCAGACAGTACGTGGTATGACTACAGTATAGGGGAGCTGGGCGGGATTTTATATTATGCTATGGAACATCACTGTCAAATCACCGAATGCACATGTTTTGACATATGGCTACTGAATAAAAAAAAAACTATATTGTCGATAGTAAAGAGCAGGTGGATCAAGAGTCACTTGGATGGAGAAAAAAAATTCATCATCGTGAAGGAAAACCATTTGCCTTTACCAAGAGCGGTGGCGTTTTGTGTTTGGATAAGAGCTCTCTCATTGTTTACAATGCAACAACTTCGACCTCGAAAAAGCTTGAGGAGTTTGGTCATCTTGATCAAACAACTTCTCACAAAAACACCTTAATTTCGTTGAAAGAAATTGGAGAAGAAAATATACAAATAATGGAGTCTCTGAATCAAAGGGTATAAAGCCGTGATTTGCTGACGAAGCAGTTAGCAAGTCGAGATCCTTGGATGCACTTATTAACTGGTAAATTTGGTTGAGTCTTGCAAGTTTTTATTACCAACGGCTCTTACTAGAACAATCAATAGAGAATTGAAATAGAAATGAAAACAAATATAAAATAGACACACACACAACACAAGGATTTATAGTGGTTCGATCAAGATGATCTACATCCACTTTGGAAGACGACGATAAAGTTGCACTATGATTTGAACAAGGTTACAAGAGTATACACTCCTCTCAAGAACAAGACCTTACTCTCTCTTAAGAACACTAAATGTTTCTCTCTTAGTGTTTCTCTCTTAAACACTAAACTGATTTTAGGATGTTATTACAATGAAACAATATGGCCTTATATATAGTGAAATGGAGTTGGAGAATGTCGACATATCTCACTTGGTAGACATCTCCAACTGGCCACCACCCAAAAGATACTCCATCCGAAAGCTCCCAAGCACTATATATAAAACAGCAGAAAGTTTCAAAGTTCCACTACAGCTCATAAAGAGAAATTCCCTACAGCAACCGAAAGTGTTCCACCCATTTAGTGCTTCCCAACAAGCTCAAATTAATCATTTCAAGGCATATTATTACAAATCTCCACCTTGACTTGAATACCATCACCGCTCATCATCATCGTCTTCACTCAGCCCCACAAGGGCTCTTCAACACCTGTTGACACCAACCAAGTCCAAGCAGTGCTTGAACTTGATACTTGGAACTGGCTTCGTCAACATGTCTGCAGGGTTATCCACTGTAGGAACCTTTAACATCGCTATCCAACCTTCCTCAACTGCATCCTTGATAAAATGATACCTGACATCGATGTGCTTCGTTCTCTCATGATACATCTGGTTCTTGGTCAAGTGAATGGCACTTTGACTATCACAGAACAAAGTTGCATTCTCTTGCTTGAAACCCAAATCACCAACCAAACCCATCAACCATATACCTTCCTTCACTACTTCCGCGGCTTCCATGTACTCTGCCTCAGTTGTAGACAATGCAACTGTGATTTGCAAAACCGACCTCCAACTGATAGTACTACCACACAATGTAAAAGTATAACATGTCAATGACCTTCTTCTATCAAGATCACCTGCATAATCAGAATCAACATAACCCACAACATTTGTCGAATCATTATAGTGTTTATCAAACACTAAACCAACATTTGTACTTCCCCTTAGATACTTCAAAATCCACTTTACAGCTTTCCAATGAGCCTTCCCAGGACTTCCCATGTATCTACTTACCACAATCACAGCTTGTGCGATATTCGGCCTTGTACAAACCATAGCATACATGATGCTACCAACTGCGCTTGCATATGGAACTCGAGACATATACTCTGCCTCATATGCAGTTTGAGGTGATTACTTTCTAGAAAGTTTAAAATGAGCTTCCAAAGGAGTACTTACTGGTTTTACATCTTTCATACCAAACCGCTCCAACACCTTCTCGATGTAAGCCTTCTGGGACAGATTCAACTTGCCTTCAGCTCGGTTTCTATGAATCTCCATTCCCAGTATCTTCTTTGATGCGCCCAAATCCTTCATCTCAAACTCGCTACTCAACTGTTCCTTCAGCTTCTGTATCTCTGACATGTCTTTGCAAGAAATCAACATATCATCAACATACAAGAGTAAATACACAAATGAACCATCTTGGAGTTTCCTGTGATATACACAACTATCATACTTACTCCTGTCATAGCCATTTGCCACCATAAACGTGTCAAAACGTTTATACCACTTCCTTGGAGATTGCTTCAAACCATACAAAGATTTCTTCAACAAACATACATGATCTTCTTTGCCAGGAACTTCAAACCCCTTTGGTTGTTGCATATAAATACGCTCTTCCAAATCACCGTGAAGGAAAGCTTTCTTAACATCTAGTTGTTCTAATTCTAGATCTTTCAAAGAAGCTATAGCAAGCAATGTTCTAATAGAACTATGTTTAACAACAGGAGAGAATACCTCATTGTAGTCAATGCCTTCTCTTTCCGTAAACCCCTTTTCCACAAGCCTTGCCTTGTACCTTGTTCCTTCACCATCTGAAGTACCATGTTTCTTCTTGAAGACCCATTTTCTTCCAACAATCTTCTTCCCTTTTGGTCTTGCAACTATCTCCCAAGTGCCATTCTTGTCAAGAGACTCAATTTCTTCAATTGCGGATGCTCCCCATTCTGTTGATTCTTCACCACCGATTGCTTCTTCATAGGTTGTTGGATCATCCATATCTATGCTCTCACCTACTGCAAATGCATATGCAACCAAATCAACATGGCCATATCTTTGAGGTGCTCTAACTTCCCTCCTCTCTCTGTCTCTTGCAAGATTGTACTGATGACCTTGTGCTTCTTCTTCCTGGGCAGGTTCTTGCACAATATCTTGATCATCATCATCAGAAACAACAGTCTTATTGCTTCCTTGAACTTGCACCTCAAGTTCCACCTTGTCACCAAGATCCACCTTATCGCTAACACCCTCTTCAGATCTTTCATCTAGTTCTTCATTCTTTGGCTTCAACATCGATTGCTCATCAAACTTCACATCTCTGCTGATAAGAAACTTGTTTGATCTTTCTGCTGGACACCATAACCTGTAGCCTTTCACGCCCTTTGCATACCCAAGAAATATACACTTCTTTGCTCTAGGCTCTAGCTTCCCCTCATTCACATGAGCATAGGCTGGACATCTGAATATCTTCAAGTCTTCATAGTTAGCATGCGAACCTTTCCAAACTTCATTTGGAGTCTTGCACTCAATGTAAGTCGATGGAGATCTGTTCACTAAATAAGCTGATGTGTTTGTTGCTTCTGCCCAAAACTGCTTTGGTAACCTGGCATTGGAGAGCATGCACCGTGCCTTCTCCATTATGGTTATGTTCATCCTTTCTGCAACACAATTTTGCTGTGGTGTTTTTTTGACTGTGCGGTGTCTCACAATCCCTTGATCCTTGCAGAACTCGTTGAACTCACCCCCACAAAATTCCAAACCATTGTCTGTCCTCAAGCACTTGATTTGTCTTCCGGTTTGCTTCTCAACCATAGTCTTCCATTGCTTGAACTTGACAAAAGTTTCATCTTTGTGTTTAAGTATGAATACCCATACTTTCCTTGAGAAATCATCAATGAACGTCAGCATATATATACCACCACCATGTGAATCGACCCGAGAAGGACCCCAAAGATCAGAATGAATATAATCCAGAATACCTTTGGTGTTATGAATAGATGTACTAAACTTGACTCTACACTGCTTTCCAAAGACACAATGTTCACAGAAATCAAGCTTGCCTGTTTTATGACCACAAAGAAATCCCTGCTTGCTCAAAACATCCAACCCCCTCTCGCTCATATTCCCTAGCCGCATATGCCACAACTTGGTAGTATCATCATCAGAACTTGAAGAACATACAGCTGCATCATCCGTCACAGTAGTACCTTGTAGCGTATAAAGACCATTAATTCTCTCGCCCTTCATGATTGTAAGACTTCCTCTTGAGACACGAATAACTCCACCTTCACATTGATACTTGCAGCCATTTGAATCAAGCGTACCCAAAGAAATAAGATTTCTTCTCAGTCCTAACATGCCTAACTTTAGTTAAAGTCCTCACCATACCGTCATACATCTTAATTTGAATTGTACCTACACCCACCACTTTACAAGTGACATTGTTTCCCATAAGAACTTTACCACCTTCTCTAGCTTGATAAGTAGTAAACCACTCTTTATGAGGACACATGTGAAAAGTACACCCCGAATCAAGAATCCACCCGTTCTCCGAGCTTTCGGTATGAACCGTGAGAACCGATCCATCATCACTTTCTTCTTCAACATTTGCTGCGGTGCCTTGGTTGGTATTCTTCTCGACAGTCTTTAATTTTGGACAATCCTTCTTGAAATGCCCCTTTTCCTTACAATGAAAGCAATAGAATTTACCGGATTTTGATTTAGACCTTGACTTTGATCTACTCCTATCAAATCCGCCTTTTTGGTTTCCTCTTCCTCTAACGAACAACCCATCTCCCGAATTATCTTTACCGTCGATACCCGTCTTCTTTAACTCCTTAGAGTTCAAAGCCGCTTTAACGTCTTCCATGGAAATTGTATTTTTTCCATACATTACGGTATCAACAAAATTTTCATAAGATGGTGGTAAGGAACAAAGCAAACCCAAAGCTTGGTCTTCATCTTCAATTTTGACCTCAATATTTGCCAAATCCAAGAGAATTTTATTATAATCATCAATATGATTTATAATAGACGTTCCTTCATGCATTTTAAGAGTATGTAATTTCTTCTTAAGATATAAACGATTAGTTACGGATTTAGTCATATACCTCTTCTCCAACTTGTTCCATAGCCCGTCCATGTCGTTTCATGTACCACTTCTCTCAAGACCTCGTTGCTTAAACACAATAGAATTAATCCATGTGCTTTCTCCATGAGTTCTTCTTTTTCTTCTTCCTTCAATGTTTCTGTTAGAGCCGTTTTCCCCTTCAAAGTTTTCACCAAACCTTATTGCACCAAAACAGCCCTCATCTTTAGCCTCCATAAATTGAAATCATTTCTTCCATCAAATTTCTCAATCTCATACTTTGCCGCCATCGTTGATCGCTTTAATTTACCCGGAGCTCTGATACCAATTTGTTATGACCAACGGCTCTTACTAGCACAATCAATAGAGAATTGAAATAGAAATGAAAACAAATATAAAATAGACACACACACAACACAAGGATTTATAGTGGTTCGATCAAGATGATCTACATCCACTTTGGAAGACGACGATAACGTTGCACTATGATTTGAACAAGGTTACAAGAGTATACACTCCTCTCAAGAACAACACCTTACTCTCTCTTAAGAACACTAAATGTTTCTCTCTTAGTGTTTCTCTCTTAAACACTAAACTGATTTTAGGATGCTATTACAATGAAACAATATGGCCTTATATATAGTGAAATGGAGTTGGAGAATGTCGACATATCTCACTTGGTAGACAGCTCCAACTGGCCATCACCCAAAAGATACTCCAGCCGAAAGCTCCCAAGCACTATATATAAAACAGCCGAAAGTTTCAAAGTTCCACTACAGCTCATAAAGAGCAATTCCCTACAGCAACCGAAAGTGTTCCACCCATTTAGTGCTTCCCGACAAGCTCAAATTAATCATTTCAAGGCATATTATTACACAAGTAATATCCATGTCATTATATTTGTTTGTCTTTGTGGATGATAATAAGCTAGATTCAAAATTCTTGATTTCCTATAACCAAAACACCAAGATTTTTTATTTTAATTTCACTATCCAATACTCTGTTGCAGCTACAATATATGCAGCAAAACGAAATATAACATGAGAATTGCACTATTTTATCAATACCGAGTCATACGACTGGAAGTATATATTCTTCTATTTGATATACTGAGAGATCCATTGCAATCCTTCCCCATAACCTGATTGTCTGACTATACTGCACATGAAGACCTCAAGAGGTCGTATATTTGAGTTTGCAAGATTTACAATTCCTTTGCCTGTTGTAGAATTGGTGAGACCAAATTCATGCTGCAAATTCTCTTCCGAAACTGCAGTGTATTTGTCAATCTTGTTTCCCAACACAAGGAACCGTACAGTTGCTAAAGCATCATCTAAGAGGAGATTCGCTAGTTCCCTTCTCGATTCTGCGAACCTCTCCTGGTCGGATGCGTCAATCATATACACCACCGCATCCACCTGCACCACGTAAACAATAACTCGATTGTCTAATAGATTCAATTATTCAAAGTTTATTTCTTTTTACATAATTCAAGCAAAAGTTGGGTGCAAATCAGCAGATGTCTCAAACTTACCTTGGCATAGTAATCTTTCCACACTCTACGTGCGATTTGATGTCCGCCCAAATCGAAAACCTTAAACACGATCTTTCCGATGGTTAACTCCTCTGATGTTGGATGGAGTGTAGGTTGATGTTGAACTAATTTCTGGCATATTCATAGATTCTTAATCAATTCTCAATATACAAAGAAAACGCATTAGAGAATTACACTAAAAGATGAACATAACAAGGTAAAAGAAAAGAAAAACAAACCTCGTTTTTCAACATCTGAAGTAACGTTGTCTTGCCAGAATTATCAAGTCCTAGAAACAAGACCTTTGCTTCTTTATGCCATAACCCAAGTGACGCAAGAACTCCATAGAACCAATCAACAAGAAACATTGTAATGAATATTGTGAGTATGGGATTGTGGAAAGAACTGATTGAGAAACGAGACTGTAAATTCGAGAGAGATAAGAAGATTTAAAGACGATTACTTGGATAGTTTTGGTTAAACTCGAAATACTTAGATATATTTAAACTAACACAAACTAGTAATCCTAGTGGAGTGCTTAGTTCACATTGACGATATAACGAGCTCCTATTGGTCCTATTTGTTGGCAGGTGCCTATGAGCCTTTATTGACTGATTGGGTATCGAGGAAGAAAAGTTTGGTGTGGCCGCTTCTTGTCCAGCTGGCTATTTGGGGCCTTATAAACTGACACGGAACGATGCTAGGCACGGGCACTGTAAAGCATCCGAAGCATGAAAGCAACCATCAGCCCTCAGGCCTTCCGCTACAACATGACCGCAATATGCTTGCCATGATTTGGCCTCTCTACTTGGCCTCTCTACCATTGCGGTCCGGTCGGTGATCCTCTTATGAGTTACACCTTTCGTATCGTGCTAGATTTAATTACACATATTCCACGTATTCAAGTAATTTATAATTTATTTTCTTAAAATTAATTTTTAAGTTAGGGATAGAATCCGATGATAGGGTTATTATATTATCATGACACGGTGACGCCATTTTTTCTACAAAACCCAAATGACGATGAATTTGAAGTTAATCTTTTCGTGCAATGTTATCTTTTATAAAGCTCTACTATATTCCTACCAAAATTACAGTATTTAGAAATACGAATGCTCTCATTATTTTGTTTTGCCATAATCAGTTGACTCACAAATTGACTAATTATAATCCCTAATTATTTTTTTCGAAACCCTAATCATTAATTTTTATAATAATGATATTTTTTTTCTACAATCTTGATCACTTTAAAATTGATCGTGGTGTATATTCTAATTGCTCCATTAGAAATTTCCACAAAAACATCAATCGAAATAGAACTAACTAATTTTTTATTCTTTTCCTAGGAGATCCATTAACATAACCTACAAAAAAGATTCTTTAAATTGATTTTTTTTTCCCAATCATGATTAGTCTAAAATTGATTATTTTTTTTTGGGTCCAAGAGCATAGCTCAGTGGTATCCCATCAACTCCAGTAAGGAGGAAGTCAGGGGTCAACACCCGCCGTAAAGGTTTGTAATAGATTATTATACTTGTATAGTGGGTTTGGCGGTGTTGGGTCTGTCAGTGGGGCTAGTCCAACTGGCTGGGTTCGAATAGGGGCCTAGGTCCGGCTTTCGCGTATATAAAAAAAAAAACTAAAATTGATTTAGGTGATTGGTTATCCGTCAAAAACATTAATTTTGTATATATCTTACATAAATTTAATTATAAAAGTTATAACTTTATGTTGATTTAGGGATTTAATGATTATCTTATTAATTTGGGTTATATATAATATATATGTAAAATGTTATGGGCTGTGCGGAATGATTACAAAGATTTGATTGGTTTGCTTAAGTACTTATTTTAAATGGCTTATGGTTAATGTATGGGCTACATTTAAGAGAAGCCTAAAATTTGAAGACAATTTTCAAGAAAAAAAAATGACCGGTTATAAAAGTTAGCGAAAACAAGTTCATTATCTGACATTATTTAATTTTTATCTTTCGGGTTACTATCAATTGATAAATGCTTAACTCTTACATATTTACTACTCAATCTATGTTTATTAGTTCTCCATTTTGTACACATTGGATAAGTTTGGTTATTTTTGCAATTTCTTAGGAAATAAAGGAACCTCGATGGACTAAAATGCGGATTTCTGCTGGAGAAAATGAAGTGATTTAATGGGCTAAGCCCAAAGGGAAACATGAAGAAGTATTGGGTGAATTATTTGGGTATAGGAGTGTGATAAGCATGCCACGTCGTATATTTGTAGGATTTCTATTTCTTTCTTTTTCTTTTTCTTTTCAAAATAAAAGATGATGGATAGCTAATTAATCCCCTCGACCAAGGTTGAAGATGAAGCCATCTTCATTCTGTAAGAAACTATGGTAATCTCTAAATAAAGTATTCATTTGAGCTTAACTATTTTATTAGTTTATCTTCAATTAAGGCTTTGTTCCTAAAATTTTCTGAACAGTCATCGGTTGTTGACCTTTTATAAGCGATAGAGATTTTATCGTTTTGGTACAACATATAGTTGTAACATTTTTTTTAGCCATAATATTTTCCGAGACATATCGGTTGGGTCTTGATAGTATTGAGTTTTCCACCGTGAACAACATTCCATATCAGTGCAGGTTAGTTTTCTCCAGTACCTCGAAGGACTATTTGGACAGTGTGCTTTCGTAAACCATCTGATTTGACTGGTTGGATTAGTTTACTTCTCTTTCCCATTTTCATACTCTCGCGTTATCGAGCCACTTAAACGATCAGCTGAAGAAAGGTCAAGCAACATAAAGCGTCTTTAAATTGCTGTCATTCAGTAGGCTCTTTTGGCTTGGAAGGAGCATGTGGGTTGCTACATGCTGATCTCTAAATTGCTTCATCAGCCATGCCAACAGCGTTCCCGACATGATAGCAATAAGAAGAAGGAAGTTGCAAAATTAGGTGCCTGTCGGAAGAAGATTGGTTTTGGACATTATGATGCGGCGATTCGTGTCTTGTATTCAAAAGGGATTGCTCCTCGCAGCGAGGATACGTTGACTGAACTTCAATCAAAGCATCCAACAACACCACCACCCTCCATTCAATAGGAACACTTTGTTAGGGACCCAGCCACGGTTGATTCAAGGGATGTTTCAGGAGAAATCAAGAGCTTCCCTAGAGGTACTTCTTGTGGGCATGACGGTTTACGTGCACAACATCCAATCGATGCGATGAGTGGTGCAGTTGCAGCAGTTGCGGATGATTTGTTGGCTTTGATTACAGGGGTGGTTAACCTTTGGTTGGCAGGCAAGTGACCTAAGGTTTTATGAGAAATCATTCTTCATGTTGTAAACGGTTTGCTAGAGATGAGAGGGCATTCGAATAAGATGTCAATGCTTATCGACTTTTCTAATGCTTTTAATTTGGTTTGCAGGTCTCATTTCATTAGAGAAGTCCGGCTTTATTTTCCATGTATGTAGTTTCAGGAAATCTTATAATACATCCCTCATAAGAATTCATCACAATCAACACATTTCTTAAGATCAATAACGACACTTTTTATTAATTGAATCTAGAAATTTTACAAGAAGGAAGTTAAATCAAAAACACAACACTGTTTTGGACTTTCTCTCTCCTCAAAACTTTCTCAACACTCCAAAAATTATCTCTCCCTCTCTTACGCCTATTCAGTTCTTTATATAGGATATTACATAGTGGATGACAGTTAAGCTGACCTTTATTTTCGGATCTGGCTTACAATATTCTCGCAAGCGTTCTAGTGTTAACTTCGAAAACATTCTAAATTTCGCAGGATCATCATACTTTTCTCGTGTTTAAGCTGTCGTCATCTGTTATGTCATTTCTAAAATAATTCTAAGACGTCTTTGCAATGTTGTTGATGAAGATTTCGCAAGCGTGTTGTTGTTGCGATATTCGGATCCTATATCTGGCCTCTTCTTATGTCTTCTCTGCGAAGGGGAGAATGTCATGAGAATTTGTACTTCAGAATGCCGCAGGTGTTCATTTTCGTATATTCTTCTCCCGACAAGATTCTGGGAATTAAGTATGACCGCCTACACGTGTCAAATACTCCTCTACTCACCGACACGTTCATTGTCATCCAGTCATCATTCTTTTGTCTATTTAAGGAGAGATATAGTAGATGGGTAATTTTGTTCTTTTACTTCTCCATCTTCCTCATCTCTACGCTCTCTGTAATTCTTCATCGTCTGCAATTTTCTTCTTTTGAAGATCTATATGTTGCTTCTTTCATAGAGTCATCAAGGTAGATATTCTTCTGATTTTTCTGAAACCAATCTTGTTTATTGAAGTTATCTTATCTGACTTTATTCGACTTTATGTAATTCCCATACTATTTCTGTTTCAGCAGAATCACCTCTAATACCAGATTTTTAGTCCAAAACCCTAATGTCCCCAAAGATTCGCAGCCCAAAGTTGTTGCAGGCAAAATAAAGTCTGTGAATCGCAAGGTAGTAAGAAATACTTATTCTTTTAATAACAATATTGTTTCCTCTGTTTCTTATCTGGATTGTGATTCGCAGGGTGATGGAGATGCCAACAAGCCTCCCAAGAAATCTCACCATCTTAAGATCATTGAAACTTTTGTTCCATTTTCTTCACTTATCCCTTCAAAATATCCTGCGATATCTTCGCAAACTGAATCCTTACTTCCTACTCGCGAAAATGTTGCCTCAGATTTCACCCCTTCGACTGATCTTATAGTGAATGAAACCCTTCTTATCAACCCTTCTGCGAATGAAGCCACCTTTTCTCCTGTTGTCAATGCTTCTCAAGTCGACTCCTCCTTAATCTCAATTACTAATCCTCCTCAAACCTCACCTTCAAATGATACATCTATCACGAAGAATGATTCAATTCCTCCATCTTCTATCATCACCACTTCTTCATCTGAATCTCTTCCTTTTTGTAAAGAAACTTTGGAAGGAATAGATATTGATTTTAAAGTGTTATCTAATGTTCTAGATGATGTTAAGAAGTCTCTTATTGATCCTATCAAGTCTGGCGTCTACGATATTTTGAGTAAATATTTTGGTTCTGATAGAAATGTTTCGCAAATAGCTCTGGAGAAAGAAGTCGAAGTCTTGAATAAAAATCTCCAAATGATGACCTTGGAATGTAATGCCCTTCGCCTAGAAAATCAAAAACTCCAGAATATCTCGTTGGATCGTGATAATCTTCGGAAAAAAAATAACGAACTAAAAGGTATAATTTTTCTTATCTTCGCCCTTAATTTATCCCTTTTTAGTACTTTTGTCCTTTTTGTATTCAATTTCTTAAAATCCTTTGTTCTCCCTTTATGTCTTATATCAGAAACGAATAATGGAGAGATATCAATTTGAATCCATCGCGAAAGAGGCTCGTGTGGATATAGATATTTGGATGGATCAATATAACCAACTAGATAACCTTCATACATATTCTGTTGATCAAATAGATAATCTTACCAAAGAGAATGCCCAATTAGTTCAGAAGCAAAATTTATTAAGCAATGAAGTATGTTGCCTCTCTTATTATTTGGCTAAGGCTAACCTGAATATGGAAACTTTACCAGATGAGAATAAAATTTTATCTCAAGAGAAGCGAATTCTTTCAAACAAGGTGGCGATCTCTTCGCAACAATTTAGCATGCTTCAAAAAGTATGTGATGACCAAGATCGATCTCTTTGCTCATTGAAGAGCGAACTTAAGGAAATAACAGAGTCATTTATTGATGAGGAAAATACACTCATCCAGGTAGAATTGATTTAAGTGTAAAGGAAAGTCAACTAAAAGAACAATACTCTAGCCTAGAAGAATCTTACTCTTCGCTTGCGAAGGAAAATGATTTTCTTATTTTTAAAGAGAAAAACTTTCATTCTCACCTACAAGGTTTAGTTGGAGATAAATTTGATGATACGATGGACCACTTGGAGAATAATTGCTTGGCCTTGACTCAATATCTTATTTCGCAAAAGGAAGGTAGTCATAAAAATTTGACTGCCTTAATTATCTTTTCTTTGTCAAGTCTTTGTGTAATATTTTTATCTGCGAATTCTTCATCTTAATGAACTTTTTGTATTATATTTTTTCGCAGAGTCTGAGAAAAATCTTCATTCCTCCATTTATGTCTTGGAGTCTAAATATGCCAAAATTCGCAAAGAGAATGCATTACTTGCTTCTTCCTTTGCTTGTTTTCGCGACCGAGCAGAAAGAAGGTTTGATTATCTTGCATACTTCAAGGATATTCAAGATATAAACCATCTGAAGGCATTTCTTCGTTAAGTCCATCTCAAAGCTGAAGTTCTGGTGAATGACATCTTGCTGTCCAAGTCTCTTTCTCCTGTATCAGTCGAACCTTTAGAAGTAGATGATGATGAAATTCCTCATCCTGCTGACAGCGATTTTGACTATGAAAGTGGTGACGAAGCTTTTTCTCAAGAAAATTTTGCAAATGAGGAAGAAATCCATCTTAAAGAAACAACTGCTAGTGATGTCCCAAATGAAGAAGAATCTAAAATAAATGAGTCAACAGTTGGTGATAACCCAAATGAATAGGAAGACAGAGTAGACCAGAATAAGGAGAATACTGGAGAAAATGATAAAGCTGGTGAAGAACGTCCACTATCTCCTTCTGGCGAAACTAACACTGAAATATGAGCTTTAGTTTTAATATCTTGAATTACTTCTTCTTATTCTTTTCTTGAGAATGATGTATTTCAGTCAACTTTTAGATTCATTTGCTCTTTTAGTATTTTGTATGCTTGCGATAAAGATAATGACATTTGGTTTATTAATTCCCATACTTTCCACTCATTATCTTTCTTGCGATGAACAAATTTTTCCTGCATAAAGAATAGTTAATTTTTATAAATTTTTTGTTTTGTCATGTGGTCTTATTTTGCCTTCCTAATTAAAGGTCTTATTTTCCCACCTTTTGTCATTACGACAAAATCGCAGGACGTCTTTGCATTTTCATGCAAAAACCCCTTGATCTTGCCTTAACCTTTTTCTCTTATGATTTTTGTTGCAACAATGTGACAGGCCTAAATATTCTTACTTGTCCCCATACATCTTCTCAAAATGGTCTTGTAGAAAGACGACATCGTCACATAGTTGAAACTAGCTTGACACTCATATCCATGGCTTCTATTCCGCCTCGTTTTTGGTACGATGCTTTTTCTACTGCCACTTTTCTTATGAATCGTGTTCTCTCAATTCCTACAGGTGCTAAATCTCCATATGAAATGTTGTTCAATAGATTTCCGTATTTCTTATCTCTTCGAACTTTAGGATGCTTATGTTTTCCTCATCTTAGAGATTATCGAACTACTAGACTTGAGTCGAGGTCTTCTCCTTGTGTTTTTCTTGGATATTGTGCAACTCGAAAGGGTTACAAGTGTTTGCACATTCCGTCTGGTCGAGTTTATTGGTCGCGTCATGTTGTTTTTGATGAATCTTCTTTTCCTTTTGCAGGCCCCAATTCCTCAGTACTACCACATTCCTCCGATCCTTCACAGGTAATCTCCTCTCCTCTTTTATTTCCTTCCTCCACTGCCATGTCTTTTCTCGTACTCTCCGTTGCCTTATCTACTCCTCCTGCCTTGTTTTCTAGTTCATCTCCTATCTGCAGTTCTACTCCTCCTCTACAGATTACTTCTCCCACTGGCCTGCCGGAATTCGTTACACATCTGCAGTCTCCTGCTGTAACGTGCCTATTGGAGACGACCGACAGCACATCTTATGCTATTACTCCAGCAATATATAGGTCCAACTCAAATGCTACTGCCATCGTCTGCTGTTGCTGATGAGTCATCGTTGCCTCTTTATTTTACTAGTGGAAATTAGCAGTTCCGCGACCGTCGGGACAAGTCATATATACGAGTTATACGACCATTTTTAACCGTCTCTGATAAAGCGTCGCTATTTCTTACAACCCTTAGCCGTGGGTCTCAAAATAACGACCGATTTTAAGGGTAACGAGGTCCAGACCCTTAGACATGGGTCTAAGATTTGAATTATAATATAAAAAAATATAGATTCAGATATGTTGAAATGCCTAAATGGCTGAATCTGAAATAATCTGACTGCATCAAAGTCAAGTCAGGTCAAATGGAAGTCAAGTCAAGTCAAATGGAATTCAAGTCAAAGTCAGGGCAAATTGAACTCAGATTTAACTCAAATGTAACCCAAATTGAAATTCAAATTTAACTCAAATTGACATTCATTCATGGTTTATAAAATTACAAAAAAAAAGATAAAATTCTTAGTTCATGTCCAAGCTAGCTACTAAGTTCTAACAACAACAAGCTAAACTAATAGACAATTGATTAAACAACGATAACCTCCTCCGATGATGATGAACTTAGCCAATACTTCATAACAAGCATAAAATCCATGTGTTGTGTCCCTGCTCTCATTTTCCAAGATTCCTCCACTGCAACCTGAAAAGCAAATCTAAGGTTGTAATTTGGTAAAGCATATGTGTACCATATCCTATCATGAGTCCTACACTTTTCCAGGCACGCGTACTGAGCCATTGAACCATGGTTAACCAACTAATAACGGGGTCCATATTTCCTCCATAACTTGACCTGAATCATCACTGCTCATACAACCTTCATATGCACCCACTATACCCTGTCTAGATGACCAGAAATGGTGCAGTCGACAGCAGCTGCACTGATGACATTATAACTGCCAAAAGTCGACCTGTACTTACACAAACTTTACCTCGCCCTTCCTCGGCCTCGGCTAACCAAGAACAACTCGCACTACGTAGCCTATGGCAAACCATCTCCTTCATTGTTTTTTCTTCACCAATTCCTTACACATAATGACTCATCAGATCCATAGCTACAACAAAGAACCATTGACCTCAATTGGCTTGTACCAACCTCCATACACTGCCTACGGATCCATGGCTCACAGCTGAACATAGCAGAGAACTAGTACTTCCTTGCTGCCATAAACTCAACTTACAAAACTCTTCCAAGCTCCCATCACAGACACCACCAAGATCCAAAGCAAACATTCACAACTTTCTCCTCTTCAACCATCGTATCTCCTCCATTTTCTCGCCATTGCAAACCAATTCTCTTGGCTCCGTCTTCTCCCTGGAACAACATCAATCGAACTCAATCCAACCACTGTGACCAGCAAACTCAAGTCAATTCCTTCTTTGTCAACAAAACTTGCTTCTTCTCCGATCATTATAACTAAGAATTAATCAAAACCCATGATAGTCTTCCATCTTCTTGGTTCAGGTAATTTCTCAAACACCATATGAGCAGAAACTGATGGTGTTTCTTTCCATCGAGAAATTATCTTCTCCGGTTTTCCATTTCCTGCAAATTTAATTTCAATCACAACCTAACATTAAAATTTCTTCCAAGACCCTTAAACTAGACTCAATCATCACCATTATTGCCGCAATCAACCACATCGACGCCTCTCATATCTGTACGGACAGAGAAAAGAGGGGATGAAATAAATAATTCTTTCCAGGGAAAAAAAATCTGAATTTGGCACAAGAGATAAAGGTCAAGGAGAAACTTACATGCACTAGAAGGGGAGATGTTGTACTACGGATTCGACCATTTGTCCAAAAGCAACCAAAAATAGTTCTAGTGCAGGTATTTGTAAACCAATGCAATCGGGTTATACCTACAGAATTTCAAGTAGTCAAAGAACATCCAAACAACAATTCGCACTGGCACAATTACACAAATTGTAATCAACAATTTATGCTAATGATAGATAATTGGAAATTTCAGTAAAATATTCATGGCATGAGAAGCCAAGTGTATATTAGAAAAACTTTAAGCATCTAAAATTCTAAATATACCTTGACGCTTGAATGCCTTTTCGCCAAGGCAAAACTTCCTGATCCTCGAGGTACTTCAAAGATTTCAAGTTGAATTCCAATAACAAGTATGTAGTATAACTCCTAAACAATAGCAACACCTAGAGTTCCTAAAGACAAAAATAAATGCAACAATATGGGATGAGCCCTGTATCCAGCGATGGATCGAATGAAACTACATAAGAAGTTTCACACAACAATTTCGTCATGAGGACAAAAGCTTGCTTCAGAAAAAAACCATATTATAATGTTTGAGTAACTCCTATCATGTCCAGTGGACTCTAATAAAAGCCATATCAATGGTAGGTAATCTTTTTTTCTGAAAATAGCAAACCCCAAGTATATATGAACCCAGCAGGCAAACCTCCACATTAATTAGCTAAATAATGACTCAATATACGAATTATTACTTCTTAAAATTCTCCTATTCATCTTCTTACCCTCTTTCAAACAACCTCGTTAAGGATCCAAACTCCATCTGAAACATAAACATAAATAGTTCATCAATATCGAATTAACCAAATCTGAGAGTAACTCATAGAGTAGATTTGTCTAACAGGTTATAAGCAATTGTAAATAGAGATATGGAATATCAAAAACTAACTTGAAATGGAATCCAATTGTTAGCGAGAGAAAATCATATTCAACAAATATGAGACTCTTCGTTAATAGTTGACAATTACTCCATGATTAGTTGGAAATGCAAGGTTAGCATCAACGAGTTCTTCATATGATAATGGTGATAAAAAACTAGTTCCCGCAAACCATCTAATTGTGCATCTATTATGTATAACTTAAGTAACTTAACTGACTTACCAAGTTACTGACAAATTTTACCGACAAATGATGAAGTTGCACTTGAACAAAAGGGTAAGTTTTTATGTAAATAAGCATACCAGTAGTGACCTTGAAGAAAGTCATACAAAAAAGGCACCCTTTCTTTGCACCAAGGCCTCGTTTCATATGACATGATCCCCTGGCAAAGATTGTGGTATCCATAAGCTTGAAAAGCAACAAATGGGGAAAATATGCATAGAGATCGCAAAGCTCCGTGTATAAGAGTCATCGTTGCCAACTTCAACAAAAATAATTATTACATCTGCTTTAGTCCATCACTGGATTGAGTGAGTAATAGGCAAAATGACAGTAATTACATTCATCCAAGCTAAGCATATATTCTAAATGTCAGTTAGTTTTTTTCTCGCAACAGACGAAGTAAGTAACAAAATAAATAACAACTTACCCCAATACGTTTTTTCTGGAAGATAGCATCATAAGCCTGATGCATTGCCTGATAACAGATAAAGCCAGCATTAAGCATACCATTTGATCTTGTGAAACCAGAGAGAGCAAACAGAAGCACGGCGATAGTGTTTCCACCGGATAGTAAGTGGTAAATACCACCGAGAGAAAACAAGGAATACAAACTCTCTGTATATCTATTGAACCAGGACGACGATTCAGTTTCACCATTGACAATAGAAAAATGTATATGCATATTACTTAATAAAGCTTCAAATTGAAAAAATGCTAAGAGATTACACTGATGAATAGAATATGGAAGCTGGATTGAAACAAAATAACATGGATGCAGGAAATGCAGTTTTTCTGTCCTTCAAGAGAATAATTGAAATCCTGCGATTGCAACATGGAAACATGACACTTAGCACTTGTATCAAATAAAACAGAAACGAACCCGCTTTACGAAAATGCAGTCTACTCACTAGATTAAATCAATAATGATCTGTGAATACTGTTATTTACAACAAAATCACAATTAAATACGGACAATAAGAAGTCATTTTATCTGTAAAAGTAAACAACTGAAAGCAAAAATGATACATTAGTGATAACGTATCCTGATAAACCTAGCACTGCTCTGTATCCAATAATAGGTACCAGTGGAGCAAAAACTGAAAATCAAACAAATCAAAAACCAGTAAAATAATCTATTAATACTCAAGCCACACTAATTAAACTTACATACCAAGGAATTTACTTACCAGTTCGAGACTCTTAGAGTAGTTTAGTTTCAGCTGCAGATGGATACCCAAACATCTGAATCCTTCAAACAAACCAAAATCCACGCCTAATTCCAACAAAATAAAAACCCAGTTAACAAATCAATTTTTTTCTTTCAATCATTTCCGAGAAACTAATGGGATCCATAAGAAATTTTAGAAAAAAATATGAGAACCGGGTTTAAAGCTTCAAAAGATTCAAACCACATAAAACGTATTTAAAGAAATAGATTAACATAAAAAAACTTACTTACCAGATTTTTGGATTTCTACAGTTACAATAGGATAAAATCTGATTTCCTCCATTAGATCGGGAATTCCAAACTCATACTTTCGCATTCGAAATCCAAGAACACCCTAAAACAAACAACTTTTAGCAAAGAATCATTCATGAGATGATTATTCAATTAGATCTACAAAGAGATTTTGATAAAACCCCCAAAAATGAAAACAAAACAAACATGGATTGAATGTGTTCCCAGAAGATTTGAGATCTATAATTCGACTAGTGATTTGAGGGATTTCAGAAGAAAAATCAAGAGAAGGGTTTATTAGCTTTGTTGAAATAGCATATTGGGTTCTGATTTCTCCATTTCCATGAGATTTTAGGGTAGAGATGGAGACCGAGAGCCGAGAGAAAAAAGAAGAAAGAGAAAGGGAGATAAGAAATGGGAGAGAGAAAAAGGCATTTATATGCTCGATGAAATGATAAAAAACTATCAGATATAAATCGGTTTTCATGGGTCGCGGGATCGGTAGCATATTTGGGGCAAAATGGTAATTATTCGGCGACCGCTATTAATCATCTCGGATTTTTTCCGTGTTTTTATGATATCAGATACCGCTATGTGTGGTCAACGGTCCAACTACCGTCATTGAGGGTCTCGGATGTGGGTTGCTAAACACCCATTTTCCACTAGTGTTTGGTCTCTTGGCAACCTTCATCGCCTGCTTCGGCTAACTCTCCTGTTTCTATAGTTCAATACCTATGGAAGTCTAACAGTCCTTCCCTGCAGAAGCTCAACGGACACTTCTCCCTGATGTTAATCGCTTTGCTTCCACCTACAGCAGACATAAACCAACTCTTACTGTTGCGTCTTCTAAAGCTATTGTGACTCTCTCTTCAACACGTGCTGATGATCTGGACTGTCAGCAGCCTTTTTTGTCTGCTCCTATCAATTGCTCTACTCCAGCCAATGAGATTCAACGTTCTGCTGCTGTCCATTCGAGTGGTTGTGTCCCAACGTTAGCCCATCTTCTTCCTGCTACACCGACATAACTACACCGTACTCTAACTACAACACTGCTGCTCCCTGATACAATGAAAACAACCCTGTTACCTTTTAGTCCTCTGTCCACTTTGCCTGATCAAGTTGTTCTCGCTTCTCGACCTCCGACTAGGAATGAGCATTCTATGGTTACAAGAGGAAAAGACAATATCTTTAAACCAAAAGCTCTTTTAGCTTCGAAATATATAACTCTTACGGATGCTCTCTTTGAGCCAACTTGTTATTCCCAGGCAAAGAATGATCTAAACTTGCGCGTGTCTATGGATGATCAATATAATGCTCTTTTTCGAAATGGTACTTGGTTTTTTGTTCCGCGTACTCCGGATATGAATGTTGTCGGGTGTAAATAGGTGTTTCGTGTCAAACGCCTTGCTGATGGAACTATTAAACGTCGTAAATCTCGTTTAGTGGCTCAAGGATTTCATCAACGTGTAGGACAATACTACAGAGAAACTTTTAGCCCAGTTTTAAATCCTTGCATAATTTGTGTTATTCTTACTTTTTCCCTTACATACGCTTGGCCTATTCTCCAACTTGACATTCAAAATACATTTCTAAATGGTCTTCTTACATAGGAAGTCTATATGAAGCAACCTCCTGGATACACTAGTCTGAATTATCCTGATCACGTTTGTAAACTGCATAAATCCTTATATGGCCTCAAGCAAACACCAAGGGCGTGGTACACTCGTCTCAGTGTATTTTTACAACATCTTGGTTTTACTATTTCTCGGGCAGATTCTTCGTTTTTTATTCATCGTTCGATAACTGATGTTACTTATGTTCTTGTATATTTCGACGATATTATTTTAACAGGCTCATCTTCTTCTTCTTTGCAACATATTATTAACACTCTCCATAAGGAATTTGCTCTAAAAGATATCGGTGAGTTGTCTCTTTTTCTTGGTGTTGAAGTTACAAGAACAACCGATGGATTGTTTATTTCCCAGCGTCGTTATATAGAGGATTTATTGGAGCATGCTAATATGCAAGCAGCAAATCCTGTGAGTACTCCTTTTACTACTTTTACTGAGTTAAATCCATAGGGTGGCGCTCCTTTAAAAAATCCTACCGAATATCGGAGTCTTGTTGGTGGTCTTAAATACTTGTTGATCACTCGGCCTGAGCTTGCTTTTTTAGTCAATAAAGTATGTCAATTTATGCAACATCCTACTGACAAGCATCTTCTTCTTGTCAAGACAATTCTCCGTTATTTACAAGGTACTTCCTCTTATGGTCTTACTCTTCGGCCTTCTTCTAATTTAAAATTGAGTTTTCAAGCATACACGGATGCTGATTGGGCTGGTGATCAAACTGATAGACGGTCCACTAGTGGGTATTGTGTTTACTTGGGTTCGAATCTTATTTCTTTGAGTGCTAAAAAGCATAAAACTATTTCTACGTCAAGTACGAAGGCTGATTATCATGGTCTTGCCATTGCTACTGCTGAGTTAATGTGGATTGAATCTCTACTCAAAGAACTTAAAGTTCTAGTTTGCACTCCTCCTGTCTTATGGTGTGATAATCTTGGTTCTACCTATCTTACTATGAATCCTATTTTCCATGGTCGTACTAAAAATATTGAAATCGGTTATCATTTTTGTTTTCGAAAGAGTTCAACGTGGCCAGTTACAAGTACATTTCGTTTTCTCTCTAGACCAAGTTGTTGATGTGTTCACTAAACGTCTTTCGCGAGATAGATTCTCTTTTCTACCCCCTAAGCTTACTGTTTCTGATCACCCGCTTAGATCGAGGGACGGTGTTAGAGAATATGAAATTTAGCTTTGTTTCCTATTGATATACGTGTCTTTTTGTTTATAGATTTAGTTTATTTTGGTATGTCTTGTATGACAAACCAAGGAAACTATATTTCCTGTACAGCAAGTCATGTAACTGAAAAACATATATAAACAGATCTTTATGTTTGGTTTTCTCACGTTGAGAAACCTTCCGAAAATCAAAACTTGTCTACAATTAATGATTCCGTTGGCCACAAGGATTTTTCCATCTTCTTATGGATGGATGATTTTTATTATAATTGTAGTTTTCCACACATTTCATGCCTTCATCTTCAGTTGTATCAATTGATGCACTGTTTAATAACTTGCCCGCTTGATCTAATTGCAATTGGATAATGTGATGCATACTTATTAGCATAATTGATAGAGTATTTGGGGATCCAAATTTGCACGTCCACTTGATTTGTTATTGTACAATGGTTTTAAGATTGGAAGTCTGAATAGGTAACAACACCTTAAGTTTGTCAACATTCATCAGTAAATTTTGTAAGAAGAATAGAGTTCAGTGGGTATATTTGTGTATGAATATGATGTTTCTCTACTTGCTGTACTGAGAGGCCCACAATAACTTGATCTTGTCAGATGAGTTGTTACATCAGAAACTCAGTTTCCTTGCCTTAGTGTTGGAATATATCCTCCAAATACAAGATAAAGGTAACCGTGAAGACCAAATAAGTGACCGTGCAGTTTGTGCACAAGTGAAGATACAGTGAAAGATATCCGAGATAATTGTGGAGTCATTTTCTAGATAATATTACCTAGTCAAATGAGACATTGTATTATCTCCTAGGGTTAGTTTACTCTATGAATAAGAGTTTATTGTAAATGTAAAGTAATCTCAGTTTCTACTGATAATCAATATCATTCACCCTACGGGGTTTGTCAGTGGATGTAGGTGTTTATGGGAGAAAATCGCCTCTGCCAAATTTGGTAAATTGGATGGTGGAGAGACTGGTTTAAACCCTTAAAAAATATGCTGCACGTGAGCACTTTTGATTCGAGATATCAATCTGTACAACTCTGGCCTAAACCAAGAATATGGCCGTTCCATATTTTCTTTGGTCACAAAGTGGAGGAGAAGGGTTGATTTGGGGAGGATAGCGAAGAAGGGTGATGATACCAGAGAGTTCTGGATAGGTAGTATCTCGACTTGTATCAGAAGTGTAGAAGTTTGCGGAAGCTTGCTAGTGATGGAAGCTTTTGAGAGAGCTTGCAAAGTGGATATCTGATAGTATTGTATCTTGCCTGACCAAGACTTGTCTGTTTTGGCAGAATAGGTGAGACCTATTTATACAAGTGAGATTGAACTTACCCTGGCCTCATTAAGGAATTGAGTAAATGTGCCAATTAATCAGAGGAGGTGGAAACCGTTTGTGGCTTTATGGTGAAAACATTTTTGACCATAACTTTCCTTATTAATTGACCATATTCATTCCTTGCACGCCATTATTTACTGCGAGCACGGTGTACGCTGCACGCTGTGACCGCCAAACCAAAACCCCAAGAAAGCATCCCCTAGTTTGTGTTGATGTCTCGAGAGTGGGCGTTAGTGGCAATGCCAAAGTTTCTAGTGAAGCGTTGCAGCATGTGCGGGATATCTCGACCGCACGTTGTACTTTGAGCGCGGATGGCAATACCAAAGTCGCTTGGTGGAGCATTTGGCATGTGCCAATGGCATGTGCGGAATTCCTTGGCTGCAAGTTACACTTTGAGTGTGAGTGGCAATGCCAAAGTCGCTAGTGGATCATGTGTGGCATGTGCCAATGGCATGTGCGGAATGCCTTGGAAATTGGCTAGAATGTTGGGGATGAAAGTGGCTAGTGGTAACGTGTTGGCATGTGCCAATGGCACGCACGGGCTCCTTGGCCAAGTCGCGGGCGCTACAATTGGGTAAAGGCTTGGAATAGAAAGTGGCTAGTGGTAACGTGTTGGCATATGCCAACGGCACGCACGGCCACCTTGGCCAAGTCGCGGGCGCTACAATTGGGTAGCGGCTTGGAAGAGAAAGTGTCTAGTGGTAACGTGTTGGCATGTGCCAATGGCACGCACGGCCACCTAGGCCAAGTTGCGGGCGCTACAACTGGGTAGCGGCTTGGAATAGAAAGTGTCTAGTGGTAACGTGTTGGCATGTGCCAATGGCACGCACGGCCACCTTGGCTCCTTGCACGCGCATCTGGATCACTTATTCGCGAATATGCGAGTTTCGAATGGTTTCATGAAAGTGGATTCGTATGTGCACGTCGTTTTTCTGCAAGCGTGTCTATGGGAGCATTTTGAAAAGGACGCTCCAAAGTCATTACCTACGATTTCTGCGAGTTGGGGTGGCTCTCGAATTCTTCGATGGGAGAATAAGCGTCCAAGAATTGGTGTGAGCTTGGTTAGTCTTCTTGATAAGTCACACGAGATCAATTTTCGCCCGTGGGATCAATTTCATAGGTCCGTGCTTCAAATTGATACTTTTGCTTCTGCTCCGGATGTGATTTTGTCTTCAGATGACGACTTGAGAGGGGCTTTCCAGATTTATGAGTACAATATTGATCGCGCAGCTCGTCACATGGGTTTCGATCAGGGGGTGCCCCTTGCTTGCCAGCTAGAGCTTATTGAGAATTCATTGCGTGTCGCCCTCGATGCCAGTTCCCTTAGGCCAGGTATCTGTCTTTCGTCCTTTCACCCGGAAAGAGCTCCCTTATGACCTTTAGTTACAACGAGTTCTGGTGCCGTGAGCGTCTCATGATTCGCAAGTTTGTGGACGACGCGGTGGAGAATGTTCGTGGTAAGCCTTCCCAAGATGTTTTGAAGAAGTTCCCAATGTTGAGAGATTTCAAACGAAAGTCATCTGGCAATTCTGAAAGTCCCCAAGTGAAAGAGAAGAGGACGAAAAACCGTGCTGGTGGTTTTCGGACGGCTTCAAAGGATCCTCCTACAGCCCTTGTGTCTTTCAGTTCTTCCAATAAACAGGTATGTGTCGCCTCTCACTACACCAAAACCTCCGATTTGGGACGGATATACGCGTTGCAATGAATTTCACCAATGCGTAAATCCGTTGGGCAAATTAACTTGTGCAACGCATAAAAACGTTGGTCAATTTTTTTACCAACGTTTATTGAGCAACGGATTATTTAATTTGTGCAACGGTTTCAATAATTTAGGCAACGTATTACTCTAATTTGAGAAACACTTATATACGTTGCAAACCAGTTTACAGGTAAAAAAAAAATCCCGACGATAATTACCGGTAAAAAAATAAATTCCGACAATAATTCCGGCAGATTTCTGCACCTTCATATACCATTGTAGATCAACTAAAAGACCCAATTAGTTCATAAGAATACCTTCAATTGTTTACATATATACGTTGTATCAGAATTACCAATGGTGGAAGACCATTAAAATCAATATCTTGCAGAGTAGAGACATAATTATATGGAAGTTAAGGTTAATGGTAAAATTCAGTGTGTTAATGAGAGATAACACAGAAATTGGCACCTTATATACGTTGTATCAGAATTACCAATGGTGGAAGACCATTAAAATCAATATCTTGCAGAGTAGAGACATAATTATATGGAAGTTAAGGTTAATGGTAAAATTCAGTGTGTTAATGAGAGATAACACAGAAATTGGCACCTTATATGGAAACATGACCTGCAATTGCTTCCCATAATGATTGGGCATCGCCATCATCAACTGAGCACATATGTACAAGTATAAAAGATAAACAAGCTTGTTATAACCACTAGAATAGATGTGCACCCCCAATCCCACCACCACCAGCTATGAATTATTGTTACTAAGATTTGAAGACAAAAAAACTAACTGAAGACAAAAAAAACTAACTTAAAACAATAATTTGCACTCTTGTATAAAACACGATGCGGAGAATAAACACAAACCTTGGTCCTTGAGATTCTGATAGAATCGAGCAAGCTCAGTGTAGTTTGAGGCAGTTAATCAACTAAAAAAATCAATTCAGAAATAAAATCAGATAGGAATGGCTGATCAAGTGTAGTTTGATGTTGCTTCAAATAGATTCAAATGCTTCAATCATTGGCATGATTTATCAAGTTTTCATACTGGATACCCTGGACACAATAAATCTGAAAAGTAAACTAGAGGATAAATATCTGCCAATTAGAACTGAACACCCATCATAATCATCTCTTGGAAGATGGTTCAGCTAAAGAGTAAAGCAGATAAGCCATTCCACAGAAGAAAAAAATCCCTCGAAAAATGATAAGTGGAAGTTAAGTTGCATTGTTGTGATAAATCACAAACCTTGGATCCACTATCACTTGGAGACGGATTCGAAATATCCTCTCCATACATTCCACTTAATAGAGACTTTATGAGCTCAGACCTGGAACAATTTACGTACAAATGGTGTTATTAACACTTGTATCATGGCACTGACAGTTGCATCTTTTAAAAAGACCCAATTGGAGAAGTTACCTTTCGTACGACTCTTCTTCGCAAGAAGTCCCAGAGGAAGAAATCAGTTCAATATCAACAAAATTTGAGCAGCTAAATGAATCATCATCAAGTATCTGGTTGCTACTCATGTCCGAAAAAAGTCGCATGTCTACCATTGATGGAGTATGCCTACAAATATATATGATAAGATTAGACAATTAGATATACCCGGTGGCAGGCAATGTGAATATGTTGGAAAAAAAAACGTACTGATGGGAATTTTACATTTCTAAGCCATTGGAAGTATCACTTCAATGGGATGCAAGATTTCTAAACCAAGAGAATGAGACAAAAGATGGCGAAAAATATTTTACTGACCAGCTGGTCAATAAGATAATGAAGAATGCAAAGTATAGTGATAATTAGACGAGCCAAATCTTTGCATATGGCATTTAAAAGGTTTCTCTGACCACAGGTCAAAGAAAAACATACTGTTGCGGAAAGTATCAGTCGGTAACAAGTGATAGATGCCAACCTGTTATATGACGCTTCACTTTCACATGTTGAGATTTCTGGAGTGGAGTCAGAAAAACGTTTATTACTTCCCTGTGTTCTTTCAAGCAAGGGTGAGCTAAGAAGTTTCTTCTTTTCTCCAACTATTGTATTTGGCGAATGGGGATTTTTTTTCTTCAGAAATAAGATTTTCTGCGAACGATCTTTTGAAATATGTACTGCATATACAGGTAAGTAAATATATAAGTAACTAAGTAAGTAAATAACCACATATTTGTCTGGTACACTTGACATAGATAGAATTTTGAAGCTGCATATTACTCTAGTACCTCGTACTATCAGCATTGTAATGCTGATTTGAGTCCAGCTCCCATAGCGCAGGTCTGCCTTGTTGTGGTTGGAAATTTCCCAGAAACCTGATCGTTAGGTATAAAAGTGCAGAAAGAATATGAATCATTGATGTGTTTAGCGCAACGAAAAATGCTTAAAATACTATGACTCGGTAATTAGATGCAAGAATCGCCCCACAATTAAATGCATTACATGTGTATTTGCTTTTCCTAGAGATTTTGGAGGCAGTACATGAGTTTTTCTTTGACTGTTTTGCTTTTCCATGAGATTTTGGAGGCAATACATGACTCTGACTGATCCATATAGATGAGAAATAAGAACCCTTTTGTTCCCTGATCTGAAATAGACCTTCCTTGAACCCATACCCATCTGTGATGGAGAAAGATTTTGCTTCTATGTCACATAAAACCTTAGAAGAATCACCCATAACTCTCTTACCTTTATCATATCGAGACTTTTTGCCTGCAACCAACGTCCATTCATGAAGATTTACAGCTGATTCATCCACCGATCCGTCTCCTCTCCTATCCCCGATTTGGCTCGCTCCGCTCATTCTCTCACCTCATGTTCTGCAGTAATGGTTCATTATCAGTACATACCGATTTGAATCTATTTGAATAAAATCAGATAGGAATTGGTGAGGATTCAAATACATACCTTTCAAAAACAAATCAGACAGGAACACCGTCCAGTTAGCATGGAATTGAACATCAACTCTTCCATAATTCACAAGTAACTGAACTGCAATCACCACATCAGACTTGAAACATCATCCCGATATATAGAAAAATAGTGAAAAGTAGAGAACCCTTACAAGTAAGAATGATAGAAAATCAATGTCAAGAACTGGTACCTAACTGGTGCAAGGAAACCCGTTACTTGAAAAAGAAAAGAAAAGAGCAACTCCATGTTATATGAGAAGAGTATACCAACCTTCTCCCTCTTCCTTTATCCGGGCTTAGGACCGGCAACGCATTTGCATTAGCGGAGTTTAAAAAGGTTTGACATTAAAATGAACAAGAAAATATATATATATATATATATATATGATAATATGATAAACACCATTAAGCATAGAAACCACAAAAAACTAATAAAGAAAGAGTAAACATATGCATAGTCTGTCTAATCTTCCTACAGCCAAAAAAACACCTAAAAAGAAGTATGTAGAATTATCCGTTATATTAAGCAATCTCCTTAGTCAGTATACCCAAAAAAAAAATCCTGTAAGATTCGATATTATCTATCTTCATTTGTGTCAAAATACCCCCCCAAAAAAAGGAAGTCTGTTGGATATGTTGTGTTTGTCAAAATACCCAATCCTAAAAAGTTTCACTATTCACAGGCTGCATCCTATCCTCGCTCCATTTTACCCAAGTAGGCAGTGGTAGCTGTTTTAAGAAAAAATAACCATCTCCTTGAGGGGCATCCCAAAGAATTGCAGCTTGGTCATACACTTCCTCGACATAGACCTTCTTCTCAGTCGGCTTCAGCTTTTGACAATGTAAGAATTCACCAGGGTCAATACTTCCTAGTGCAACAATGTCACCTTTATTGTTTAGTAGCTCAACTTGCCCAGATGTAACCCTAGCAGAAACAATTTCCTCATTATCCATGACACGATGACTTCCACCAACATAATGAGTATTTGACCCTTTCTTTAGGCTAGGAGTGACTATCCTAGGAGGATTGGAGGAATTTGCTGGTGCAGACACATTAGGCTTCAGTAAGTGTAAGAGCGCCTGTCAACAAGATCATATTAGAACTATCACAGAGTTGGAGGTGTACTAAACTTATTTAGAACTGCACGACAAGTCAGAATTCAACCCTTACGTCAACTTTACTGCTCAACGACCCGAGTTGTCCACCCAAAATACTAACATCAGTTTCAATTTTGTTGAGTTTCTTATCATTTTTGGAGTCTCTGTTTTGAAGAGCAGAAAATGCGATTGCTGCCATAGAAACTCTACTATGACAGAAAGCGTTGTATGACCATTCTCACATGACGGATATATCTTCTCCTCTGCTAACTTCTTATACTTGTCGTGCTTCTTACCTAAGCTAGGATCTTGAATAAAGGGATATTCAGAAACACCTACATCGACATGCTCGTTTAACCCTTCAAATACCCAAAATGCATTGTCAACAAAATCACCCAACCTGCTCCCATCATCTCTACTGTCCTCTGCTACATGTTCCTCTATAGGCTCCACTGAAGTTTCTTATTGAACAAATTGCTCTATATTTGCGGCAACTACCTTTGGTGTTGGTGTCGACTTCTCTCCATGTAGTGACCAATGTACATATGTAACTAGCATGCCATTCACTTTTAAATCATGCCTCAATAGTTCAAACTTCTTAGATTTTGCATTTCGACAAACACGACAAGGACATGGACAAGTTTTTTTCCTCTCTAGTTTTGTTCTTATATTCAAAGGCAATAAAAGTATCTACTCCTGTTCTATACAAATGACTAAACCTATCTTCAAACATCCAGCTTTTATCAGTCAGTTGAGACATTCTACAATAATGAAGACATGCCAGATTATAAAATTGATGCACTATTTCTAGCCTATTATTCACAAAGAAAGAAAAACAATCATTCTTATACCAGCAAACTGATTCCTATGCAAACTGAACGCATAACAAGAAACTGAATTATAAGCGAACTCAGAAAATTAAACTACACACAATAAGAGAGGAAGAAAGTACATAATACTATAAGTACAATAAGAAACAAACCCTATCTGCGATGAACAGGTTTCTTGCACGATACGTCGATACCTAAGTAATAAGCAGGCAACAATAAGACATTAAGAAGCTGAACATACAATCTAATACAACAATGATAACTATAGCAGACAAACAAAAGCTGAACAAGTTACCCGACCTTTCAAGTCCTTAGAACTACAATTTTACTCTACGAAACCTGCACCAAAAAACAAATCACACTTTAGAATTGTCATCTGACAACAACATGACAACAATGATGACCAGAAAAAGTGAGTTACTTTGTCACTAAGGTCTCTGTTTTCTATCCTTGTTTTGTTTCATTATCTCTAATCTGACAGTTCTTGTTTAGATCAAAACCAATGTCGGTCAAGATACAAACATCATTTTTATAAGGCGAAAATCAAAATTGATGGATTAGCTCTTACTAACGTTATTGGAGCTGAACTGAAGTTGTTCTCTTGCTTACTCTAGTTTTGAGTTTGATGTTCTTATCATTTCTTAAGAATTTGCTTATATTAGAGCTATGGATCCACAAAAATCCTAACCTTTCCTAAAAAATTATAAGCAACTACATTCTTTACATAAAAAAAAATCACAACAATATGAATCAAACCATTGTTTGCGTAATGATAAAACCACAAGAACTTGTGCACAAACAAGCAAACTAATTGACTAAATATCAGATAAATCCTTATTACAAAGCGAAAGAAAGTAAATTAACACAAGAATATACTACGTCTCCGACAAGCATAACTTACATAAATTGTTAGGAACGTTACAGGTTATGTGTAAACAAGAATGTAAAAAGAAGTACAAGGTAATGAGTGAAACAATACCCTGTAACTAGCTCGAACAACAAGTGGCATTTTGAGAGTGGAAATTCATGCTTTCTTTTGATGAACTGTTTGGAAAGACTTATCTACAATGAAATTTTTTCTAAGGATTAGTGTTGAACAAACATAAATTAGGTGTAACCCGTTCTATCTTCAACATTACTAATGAGCATAAAGAACTAAAATTACAAATCCAGTTCTCAAGCAAATCTCTGGTTTCTCATCCACACTGTTATTGTTCTCTACAAAATTAACCAGTATATATAGATCATGTGACGGATCAACAAATTTACCCCCTTGGGCCAACAAATATTGAACACATCATACTAAAATATGACCATTGCGTCCAAACAAATCGAAATGTGGGAATATATATGTACATATAGAAATCAGGTAGACAACTATAGTTATACAGTGGAAAATGTGAACATCTCGGTTCATAAAAAAAAATCCAAAACTGAATTTTCACTTGTCCATGTGAATTCATAGATTTTCAAACATTTCAGACAGGCACTAACAACGTTGGCATTACTCGTATAAGGGAATATTCATGAAAATGTACAAATTGGAAATCTTCCATTATAGGTTGCCCCAAAATGAGTTTTTTCTAAAATCCATTTTCTCTAAAATTTTGAAATCTTCTATAATCGGTAGGATATTTGGCTACCGATTATAAGTAGCTCCACATCGGACCATTGCCAAATTTCCATTTGGATATGGGTGCAGAGCCACCCCTAAACATTTGGTTCGTGTTTGAGACGTAGCCATAATCGGAAGTTTAACTGGTTACATTACCTTCCGATTATAATAATCGGAAAGTTAACTGGTTACATTACCTTCCGATTATAATAATCGGAATGTTAACTAGTTACATTACCTTCCGATTATAGATTGCCCCAAAATGAGTTTTTTTTTCTAAAATCCTTTTAAATCGGTAGGCAAAGGTGTTACAAAGCTTCCGATTAGGTTTTAACAATCGGGCACAAAATACCTCCCAATTATGAAAGGGCATATAAGTATTTTCAACCTATTTTGTCTTTTATAGTCGCCCCTAATTGCGACAGAGTCCCCCAAAAAGTGCTAGGTAAAATTTCACTCCATAAGAAAAGAATCTTAGCACTTTATTGCATGTTCAAATATTTCGTGCAATCAGACAACAAACAAGCACCACCAAATGATAAAGCCCAGTAACAAAAAATCCAAAACCCAACTAGGTTCCAAGTACCATAACTACGGTCTATAAACTCTCTCTAGTCCCACACTATAAAATTTCCTTTAAAACCCTAACCCTAATTTACTCACAGCCGACGAGCTTCCAATCCATCTCTCCTCGCCTCCGCAGCAAAAACCCAAAGAGAAGAACAGCTTTCTTCATACCTAATCTGCAGTCATGGGTAAATCTCAGCTTCAATCTCTATTCTCCTCCTCTAAATTTCTATCATCATCATCATATTTGATTTGATTTGATTTTGAATCTGGGTGTTTTCTGAATCTGATAAACAAACTGTTGATTTTGATGCAGGTAAGGTTCACGGATCTTTGGCTCGTGCTGGAAAAGTTAGAGGACAAACTCCAAAGGTAGCTAAACAAGACAAGAAGAAGAAGCCTAGAGGCAGAGCTCACAAGAGGATGCAATACAACAGACGTTTTGTTACTGCTGGTAACTTTTCTTTTCTTCTTCTTCTCTATTCCATTGATTTTCTAAGTTTTTTGTTTTCTTGTTGTTGGTGAGATTCACATCTGTGAGGATCTTTCTTTGTGGATGCTGGTTGTTCGGATTGATTTATGTGTATTTTTGTTTGAGATTTTTTTGTGGATTTTGTTGTTTCGGATGTTAAAATGGTATGATGATTTAGTAAGAAAGGATGGGTTTCAGCTGTAATGGATGGTTGTATGTTGATTTCCAGGGGTTTCAGCTGGAATCTTTCTTTAATAATTGGGGATTTAGAAATTGTTGTTTATTTTGAAGATTCTTAGGATTAATTTTTTGCTTATGAGAGCATCTGTGATCGACAATTTGTGAGTGTTCTGTAGTTTGTTTTGGAACATGCTAGTGTAGTTAAATATGAAAAATGTTGTTTGAGATCATGGTTCAAGGTCCAACTGCAACTCTACCATCAATGGCTGAAAACCTATCCTGGTCAATGAACTGAAAAGGCCTTAAGAGTGTATAAGTGCTGATTTAGCCCCTGTTCTGTCTTTTTTTTTTGTTGGTGTTGCAAGTTTTTCATTTGATTCTAGTCCTTACATGGAAGTTCTGCTTAAAATGTACTTGACTTGTTGCATCCTTACCATGTTTTGTTTTCCTAGACAAGGAAGGTTTTGTTGGTTAAACATATTTCCTTTCTGTTTGGCTTTTTTATTGTTGAATTTGCGCAAGATTGTGATGGAAATTGCAAGTGATGATAAAACAGACAGGGACATCAGAAATCCTATTTTAGGATATCAAAATGTTGACACGTCTTGGGAATCTCTCTGATGCATATTCATCAAATAATTAGGGGTTCTTTGAAGTTTAAACTTATGATGTTTGTGCAATGGATTTTGATTACCAAGTTCTAATTAGCAGGGGAGGGTCTGTGGGTCCTAACACTTTTCCTTTCTGTAGGGTTTTTCCTGATTTTTTGTTGGATTTTGATTTTGTTGAAATTTGCAAGTGACGATAAAACAGACAGGGACATCAGAAATCCTATTTTTAGGATATCAAAATGTTGACACGTCTTGGGAATCTCTCTGATGCATATTCATCAAATAATTAGGGGTTCTTTGAAGTTTAAACTTATGATGTTTGTGCAATGGATTTTGATTACCAAGTTCTAATTAGCAGGGGAGGGTCTGTGGGTCCTAACACTTTTCCTTTATGTAGGGTTTTCCCTGATTTTTTGTTGGATTTTGATTTTGTTGAAATTTGCAAGTGACGATAAAACAGACAGGGACATCAGAAATCCTATTTTTAGGATATCAAAATGTTGACACGTCTTGGGAATCTCTCTGATGCATTTTCACCAAATAATTAGGGGTTCTTTAAAGTTAAAACTTGCGATGTTTGTGCAATGAATTTTGATTACCAAGTTCTAATTAGCAGGGATTGTGTGTGGGTCTAAACACTTTTCCTTTCTGCGGGATTTTCCCTTATTTTTTGTTGGATTTTGATTTTGTTGAAATTTGCAAGTGACGATAAAACAGACAGGGACATCAGAAATCCTATTTATAGGATAACAAAATGTTGACATGTCTTGGGAATCTCTCTGATGCATTTTTATCTATCAAATATTTTGGAGCTCTTTTTAGGTTTATCATGTTTGTGCAATGGATTTGGCTTGTTTTCTGGTAATGTTTTATGTTCCTTGACTAGTGCCAATGATGGTTTTAAATATACTTTGAGTTAACAGCTATGAACATAACTTAGAACTGAGGCACCAGTCACTGCATGCTTTCTTGGTATTTGATTGTGATGTGTATTTTGGTTTTTCTCTTATTTGATTATTACCTTTTGAAATTGAATCACTAATTTCTTGTTGCTTTTTATCTTTACCAGTTGTTGGATTTGGCAAGAAGAGAGGACCCAACTCCTCAGAGAAGTAAGCTGGAAACACAATGAGGGAAGGAGTTTAAGGTGTAGATGATAGCTGTTTTTTAGTTTATATTCTGATTTTGTTGAAGTTTGTCCAGAGGCAAGAATTTCTTATATTGTCTTGTTACTCTTTTTGATACTTATTGATATGGGTCGAAACTTTGTTTAGAAAGAACCAGAATTTATTATATTACTGTTCCCGTTTGTGTTGAACCAATTTTTCGATTCTGTTTTATTTGTGCCTGTTTGATGGAATGCTCTTGACCATAACCAGATGTAGGTAGGTCAATAGATGGCTTGTGGGTTTATACTCAAAGGCTCAAAGGTTATCTGAGTTCATTTTGTTTTCCATTTATATTATGATGGCTTTTTCTTTCCGGTTTGTTTCTTTTTAGTTAAGCTGGCAAAATCACAGTTTTTTCAATAGAGCTTGTATTTTACATGTATGTGTAAAGTAACTTGCACTGGTACACCTATCTTGCTTTTGTTAAATCCCTTAGACCAAGTCTTATTGGCTGCTTTTGTTAAATCCCTTAGACTAAGTCTTATTGGCTAGATTGGAGGTGCTGGATTATCAATTAAGAGCTGCAATTCAAAAAAAAAGTGTAGCAAAAAAGTTACACTAGTTTTCTTCTTACCAGTTGCTAGTATGTTAGATAGTTATGTTAAATGATTTAACTCTTTCTTACCAGTTGCTAGCATGTTAGATAGTTATGCTGAATGATTCCGTGCTTGAAAAACCACATTTTCGCGGAATGGTTCAGCGCACCGAAAAGGCTAGCATGTTAGATAGTTATGCCGAATGATTCAGCGCTTGAAAAACCACATTTTCTTTTGTCAAAAAAAAAAGAAAAACCACATTTTCGTGGAATGGTTCAGCGCTGAGACATTTATTTTTGATCCGACGGCTGAGATTGGTTGCGCTGAATGGTTCAGCGCAACGTGCTGACCTGGACTGCTAATCTAGCTGCTAGATTAGCACTCCCATAAGATAAGACTTGGGAGGTAGTCCTGACTGCTAATCTAGTTGCTAGATTAGCACCCATAAGACTTACCAGAGTGGTATATGAACTTAGGTGGCATAGACTAGGCAACAATAGCATTACAGAGTGGTATATGAACTTAGGTGGCATAGACTAGGCAACAATAGCATTACGGTAGCCGAAACCGAGTTCTCTCACCCTACATTGTATTTTACATGTAATGCAATCTAAGCCATTACATGGCAATCAAATTCATTTAAAGACGAATGAGTTCTTTAGCAATGTCAATTTCACTGATATGGTTTAGTAAATTACTTGTCTAAAACCTATGAAGAGATTAATAAATTAAGAACACTCTTGCGTGATGTGATTACCAACAGAATTTAACAGTTCTTTGAAAGTTATGATTTCTGTTTCCTCACAAGTAAATATGGTGGAAGAAAAGATGGAACAATGCAGGCAACCCCTAAACATATAAACACCAGTACTCCAACCCAGACAGCTTTGTGTGGGATCCCAAGTAAGAGCTCATCACAGACTGTATAAAATATCAATCAACAACAATAATCAATTACTAGAAACTAGAATACAGATGTTATGAACAAAAAGATGACTATTAAATATCGAGAGGATGCAAGCTATGGGATGCTAAATCTCAGCCATGATTATGTCAGCCGATCTCAAATCTTACAGGTAGGTTCTGGTACACAAAGCTTTTCCCTCTCAAGCTATGGGATGCTAAATCTCAGCCATGATTATGTCAGCCGATCTCAAAGCTTTTCCCAGACTCGATTAAATTTAGGGTACTCTAGATTGTCTCCCTTCATATATTGCATAAGCTTGAGATATAAGTGCACGCAGTGTAGATTGTGGAATAAATAACGAGTTGTACATGATCCTCAACATGTACAAAACTCAAAATTGACTCATGGATCTGTCTACACATTCGAAAATACAGACTGTTCAGTTCAGAGGATCAATTTACTAATGTAGCAAAATGTACACATCAAAAAATTAGAAAACCAGATAGGTTATCCTTATATGATGCGGTCCATATCAAAGGGGCTATTGCGGATTTTTTCAGTTTATTATGCGGAATTTTGTTACAGGTACAAGAAGGGCAAATATAAATTGAGGATATTTGTAATATCATAGGTCATGACTAACTAACTGACAGCCAAATGTTTGAATTTGTGCATTGAATTGGTAATTGTAGTATAATTAGGATATAACAGAGAATACACTAGAGAAGTAAACAAGAGAAGCTGGAGGTACCTATATTAAATAAGATGAGCTCCCTCTCCTTTGCGCCAGGAATGGCAACAACTCCAGCAGGCTCCACTGATACAAGAACATATTTCTCACTTTGATCCAAACCCTGCACTAAGTATATACTTCAGAAAACTGCAATAGAAATCAGTTATCATCAAACCTGGTGGAAAATCAGTTATTATCGTACCTGGTGTTCAGGAATATCGTTATTGTCAACCTTAAAAACCAGTTTCTCTGTGTTAAGTAGTCTTCTATTCCAGTTGTGCCCAATATCTGATTTGTCTCTTATCAGTTGAATGGAAAAGCTGGCGGGAATCTGTTGTTATTCAACAGCCCCAGTTAATTTCAATGAATAAATTTGTAATAGAAAAACTATCAAAAGAAAGAGTATACATACCGAAGCTGGATATGATATCTTCACTTCATACCAAGTAGATGACTTTAATCCGTTTAATCGATATAGGCGAGAACCCATTTCCAAAGGTAAAGTTTCACGCAGTAGCTCTTCCCCAACATTCAGCACTTTGCTATTTCCCCAACATTGTAAAAATGCAGAACAAGAATCAATAATGTAAGAGATTATTAAGAGTGAAGAACAATGAACATCACAAATAGGGTATTAATATAGCATCACAGATTGCAAAGTGCAGAATTGTAACAGCATCAACAGATACAAAAGATAGAGACATGGATAAATCTAACAACCAGTGACTGATATCTGTTTATTGCGATTCAAACACTAAAATTCAACTCAGAAAAAGCAAAATCAGTAATTGGGTTTTATCAGTCAAAATAAGTTCCCAGGGTCTGCTATAGCTCCATCTTGTTAAACGTTTTTCACGATATCAAAATTAGGTCATATAAGATTTCTTTGGACATGCATATGAAACTAGGATGCATTTTTCTGTGAACGTATGTTGCTGACAAGGAATAAGCCTGTAGAAGCGCAGATACCAGAGAGCTGAATACAAAGAGAATACAATTTTCCGATTCACCAAACTGGTCAGAAATAAACCTTGTCAATCAAAAGGAGTTGCAAAGCATCTTGCGGAAAATAAGAACTTCAATTAGATAATTATAAGTTGCTTTTATCGCCCTGCTTTACTGATGTTCAGTTTCCTAAAACACTTTGTCGTTTGAAGAATTAAAAGCTAGAAAAAAAAAAGGACTAACATAGAAGAGTCAAATGGATATGCCATGCCAGAAGTTTTTGCTTTATGTAATGTGATTAATTGTTCTCGTTTGAAAACTATCTTGCTCTCATGGAAGTTTTAACAATAACTAAATTTTATAAACTATCTTGCTATTTGCACTTTGCTACTCGCTCAAATGTAAGTACCTATATATCGAACTACACACCAGTGTGATGAAATTCCATCTAGGCTACAAAACCATATAAATACTGCAGTTCAGTGATTCATAGGTGAGTGTGCATGCAAAGTCTATAAATGCGATTTTTCATCTTTTACCAAAGAGCATACTGTAGCTCGGGACGTAACCGCAAAGTCTAGGTAGATCACAAAATTGGGTGTAGTTGATGATATTGTTCTCATTTTGTACTTAAGTTTTAGACACCAAAAGTAATATATTTGAGGAATTATAAAGGATATGAAATTTTTAAACAAGCAACGAATCCTACAGATGTGGGATCTATTCTTCCAAAGTGGCAAACATTTTATACTGTCATTCAGAATTTGTTCCACCACCAAAAGAAAACATACTGTTGTTAGCATACATACTCCAGGATACCACTTTTCCCTCCATTAATGACTTAACTCTAAGTCCGAAACATCTATATGAACAAATATGAACAGAACAAGACCTATAAAGTGCATTGAATCCCAACAAAAATACAAACACTCACATATTTTCTTGGTCAAGAGATACAGCCCCGATGACAGAAGCAAAAACGTATACCAGCAGAATCACATTATAAACCGACAATCCATCCATCGTAGTAGTCCGTTTAAGCATACTTCCAGCTGCCCCAGCTAGGTCTATCTATAGGAAAAGAAGGCAGAACAATTAGACGATTATATTCATAAAATTCACTACTGAAAAATTGAGACCACTAAAAATCATAATCTCATGGAAAAAACTGTGGGTTCTGGAGTTTCAATTCTAAATTAGCATTCGCCTAACAATTTACAGTACTGTCTACATTTCCCAACTATCAATGAGTCAACTAATAATAGTACTCCTCCAAAACTAAACATCTTGATTTCACAAATCGATGTCTTTGAAGATTTTTAACAAACACAACTTGAGCAATCTCTAACCCCCAACCTTTCTACTTAATCAATCCCTAACCCCACACAAATCATAATTAAAAGAAGAATGGGTTTCCTTGTTGCTCATTACATCAAGTTATTATTAATCAACTAGTAGTAAACATCAAAGTTTAAACGGTCTATTTTCCAACAACTTCTTTTCAGATTATTACATGAATCATACCAGTCAATCTTACCAAAATGTGAACTATCACCAGTTAGATCAAAAACCACAATAATCTTTTTGAGTTTGAAACAAACTAACCTTAAATCCACACCAGTAATTGATTCAAGAAATCCACTTTCTTCAAAATCTTAGCTCTTTAAAACAAACCCATCTCTTAGATTCCTGTTTTCAAGTGATTGGGTTTTGCGTTGGGAGAAATGAAGTTGCGAGGGTATATAAACCTGTGAAATGCTGAGTTCGGACACGACCTTACTTGAACAGGATCTGTTCTATAGGCGCGTACTTCGACATCCTTGTGTCCTACGGAGACAGGAACCGCAGTCTGGTTGATGAACCATGACCGCACGACCAGAGCGTGATTAATGGTGCACAAGCCTATGATGTAGGATTTGTGGCTGTAGATGATCGTTCTCAGCTTGTTTTCGGACTTTTGTGGTGGCCGTGCGGTTGTCTGACAGGCTCCCCCAACACTTTTTGTTTTTGCCTTCTCTCGATTTTTTTTTTTTTTTTTTTTTAATGGTGGCATGTAATTCCGTAATGAATTAAGTTTCAGATTACCTTACACCTGCCGTGCAATACATTTCAAACCCATGCCTCATATAGTTGCAGCACTGTTCTTGGAAAGTAATCTACCGATTCAACTCGTTTAATCTCTGGTTTGGTCTATCCCGCCTTCGCCTCAAGTCAACGAAATTCAAAATTCAAAAAACTTGTTATAATAAGAAAGTTGTTTTCCTAACTTTACTCTTTTGGTTAACAGCCATCTGTTTTTCTTTCCTAACTAAAAATTATTCAACCTTCAAAAAAAAAAAAAAAAAAACTAAAAATTATTCTAGTCCAATCTGTTACCTTGATTATCCACAGAATATTTTTTTTGCATTCAAGTCCATCTATATCTCAGAACACATATATACAAATTTCCTAAAACTATTAAATCAATTCTTATTCTTCACTGCATAAACCCTAATACCTGTTATAGTATGGAAGAAGGAAGTAGTAGCAAAATGGGTGAACTGGTTAATAAGTTCAAGAAAGCTACTTTAGATTTGGGAGACATCAACGAAGAAGTAATTGTTGGGAAGGATGTTAATACTGGTAACGCTGAAGATTCGACCTGGGAAGCAAGTGCTATTGGGAAGATTATTATGGAAGGGAGAATGAGTTATGATATGGTGGTAAAATACATTAAATTTACCTGGCCATTTTTATCTCCAGAGGATTTGAGAATTGTTGAGATTGAACCAAATCTCATGATTTTTAAGTTTAGCTAGTGGGATTTTCTTAACAAAGTCATCAATGAAAGGCCATGGATCATCAATAAGCAGCTACTTAATGTTCATGATTATATTCTTAATATGGTCTATACTGAAAAGCAATGGGGTTTTCAACAATTTTGGATCCAGCTTCCATATCTTTTGCCGGAACTTATGAACACTGCATCTGTAACCAAGATTGGAGAAATTATGGGAGAAGTCACATGAATTGAACCAAAAGATGTTATGCCAATTGGGAAAGATCCAGTGAAAGTCTGTGTAAATGTGGATCTCTCTATTCCATTGAGAAGGGGAGTAAAGGTGATTACAAATGCAGGAGTCACTCGCTGGCAGAGATTTTTCTATGAAAGGCAGCCAAATGGAATTTGTACTGAATGTTATGTTATTAAGCACTATAAGGTGGCTTGTAAGGATGCAGTTACTTTCTTAACTAAAGCTCATGAAAAGACGTATTTTTTTGGCAAACCAAACTCACTTAGGAAGAATATATCCTCTATCAATTCAAATGTTGTTCCTGCATCTTCAAAGCACCAAACTATGTTTGTCAAGAATACGGTTTTTGTTCCTCCCAAGGATGGAATTGCAGTTAATTTGTATTTTCTTCTCAAGAAAAATTCCTCAGAATCTTCAGAGGATATGAGACTTGGAAAAAGACACATGATTGCTGGTGAAGATGACACAATTCTCAATGACTCTGTACTTTCTTCCCATACCAATGTAAGAGATAACATCACAGACATACAAAATACTCACATGGGCACAACTAGAGACAAACAAACTGATAATGCAAAAAGGAGAATCATGTAACCTCATACATTTACTTTCTAAAACTTTTATTTTACAATTTTCATACTAAAAGTTTAAATTTTAGTTTCAAAATGAAATTTATTTCTTAGAATGTTCAAGGGATTGCTAACAGTTTTACATTTCAACAATTGCAAACTCTAGTCAAAACTCATAGTCCTGATTTCATTTTTCTTAGTGAAACCAAAGTTGATCCTCAGAGAATGTCCTCTATTGCTCAAAGTTTACATTACCATAACTTTTCTTGGATTGATAGAGTGGGACTGGCTGGTGGTCTTATTCTTATGTGGAAGGATATATTGCTAGTACAGCTGATAACAATATTCATGCTTTAGTTACTATTGATCCTAGCAAACCTGAGGTCCTAATGTCATTTATGTATGGTTCAACTTATAATGACCCTAAAAAGAGGCAATGGAACTTTATTCATGAAATTAGTTAAGTGGTCTATCAGCCATGGTTAGTTTTAGGTGATCTAAATTTTCACTTGGCTAAAAATAGAAGTATCTTTGATTCTTGGGTACAAGATAGAGTTAAAGATTCTGGTTTATCTGGTTTGGGTTATGAAGGAAATGATTACACCTGGACTAGTAATAGTTTTGGTACTGGTACAAAAAAAAGCTAGACTTGATATGGGGCTAGGTAATACTGATTGGTTCTTACAATTTCCTAATGCTAAAATCTGCCATTTAAACCATATTGCTTATGACCATTGCCCCATCATGCTCATTATTGATCCTGTCCCTAAGAGATTATGGAGACCTTTTAAGTTTTTTGGTACTTGGATGGAGCATAACACTTTTAGGAGTCAAATGCAATAAGCTTGGAATAAATTTAAAAATAAACTTCAGCATACTAGGTTCACTTTATCTAAATGGAACATGCTAGAGTTTGGTGATGTTCACAATAACATTAAGTTGTTGCAAGATAAGCTGAATATAGCTCAAGCTGAACCAAGTTCATCTAGCCAAGATATGAAAGTTAGAACTATCACTCATGATTTGGAAAACTGGTACAAGATACAAACCAGTTTTTATAAGGAGAAATCTAGGGATAAGCATATTCATGATATGGATAACAATACTAAATACTTTCAATCTCTTGTAAATAAAAGAATGCACAGGAACAACATTAGCTCTCTTAGTGACAATGATGGGAACTGGATTAGAGATAGGTATATCATTAGCAATCTGCTTACTACACATTTTAGTACTATTGCTTGCACTAGTAATCCTGTTTTCTCTGATGATACCTTTGATGTTATCCCCACTATAGTAAATGACTTTGATAATTTTATGTTGCTTGCTGTGCCTTCTGCTGATGAAATTGCTAGTGTTGTAAAATCTATGCCAGCTTGGATCTCCCCAGGTCCTGATGGATTCCAAGCTGGTTTTTATCAATCCCAATGGGATATTGTGGGAAAGGATGTTATTGAAGTGGTGCAACAATTCTTTATCACTGGTTTTATGCCTAAAGAGCTAAATAAGACTTACATTAGTCTTATCCCTAAAGTTAAAGATCCAAAAAAGCCTTCTGAGTTTAGACCTATAGGCCTTTGTAATGTTTCTTATAAAATTGTCTCTAAAATTCTAGCTAATAGGATCAAGCCTTATTTGAAGAAATTAATTTCACCATATCAGGCAGCTTTTGTTCCTAGAAGAGCTATACATGAAAATATAATAATTGCACATGAGATAATTCATACAATGAAACAAAAAGAAGGTATTGGAGGAACCATGGCCCTTAAGTTAGATCTTTCCAAAGCTTTTGATAAACTGGAGTGGTCTTTTCTTCTGAAAATTTTAGCTCAATTTGGTTTCAGCAATGATTTCTGTAACTTAATCCATCAATGTGTTTCCACTACTAGTATAAGTGTTTTACTGAATGGATCCCCTTGTCAAGATTATTTACCTTCAAGAGGTATAAGATAAGGAGATCCTCTCTCTCCTTATCTTTTTTTATCATGTCTATGGAATTCCTTTCAAGAAAATTAAGTTTTGCTGAAACTAACAAAGAGATTTCAGGTATTAAAGTTGCTAGAAGAGCTCCTTCTATTTCTCACCTATTATTTGCAGATGACATCCTAATTTTTGCTAAAGCTGATATGAGGAATATTACTGGTATTTTAAGCATCTTAAATGGTTTTGGCACTCTGTCTGGTCAGACTCTAAACTTTGATAAATCTTATGTCTACTTCCGTGGTAATTTAGACCCTGCAATCTGTATTGATTTGGCTAAAGAGTTAAATATGAAGCTTGTTAGTGACTCTGAAACTTATCTAGGGGCTCCCCTCCTTTTAGGCCACTCTAAAGTCAAGTCTTTTGATCCTATAGTTCAATATTTTGAAAGTAGGCTCAATAAATGGATAAGTATTACTTTGAATCAGTCTGGTAGAACAACTTTAATCAAATCTGTTTTGAATTCTCTTCCTACTTACCAAATGGGTTGTTTCAAGATTCCTATCACTATAATAGATAAGTTAGACACCTTACAAAGGAACTTTTCGTGGGGTCACCAAGCTAATAAAGGCATCAAGTTTGTAGGTTGTCCTAATCTTCAAAAACCTAAAGAGTTAGGAGGATTAGGTTTTAGGAACCTAGAGGTTTTTAATAGAGCTCTTATCTCTAAGATAGCTTGGAAAATTTGCTCTAATTCTGATGACTACTATGTCCAGATTTTGGAAGCCAAGTACTTCAAATCTTCTAATCCTCTCCACTTAGAAAATATTAATGAGAAAAGATCTTGGGTTTGGAAGGGCATTTATAGACAGATTAAAACCATTAAAGATAATTATTTTTGGACTGTTAGTTGTGGTACTAAGATCAAGATTTGGTTAGATAAATGGATCATTGGTATTGAACATCCACCTAACCCTAAAGCTGGTTCTAGTTTACCTTATAATCTCATTTATGTCTATGAGTTTTTCTTGCCAGGCACCAGAACTTGGAACATTCAGCTTATTCAAAACACCTTTGATCTGAATGTAGCAAATAAGATTATTTCTATGCACATTCCTAATAATGGAAATGATAAACTGAACTGGATTCATGACAGGAAAGGTAATTTTACAGTTAAAAGTGCATACAAAGTTCTAAGTAGCCATGCTGCTGATAATTCTGGAACTCAGGTGGTAAGTAGTCAGGTTTGGAAATCTCTTTGGGATTGTAAAATTCCTCATAAGGTTAAGATTTTTGTGTGGAAGTGTCTTAAAGGCATTGTCCGTACTAGGGACAAGCTTTCCAAATATAAGCAAGGCATTGATGTGCATTGTAGTATCTGCAATGCTAATTTTGAAACTGTTGAACATATGATTCTTGATTGTCCTTATGCAAAGTCTATCTGGCTTGGTGTTAATGTGAATGTTAGTAATATCAAGGCTGTTCATGGTAATTTATTTAACTGGATCATTAGCTGGTTTACTACTAATGTGTCATTTTCTGGTGTTTCTATTACAAATCAGTTGCACTTTCTGTATTTACTAATGATCACAAGTTGGACAATTTGGAGAGATAGATGCACAGTTGTGTTTCAAAACAAATTTCCAAATAGAGAATCCAGTATACATAATATTCTGTATTTACTAGATGGATGTAAAAAGAATGTCTCTACTGTTTCTAACAGTACAACAATTCAACAGATGCAACCCCAATACTGGGATCCACCTGAATTTGAATTTATAAAAATTAATGTAGATGCTTCCTTTCTTAAGGAAAACTTAAAAGGTAGTATTGTTCTAATAGCAAGAAATTTTGCAGGAAACTGTTATGGTGCCAAAGGAACTTTCTACAATGGAGGAATGATCAAAGATCAAGAAGTGGATCATCTGGAATGCTTGGAAATGTATGTTGCAGTGAAGTGGGCAATCTCTAAGAAGTTTGTTAAAGTCATATTTGAATCAGATAGTGAATCTTTAGTTAAGTCAATAAAAGAAGACATCTCTTATGTTCATTGGTTGAACCAAGGTTTAGTCCTAGACATTAAAAGTTTATTTCAAAGTCAAGTTCATTTTGTTTGTCAGTCAGTTCAAAGATCTAAGAATAGAGTTGCATATTTAATAGCTAAGAAGTGTAGAAGTAGTGGTACTAGTTTTGAATTTGTGGATAACTTTCCACCAGATATTTCCTCTTAGATACAAGGTGATAATGTAAGAAACACTCTTATAGATCAATAAAGAATTTTCTCTTTTGAATCAAAAAAAAAAGAAGAAGCAAAACAACAGTGCAACAGAAGGTGGTCTGAAGTCTCCATCTCTGCCTGACATAAACCGCAATCATGGATGGAACACTTCCCTGAGCATAAAGCTTATTTTTTTAGGGATGGCCTTGCGCCACAGAAACTTCTCAAAGTTGAATTCAGCACAGCTACCTGACAGTAACTCATAGCATTTGTCATTTGTTGGTGCTGAAATTAACCATTATCCTGATCTCATCATCTCCGTCTCCAAGGACTGGAACTCTACCCAAATCCCATTCCACTCGTGCATTAGCCACTAAGTTTTTTCGAAAAGTACCCTGCCGTCTTCCTACATGAACTAAAAAAACTTAGAACATGGCAATACGTCATAAACAACGAATGGACTTTTCAGCTTCGAGAAATGTTAAGTGTAAATATAATATTTTAGCCCCACATTAGACAACGCATTTCCAAGTATGTTGTATATAATGTCGTAGGGTCGGACTACTAATCACCAGTTGGTAATGGATTGGATGCTCATTCTAATAGCCCAATATGGGATATCAGCCACAACCATTAGCGTACCGCCTATGCTACACGACACATAGTCGTGTAGCGCTGCCAACCTTCTGGCAGTGGTGAGTCTCTCCATCCATTGCTGATTGGTTTTGATGATAACCATAAAAATTCATACATAACATGCTTATGGTTTTTCATTGGAGACTGAAATGAATACGACTTGTGAAAAGTGGTGAAAAAAGGTTAGATTTTTAAGTGGGTTTTGTTTTGGGAGAATGAATTTAGTCCCACTTCGTTTACAAAACTCAAAATTGACTCATGGATGATGGATCACAATACTGTTTACACATCTGGAAACACAGACCGTCCAGTTTAGAGGATCAATTTACTGATGCAGCAAATAAAACAAAAACGAAAAGGGTTCAGCTTATATGATACTATCAAGGCAGCTGGAGAGTCTGCGTATTGTTGGAAAATACAGGGTAATAGAGAATGAAAACAGAGATTGAAAAGAATGTTGTAACACAAGTTTCAAGCCCTTACGATTATTTTCAGCAATTATTTCGACCCTTCCCAAATAATTGGCGAGTACAATTGGTCAATGAAATATTGCCTTCAGGATAGAATGAAGCCCAAACAACGTTGTTGAATTCAAGAGTTGTACTCCCTTGACCCAACCAAGAACACACAGTATTTGTTTCTGAAGATGCTTAGAGAGAAAGAAGTTTTGATTATGTTATCAAACAATTTTTGGGAGGTGCTTTTTATAGAGGGTTTTGCATCTGTTGGGAAAAGACATCTTTTCACCAACAGGTTTCTCTGAAACGATAAGTCCCTTCATCAACAGACATCAAAGGCGTCTGTTGGATTTGAAGAATTTTGGATATGTTTGTAACTTTCGAAACAGTTATGTACCAACAAAAAATCTTCTGGGGGTGTTGCCCCCTAGACCACAGCCTGGGGGGCTACGCCCTCCAGGACCCCCCTTAGCGCAGTTGAAAATATTCCAACAATCTCCCCCTATTTTCAAAATTGAAAAAATCATAAAACAAAGTAAAAAACTTTTAAATCAGAGGGGCTGCATCACCTAAGTGACTGCCTACGTACCCGAGTGGGATCAAGCCATCGTAGTTCACGCTTAGTTGGGAAATAAGCATCTTCGTAGAAATCAGCACATAAATGATAGGTATCTTTTGGATTTGAACCTTCACTTAGTGTAAGGAATTCAAATCCTTATCGGGGTTCAGTGGTGAAACCAGTCTTGAACCAAGTACCCCATATGATAAAACTGGAATCTCAACACATACTGATTTCTGTGATTGTGTGTTCTGTAGCCAGCACATTAATGGCCATGTGCTTATCCTGTATTCATGAGTCTCTCACAGAACGGTCTTTTTCTCTTAGGAAACGACCTGATTTCCATACTCATATAGGTAAGTCTCGAAGGTGTTTCTGCGAGACACCTTGTAAAAGTTAGACTTATTAAGGATTTTCATCCATCCCTAATTTTCTTGCAGAACCATTGCACTAATTTGAAATGGGAAGTTAATTATTAGTGCATCATGAGCACTTCCATAACTTGTTGGTACCACATTGAACCTTGTCTATCTTTTTCAAAACATAGGTTGGGTTTCTGCTATGGGGGTCAACTTTCATTCACAGACCTTAGTCCCATTTCCCCACATTTTATTGAAAACACTGATTTTGGTAGACTCTTTGTGAATGGGTCTGCCAAGTTCTTCTTTGATTCAATAAAGTTAACCGAAACTACTCCCCTTTTGAGTAGTTGTCTCACAATTTTATGTCTAAGACTTGCATGTCTTGACTTCCCATTATATGTCTTGTTAGTGACATTAAAAATTGTAGTCTGATTATCACAATTGATCAAGATTGCAGAAGTTGGCTTCTTCCAAAATGAGATCTCCTCAAGTAAGTTTCTAAGCCATTCTCCTTCCTTACATGCATCCGTAAGTGCTATCAATTCTGACAACATTGTTGAATCAGAAATGCAGGTTTGCTTCTTGGAACTCCAAGACACATCATCACCTCCTAATGTAAATATCCATCCACTAGTCGACTTAGATTTGGATTCTACATCATTCCAATTTGCATCACTGTATCCTTCTAATACAACGGGATAGACTTGGTAATGCAAACCATAATCAATGGTTCCTTTCAAGTAAGCCAATACTCTTGAAAACGCTTTCCAAAGGTTCATCTCCGGGTTACTTGAAAAACGACATAGTAATCCCACTGCTTGGGCTATGTCCGGTCTTGTGCAATGCATGGCATACATAAGACTTCCAATAACACTGGAATATTCAAGTTGTGCGTGAGCACGTCCAGTGTTCTTCTTTAACTTTACATTAGGATCCAAAGGAGTGACGGCTGGTATGTCATCAAAATGACCATACTTCTTGAGAAATTTCTCAATATAATGAGATTGGGTTAAAGCCAACTCATTTCCCTTTCTTAGGATTTTGATTCCTAAGATCACATAAGCCTCTCCTAAATCCTTCATGTCAAAGTTAGAACTAAGAAACTTCTTTGTTTCTTCAATACGATATATGTCAGATCCAAAAATAAGCATATCATCAACATACAAACAGAGAATTACACATCCAGAACTATCATGCTTACTATAGATACATTTATCCGCATCATTAACAACAAAACCATATGTCAAAGCCACTTTGTCAAACTTCTCATGCCATTGCATGGGAGCTTGCTTCAAGCCATAAAGAGATTTGACCAACTTGCAAACCTTCTTTTCTTGGCCTGCCAATACGAAACCTTCAGGTTGTTCCATATATATCTCTTCTTCTAAATCACCATTTAGAAAAGCAGTTTTGATATCCATTTGATGAATAATTAACTTGTGACTAGAAGCAAGTGCAATTAAACAACGAATTGAAGAGATGCGAGCAACAGGAGCATATGTATCAAAGTAATCAATTCCATGTTTTTGCTTATAACCCTTAGCAACTAATCTGGCTTTAAACTTATCAATGGTACCATCGGCATTCATCTTTCTTTTGAATATCCATTTACATCCAATATGCTTTACGCCTGGAGGTAAATCACAATATATCCAAGTACCGTTAGTCAAAAGTGAATTCTTTTCATCATTGATAGACTTTTTCCAGAAACTAGCGTATTTGGAGCTCATAGCCTCATCATAATTTTTAGGGTCATCGTCAACATGCATAACATATTTAGTAACACTAATAATTTCATTCTTACTACCTTCTACAAGATATTAAACCCATTCTGGACCAAAGCTTGTTGTTTTTCTTGCTCTCTTACTTCTTCTAGGTTCGATCTCTTCTAAAATTTCAGAAGTATCTTCCACGTTTTGGTTAGGAGAAGTATGTTCATCATTGTCATTAGTCTCTACAGATTCTAGATTAGGTAACAATGGGTTTTCTATGGGTTGCATTTGGGAACTATTCCTATTCAAGTTCTCAAAAAATTCCACATCTACAGATTCTATAATCTCAAAGGTGTCAAGGATTAAAAATCTGTAAGTAATATTGTTAAGTGAGTAACCTACAAAAGCACATTTATAAGACCTATTTCCTAATTTAGGTCTTTTAGGATCAGGCTTCCTAACATATGCTAAACAACCCCAAACTTTAAGTCTTGTCATATTAGGTTTCCTATTAAACCACAATTCATAAGGAGAAATATCCTGCTTTTTCAAAGGAACTCTGTTCAAAATATAACATGCAGATAACATTACTTCACCCCACAAAGAATTAGGCAAATTATAACTAATAAGCATAGCATTCACCATCTCTACCAAAGTTCTATTTTTCCTTTCAGCAAGACCATTTTGTTGAGGTTTATAAGGTGAAGTAAATTGATGAATTAAACCATGCTCTTGACAAAATAATTTAAATTCATTAGGAAAATACTCACCACCACGATCAGAACGTAAAATCTTAATTTTCTGTTCTAATTGTGTCTCTACTTCTGCTTTGTATATTTTAAACATGTTAAAGACATCATCCTTAGATTTCATTAAGTAAGTATAAGCATATCCAGTGCAATCATCAATAAAAGTAACATAGTATTTGTTTCCACCACGATTCATATGGATTTTCAAATCACCAACATCAGTATGTACTAGTTCAAGTAATGAAGAATTTCTAACTATAGACTTAAAGGAAATTCTATGTATTTTTGCTTGCACACAAATTTCACACTTAGAGATGTTATCAAAATTGCAATCAGAAATTAATTCTAATTTTCTCATGTTTCTAAGGGAACCATAATTTACATGTCCTAATCTACCATGCCATAAATCAACGGAGTCAACAATATAAGAAGAATCATTATTTATTAAATTAAGCTTAACCATTCCATTACAAGCATATCCTTGTCCAATAAACACACCATTCTTGTATAATATAAACTTACTAGACTCATAAGTCGTCTTGAATCCGGCCTTCATAACAAGGTCGCCGGAAACAAGGTTTTCACAACATCCGGTACATGTAAAACATTAGTAAGAGTAACAGTCTTTCCCGAAGTAAACGGAAGTTCCACAATGCCCTTTACAATTACTTTGCTGCGATAGTTATTTGCAGAAGTAATTTCATTTCCTTCGTCAGTCACCGATTCATATGTCTTGTAAAGATGTCTATCCTTAAAGATGTGGATAGTTGAACCACTGTCGTACCACCATACACCCTCATCATTAGAAACGGCATTGGCGGCTTGCACTACAATAACCAGTTTGTCATCGACCATATTTTCCTCCTTTTTCTGTCCCTGTTGTTTCTTTTTAAGACGACAGTCACGAGCAATATGGCCGGGTTTATCACAGTAGAAGCAAGGCCGCTTCTTCTTACTCTTCTTGTTGGGATGTTGCTTCTTAAACTGAGTATCATTATTAGGTTTCAAAGCATTTGGTGTCTTAGAAAAATCTACACTATTAACCTTAGAATGATCCTCAGTTTGATGACTATCTTTGATTTCTCGTTTACAAGAGTCTTCTTCAACATGAAGATGACGCTGTAAACCTTCTAAATCATAGTCAGTTTCATCATGCATAAGTTTCTTCTTATAACTATTCCAAGAGGGAGGAAGACGACCAATAATGACTCCGACAATAAAGGCAGGCAGAAGATCAAATCCAACATCTTTAAGATGATTAACAATGATTAATAATTCACTGACCTGGGAAAATATTGACTTACTTTCAACCATTTTGAAGTTCATGAAGTTGGAAATCAGGAATTTCTTATTGCTTGCTTCAGAACTCTTGTATTTGTTCTCAAGCTTGGTCCACAATTCCTTTGCAGTCGCAATACTTCGATGGGCATTATAGGCACTCGTTTCCAGAGCATTCAGAATATGGCCACGACACATAAAATCATCTTCCTGACGCTTCTTTCTTTTGGCTTCAAATCATCAGTGTCTTTGTCTGATGGTGCAGGAATTTCTTCCAAACCGTCTTCAAGTATGTACCACAACTTGATGGTGATCAGGAAAAACTTCACAGTCTCTTGCCAAAGAGTAAAATTATCACCATCAAAACGTTCCAATCGAGTTAGGGTTTGGTTCATCACTTGCAGAGATTGAGCAGTAACATTCGAGTTTGAAGATTCGCCCTCCATTGATGAAAAATAATTGCTGAAAACTGTTGGAAAATACAGGGTAATAGAGGATGAAAACAGAGATTGAAAAGAATGTTGTAACACAAGCTTCAAGCCCTTACGATTCTTTTCAGCAATTATTTCGACCCTTCCCAAATAATTGGCGAGTACAATTGGTCAATGAAATATTGCCTTCAGGATAGAATGAAGCCCAAACAACGTTGTTGAATTCAAGAGTTGTACTCCCTTGACCCAACCAAGAACACACAGTATTTGTTTCTGAAGATGCTTAGAGAGAAATAAGTTTTTATTATGTTATCAAACAAGTTTTGGGAGGTGCTTTTTATAGAGGGTTTTGCATATGTTGGGAAAAGACATCTTTTCACCAACAGGTTTCTCTGAAACGATAAGTCCCTTCATCAATAGACATCAAAGGCGTCTGTTGGATTTGAAGAATTTTGGATACGTTTGTAACTGTCGAAATAGTTATGTACCAACAAAAAATCTTCCGGGGGCGTTTCCCCTTAGACCACAACAGCCCCCAGGACCCCCCTTAGCGCAGTTGAAAATATTCCAACACATATTTCTGGATTGCCGTAGCAGGTCTCCTTGTCAATTTCTGCCTGCTCCCCTAATTTATCTCCAATTATTTTCAGATTGTGATGTGACCATAAATGTAATGCCAAGTTACCCACCATTTGCAGCTCTTTAAATAGTTTCATCTCTGCATGATCTTTGTTTGACTTCGATTCTCGTACCTTCTTCCACCCATTTAACGTGGCTCCATGCTTTTACCCATTCTTCATCATTATTTGGGTAGAACACAGCCCTGATGGTACCAATTTTTTTGGTTGATGGAACTTGTTCATCACCCCACGGCTAGAGCGTGATTAATGGTTTGCCAGTCCATGATGTGTATGCTACAACTGTAGTGTAGATGATAGTTCTCAGGTTCTTCCTTGGTCGTGCGGTTGTCTGACAGACTCCTCCAACATATAAATAACTCAATACCGCCAACATTAAACAAGTTAGTCACAATATGGATTCTACAATAAGGCCTTCTCGGTTATTTCAAGAAGTTTAAAAAGGTTATCTTGAGGTAAATTAGTCCCATATTGGACGATGCAATTCCGAGTTTCTTGTATGTATTATATTAGGGTTGCACTACTTATCACCAATTGGCAATGGATTGGATGCTCATTCTAATAGTCCTACATGGCTATCATCCATTTGAGAAAGCATTATATCACAAGTGTGTGGTAGATAGCTGCTGATTGTAGCTAGCTTAGATTTGCCGAGCCTCTGGTTGCTTGGCTGAGCCTCTCCATCCATTGTTGATTGGTTTTTTAACTGTTGTTGCCGAGCCTTTGGTCAATAAAGCTATTTTTTTACTTTCGAATAAAAAAAAGCTACTGTACCTTTTTACTTTTGTTTGAAATGTTTGGGCTCTCGACTTAAATGCAAAAATGTACCCTAAGTTGGGAGAGAGGGTGTTTGGATTGCAAATAACAGTTGGCTTTTCAATTCAAAGTTAAAATTTCAATAAGATAAAGCAGAGTTTAGCTAACTTTGCCTATCTGAGTGGTGGTCAGGATTTATCCTTGGAAAAGATATATCAAAGGCTGTGGTTCTCTGTGCCACACCCTACAAGTCGCACACGTGGTGTTCATTCCAATATTATGAATTAAAAATGAATACTCAAGTCAAGATATGGAATTTCAAAAATTGGTGGTCAGGATTTATCCTTGGCAAAGATAAATCAAAGGTTGTGGTTCTCCGTGCTACACCCTACAAGTCACACACGTGGTGTTCATTCCAATATTGTGAATTAAAAATGAATACTCAAGTCAAGATATGGAATTTTAAAAAGTATAACAGGGAGGTTCGAACTCATGACCTATTGTGTCATAAAAGTGGCCTCTAACCATTGTTCCACCTTGGTTGGAATTGATAGAAAAGATAAATCAACAGTGGTTTTTTGTTCAACTTAAATATTAATTAATATAAGTGTTTTATTAATTAGTATAAGTGATTTGTCTAGAGAGAAGATAAATCTATGGTTATGGTTTGTTCAACTTAAATATTAATTAGTATAAGTGTTTTATTAATTGATGTCTCATTAATTTCTCATGATAAATGATTTAATAATTTTACATCATAAATATCTCTTAATTAATATTAATACATATCTCCATCAATAAATAATAATTTTGACAAAAATTATTTCAATAGATATTAGTGGTGGTGGTGGTAGTAGAGGAAGAAGTAAGCGGTGGAAGCGGTGGAAGGTGTTACTAAGTGGTGGAGGTGGTAACATTAGTTTTTGTGGAAGAAATAGTGGCGTTGGATGGTTTTAATGGCGGTGGTATTGGTTTTTTCTTTTTGAATCAAAAATATTAATTTTTTTTACATGACGGGTAACATTGTATTGTGAAAAGTATAGTTGGTTGTTTTTGACACGATCAAAAAAGGAGGATAACAAATACTTTTGGGATGATACCAAATCATATAAGACAAAATGGTTATTTTTGGTACCACTTTTACTATCTTTGGTAACCGTTCGTACGCATGATTTTCAGTATTAACAAAAAACATATAGTTGAATAAATTAATTGATGACCTAAGTTTGTTAAATCTAAACTTTATACATGACGTGTGGGATTAAAATTTATAAGTGTGCCCAATATTCTAAGAGAGATGGAAATTGGTGGTGGTGGAGAAAGAAGTGATATCTGGTGGTTTGTGGTACTGGCCGGTTTTGATGAGTAGTAATTGACTATGTTAATTATGTGCTGCTAGAAAAGGATAACACTATAAATTAGAAATGTGGTTGATCGTCTTAATGCTAATATAAACTCGGTTAAAATACATGAAAATTAAGAAGAAGAAAAAAACATTTGGATGTCATGTTATATAATAAATAACACTAAAAACTACATATTTAGTATCAAGGTTTCTCCGTCCAATAGATAAATCTAAGGTTGTATTGAGATCCCGTAAGCACATGGCGAGTTCTGAATGATAATGAATATAATGAAACGCTCCCTCTCGGTTTCTCCAATGAAAAACGAAACCTTCTAAAAATAATAATCAATCGAACAACACTTAGATGGAACACATCACCACCAGTGTAAACTTCTCTGAATTGCTACATATCCAGTGAAATTGCTATAGATTAATCTGGTGATTTCGTCCTACCGTAGTTTTTAACGAGGCATGCAATTAAATCTCTGATAGTGATTTTAAAGGTATTTAATAATTACAAAATTCTCTTATAAGTTTTGTTTATGCAAGTATTGATTTAACTTGGGTTCTTTTATATTTTTGTGTTAAGTTGATGACTTTTTAATTTGAATACATGTTTGGTTAACAAACTTTGATACATATAGGGTATTTTCTTTGTAAAACTGATGTTAGTCTCTCATTTTTCCCGTTAACACTTTGTTTCGATCCCGTATTTGTAGACATTATTTGACTAATGTTGGGGTATTTGTTTAATTTCAAGGCCGATTAAACCCAATGTATGTTGTATACATTGAAGGAGACAGAAGTTTGTGTCGGCTCTACCTTGAAACTAATAATTTTTCTTCGGAAGGTTAGTTGAATTTATGTAGATACAAATATCAATATAACTATGCTCTTTAAAACTCCAAATTACTTGAGTAACACTAGATGTGAGAACGTCATTCATGCACTACTTAGCATAGTTGGTGTGAAATCTTTTTATCCACGAATTTCTTTGATTTTATGTTATCAATATGATTGAGAAAGAATCTTACACATGTTTTAATTTACTATTATAAGTTTATTTTTTCAACTCACATGTGTATATCTCAGCCTTCCAATAGCCAAGGGTTCTTCATTTTTATAACTCTCACATTTGCAAAAAATAAATAAATAGTATTTATCTATAGTAGGGAAAATATTATGGGTTTTTGCTTCACTCCTTAGAGCCTTAGTTATCAATAATTTCGGAACAAATGTATTCATAAACATCATGGAGTTGGATTGGCAGTTTAGGTATATGTACTGTTAGATGAAATATTCTTTTTGAATTTTGAAATTATGGTATGATGGAACAATAAATGGGGAAATTTTTTATTTACTGTATTTTTTATTTTATTTTCATGTTGGCACAACATTATTACTCCGCCCGGATAATAAATTGGAATAACATGCTTAAGTAAAAAATAAAAGATCAGGTAACCCATTTTGTTTCCCAAAACCTATTTGAATATCAAAATAATTACTCACGAATAAAATGAAGCAAGAGAAATGTGAAAAATATCGTATTAGAGACAAAACATCCCGTGCCGTTACGGCACGGTTTAAGATCTAGTAATTTATAAACCAAATTCGGAATTATTGGAGGGCAATGACTAAATACAACCCATAAGACTAATTACAACTCTTCTAAAATCTCTTTAACCTTATTGATGTGGGTATACACAACTTTCCTTCGTCATCTTCTCTTCTTCATTTTGTTTTTTGTTTTAGTTTACAGCAGAGATAATTTTTAACCAATCTTTATATTAGGTCTTTCCAACGGCATAAGCACCATTCTCATTAATTTTTCTGATAATCAAAAGTGGTGTATCACTTGTTTATGCATTTGGTAGATATCTTTGGTAACATAAAATGGAGAGAGACGGTCATGTGTGGTTTATGTTATATTACGCCCAGATTGATTTTATTGTATTTGCTTTCCAAGGATTTTGCAATCATGATCTCGTGGTATTATTTTGATTATCTATTTTATTTGAAGAGACTGAACAAAGGGTCTCATTGTTATCAATATTATAAACTAGTCAGTTGCCACTTAACAATTGATTGTGATTCTAAAATCTACTTAAGAGTGATTGATTTAATAAGATTGATTAACAAAATTGCTTGAATAGAAAGAATCAGATTTGCGGTTTTCGGGATCAAGAGAAAAATCAAAACACTGGGATCAAGAGAAAAATCAAAACACTGGAAAAGAGAAGACGAGGGAGGTGAGTTTGGTTTACCCACGTTAACGAGGTATAATACATTCTAAAAGGGTTGTAGTTAGTTCTAGTATAGGTTGCATTTAGTCAATGCCTTATTGCCCATTGGAGTATGTTTTTGTATTTAGCGGCCTGCACATAAGAAGATGATGATATATATCCTCCGCCCTCTTCCCCCACCTAAGTGTCATGCAGGTATTGGTTAAAGCCTACACATAAGAAGATGATATATATCCTCCGCCCCCTTCCCCCACCTAAGTGTTATGTAGGTATTGGATAAATCCAATAACAATGGGATCCCTGCATGGATTAAAATTGACGAAATCTAAGGCTTAGATAAAGTCACCTAATGGTGGAAGGGAATGGGAGATATGTAGCACCTTCGCATAAGAAGTACATAGGCAAAGTTGTACAAAAACTTGTTTGATGCAAAAACTACGGCTAGTTCATGTCACGTCATTTTCCGATAAAATATTGTTAGGACCTTCCAATTCGGTCATGGAATTTTCTCTGTTTGGTTGTTTATTCTGATAATACGATGCACATTATGATACTTTTGTATTTAATACCGACTTAAATGTCATAATATGAATAATATTTCAAAGAAATTGATTTATTCACTGCACGCCACATAAAATAAATAAATTGGAAATGATTAAAAATTTGGGATATTTCAGAAATAATTTTATTAGATTCTGTTTTATTAAGAACGCACAATTGGGAGATATCAAAACTAATTGGGGGATATAGCTACAGGACAAAAACGGTGTCCCAATAGCAATTTTGGGTGACCCCCTATGTAATTATTTTTTAAATTCCTAATCTAGCCCTCACTAATCCTAATTAGTGGTTAATTTTAATTAGTAAAATGTTAAGTATTTGGGGGATAAATTAGTTTGTTTTTAGTTTTATTTTTAATTGTGTGGGTTAGTTGAGAGTAGAAGGAGGGAAAAAAACATTGTGTGAATTTTTTTTTTTTGAAAATGGAAGATGATTGTGAATTTGTGATGAGAGAATTGCAGCAGCTGAATCTTTAGCTCTACTACAACAACAATCACATGTTCAATCTTCGGTGTATGATAATAACTCACAATTAGAGTTATATGATGAACCAACACCCTTGAATCATGAACACGATGAACATGAAGTGTTTTTTGAAGAACCAACCCAAGAAAGTAAACATGTTTAGCATACAAGCAACCCCAACACACAGGTAATGCTTCAAAGAGGTTTAAAATTTGATTTTTCTTTTTCAAACCGCCATTATTTCTCTGAAAAAGCTTAGTACCGGCACACTCGTAGTATGAATTCTACGCTCGAATTAGCTACAATTCATACAATACGCATGCCGGTACAATATATCCCCATTTTAAACACGTTCCCGGCGTTGTGTTCCAACTCCATTTAATGCCTGGTACAATATATACCCCATTTCAAAATATTTCCTGGCGTGGTTTTCATATTTTTGTCCATGCCGGTATAGCATATCCCCATTTCAAAAACTTTCCCGGCGTGTTATTGAAACAATCTATGTATGCCGGTATTTAGTTATGCTTTTTTACCTAACACCGAATATTCCATAGAATATTCCAACCGGCATAGCTTACTCCTAACTGACGATGCTGGTACTTACAGAAAAGCATCCAGGAGTTTAAGATTTTTGAACTCCAATACCGGCGTAGTATATAAAATATCTGGAACGCCGGTATTTATTCCCGGTTTTCTGTTAAAATTACCTCAATGCCGGCACTCGGTTTCGGTTGGAAAACTCACATGTCGAGAATGCCGGTTATTGTTACCGGCATGTACCCTGTTTAGATAAAATTCCGGTATTGACTCTTCCGGCATTTGTATTCAAGAACATTCAATGCCGGAATCGGTTTGTTAGCACGCTTTAAATGGTACCCTACATGGTAATTTTTTTATTTTCTATGAACTAATTCATTTTTTTTTCATTTATTCCTTAGATTGTGACATACATTGATCCGACAAATTCCAAACCGCTTGGTCCGAATACGACCGAATACTATAAGATGCCCCCGGTATGTTACCAAACAATACTTTTCACCTAGTTTTTAGAACGTTCTATGCGGATTGCTTGTAATGAACCTTATAATCTTCCATTGTTGTCCTAATGTAGGGAATTAAATCTCCATAGGAAGCAATTGCTTGGGCAAAAGAGACGGCTCTTAAGAACAAGTGTGTGTTGGTGAGGAATACCCAAGGTTCAAATACGCGGTTTGAGATGGTTTGCGAGAGAAGTGGGAAATACACGGCGAAGAATAGCCATAAGAGAAAGGGTTATGTATATGAAAATAAGACTAACAGGGTATACAAGACTCGTACGAGGAAGTATGAATGCCCCTTTAAGTTAGTATTCTATTTAAGAGACAAAGAAAAGGATTGGGATTGTACGGTGTGGTTTGGCCAACATAACCACCTGGATCCGAAAGATTTTAATGGTCACTCCATAGGTGCAAAGCTAAAACCTCATGAATTCGAGGATGTAAATATAATGACCAAGGCATGTATCAAACCAAGAGTGATTCTCAGAACCTTCAAGGAAAAGGATGATCAAAACGTTTCTTCTCTAAGTACAATTTATAGCGCACAAGCAACCATTAGAAGGGTGGAATGGGAAGGGAGGACCGTTATGCAAGAATTTGAGAAGCTAGTTTGGGATCATAACTACACGCGCATCATTAAAAGAGGACCGGACGAAAAGCCCCTTCAAATATTCATTGCGCATCCTTTGCTTTCACAATTGGCTCATACATGTTGTGGTGTTATTTTGATGGATTGCACCTACAAGACAAACAAATACAACATGCCGTTGTTCAACATCGTGGGGAAAACATCGGACAAGGTAACATTCACATTGGCTTGGTGTTTAATGGAAAGCGAGAGGGATTACAATTATCATTGGGCATTACGACAATTGAAATTTATTGTTCCCGGAAAATAAATTTCCGAGGGTCATCGTAACCGATCAAGATGAGGCACTAATGGGTGCTATATCTGATGTATTTCCGGATACACAAAATTTCCTATGTACGTATAATATAGGTCAAAATGTGACAAAACATTGTCATTCTTTGTTTGAACCCTATAAGGTGGATATTAAGAAGAGAATGATTGCTCAACTAGAGGAAGATGTTCGCAAGAAGAAACTATCACCCGAAATAGAAGAAGATGAAAGAGAAAATATTAAAGAGCGAGTGGACAAAGAACACGAAGAAAATCATAAAAAATGGTTGGAATTTCTAAAGGATTGGGAAAAAGTTTATTGGTCACTTACCGAGGATATATATGAAAAGAGATTGAATATGTTTAGTGCTAAATATAAGGAAGTGTATCCAAGCGCCGTCTCATATTGTCGGGATAAATTGTTGGATAAGTACAAGGAAAAATTTGTGCGCGCATGGACAAACCGGTATAGGCACTTCAATACTGAAGCAACTAGTGCAGCGGAATCCGCTCATGGTAGGTTTAAAGATCTCATCCAGTCCGGGCAAGGCAACGTGGTTACGATCACCGAGGCCATGGAGAAAAACTTCAAGGCTGATATCGATCGGATCAAGAAGGCTTTTCAGAAAAGCTTAATGGAAAGGATGACTCAATTTCTTACATAGGTCTGATATATAGTACGAGCCCATGCGATTTTGCATTAATACAGTACATATGCACGAAAGAGAAATTCTTACATAGGTCTGATATATAGTACGAGCCCATGAGTGCTTGTATCCAAATAGATGGCCCAGAACAACTGAAGTCGCGCCCCAAATTTGACCACGTTCAAGGTCGGGTATCATGTCATCAACATGAGGAAGGTGTTCACCTTTAACTTTTGCTTTGCATTTTCCTTTCCCCTTGCCTTGTGTTGGTTGTTGACTTGGACCATGTTGTTCAACTACTCCTTGGCTTTGGTTTGCTAATTGAGTTGGATCAATATCATTGTCTTCGTCCTCACTTTCCTCTTCATATTGCTCATGTTGCTCATCTTCCTCGTCTTCCTCCTCAACAACTGCAGTAGGTTCACGGATTACAAGAATACTACAATCACGACCACTCTCCAAAATATCCCCTCTTGTCTCAAAACCCAAATGCTTTTTGTTATTCCCTCGAGGAGGCAAAGACAGAGGAGTATCAAGACCATCCTTCCTTTTTTTCTTAGTCGCAACAGCTTTAGCTTTTCCTTTGTTTGCCGCCTTTGCTTTGGCCTCCTTGGCTTTAGATCTATTTCAAAAAAGCACGAAATTAATACCACTAACTTTCATTTTTAGTACCGGCATACAAACCATGCAGTTAGCTAGTTCCGGCATGTACGTATAATAAACTTTCATGCCGGGTATAAATGTCGGCATTTAAAATTAAACGTCGAAGATGCCGGTATACTTCAGAAATTTTCCTGGATAAATTTACACCAATACCGTCATCTTTATATAATAAACGTCCATGCCGGATTAAAGTAATGGCATACAAAATTAAATGTCGAAAATGCCGGAAAGAATTCTAAAAATCCTGGATACCAAAAAAAGACTTCCGGTATGACTTCTAAAATTCAATTTATGCCCGTACAACTCACTAAACAATGGGTCTCTGTATATTAGAAGTTCAATACCGGCGTGGTATTCAACCTAGATTGAGTGCCGAATCTACCAATTTACGGTGTGGTATTCATACTAAATCTTCTCGGGATATCTACCGGTGTGGTATTTATCCTAGATTACATGCTTAGGTTTCAACTACCGGTCAGTGTATTCATACTAAATTAAATGCACCGAAACCGCTGAAAACCGAAAATTTGCAGCTAGGTTTTTGCGATTTTGACCTAAACCCATAGCTACAAATCGAGTGAAACACTAATTAAACAGTTCAAAATGACTAACCTTCTCACAGAAGCCATCTTAGCTAGTAGTTCATCGTCCGATAACTCTGCTTCTTTGTCTTCCTCCTCTTGAGCAATCATATCAAGTTTTTTTTTTCAATTTATGTTGAGCAATCGTTCTTGGGTTCGATTGACTTGGATTCGCTTGACTTGGGTTCGATTTGGAAGTTGTTTTCTTCCGTGGAGGCATGGTTATGATTCGGGTAGGTTAATCGACGAAGAAATTTTTGATTTAACGATTAATCGTCGATGAAGAACGATGAAGAAGATGAAAAAAATTTCGGAACCCTCACACGACTATGCCGGTATATAAATGGGGGATAACTGATTTTGTGTTTGGTTTTGATTTTAAGTTTTTAATTTTTTGGGGAGGGTAAAACAGTCTTTTCATAAGTTTTTTTAATTAATCTAAGGATGTTTTAGTATTTTCATACCCAAACAACACCCCTTAGCAGACACCCAAGGTTGGGGGAAGTAATTCATATCCCCCAATTAGTTTGGATATCCCCAATTGCGCATTCTTTATTAAGCTTGATTTACCTATCCAAGTACGGGAACCTCAGCAACGGTTCTTTGGGGATCATGGTTCACAATAAGCCTAACACGATTACAACAAATATCTTCATATAAATATGATCCTTTTCCTATGATAACTGCAGTCACGCCCGGCAATTCTCTTTCAATGATTGCCTTTACTTGCGCAGCTGGCTTCCCGAGGAGCTGCGGCCAAGACATCCGTCCCGCACCTCCTGCAATATTAACAAAGAAAAAACAAATGTGCTCAAGAAATATTCTTTGGATCTATTAAATCGGTATCCCAAAACTGAAAATTTCTTTGGCATCCATGTCTTTTCTTTTTTCGGCAAACTTGAAAGAATATTCTAACAAACAATAGAAAATTTATCAAACAAGAAGGAGTGCAAAAAGAACATTCCACGAAAAATAATGTATTCTTACCGAGACAAACATCGCCGCCACCGCCCATGCTTGGGGATAAGGCATTTTTAAATCTTGGTTTAATTAGGGGCCTTCCACATTAAATGGGGGCCAGACACTAGAAGATAAAATAGGTCTCCTAATAGCAATTTGGGTCACCCCTTATAAAAAATCTTTCTAAATGCTTAAAATAGCCTTGAGTGATTAGTATTAAGAGTTAGTGAGGTAGATTAGTGTGTTAATTGTGTTTACATAAAAATATGATTTTGGGATTATTTTTTTTTGGGTTTTTATGTTTTGAGAAGAAGAAGAGGAGTTTTGAGAGGAAAAACTGGGTTTTTAGAAATGAGTAGTAGGATCTTCATTTCCACCATTTTTCATGGCTTCCTCCATTAAAACAATCAGGTAAACTTGATATACTCTTCAAATTGTCTGAATGGTGCTCCAAGTAGTCGATTCATGGTCACTATGGAACTACTCAGAGTGAGGATCGTTATAGTCGGGTGTTTTATACACCAACGACTCTAAAGAGTAATCAGTCTGTTGACACTCAAGTGGACGACTCAAACCTGCAACTTTTAATGGTGATGAAAAATCGTCAAGGTGGTGTGTTAAACCATGACGACTGTTTATAATGATCACCTAGAGTCGTTAGTTGATTCGTTTAATACCCAGACGACTCTCAAATCCAAACTCTCTGTATAAAAAGGAAAGTTTTTGTGTGTTTGAGTCGTCATAGGTATATTCTGATATACTGACGGCCCTAACCCACCATTTAATAATTTTACATAGAGTCGCTAACCAATAAAAAAGGGTCGTCAAATCAGGGTCGTCATCTTCAACCTTTAACACTAACGACTCTATTCTAGGGCATAAAATTTTGAAGTAGCAGAAAGAGGGTCGTCATCTTCAACGTAATACCCTAACGATTTTTCATAGAATTAGCATGCATATCAAAAGTCGTTAGGGATTTTTATTTACAGACTAATGAACCTAACTCTGTAACTGCTACTTTTCAGTTACCAAACTCATTTTCATAATCAAAATACAACAAAAAATCGAATACAAGGTGGGTTTAATTGGAGCCATAGCTTTCTTGGGTTTCGATTTTTTGGCGACGATTACACGATGAATCGGTTGAAGAAATTTTTTTTTTCAAAATAGTTGTTAATGGTGGTGGTGGAGAAGAGAACAGGGAGGAGAGGAAGATGAAAAAGAAGAGAAGCCTAATTAAGGTTAACTGATTTTTAATTTTTAGTTTTAGGTAAGGGTAAAATAATATTTTCATAGTCGGATTAATAGGTCCCTGATAATTTTGGGGTGCAAATAAAATTTGATGGCCCCCATTTAATGTGGAAGGCCCCCAATTAAACCAGGTTTTAAATCTTTGATCTCTTTGTTGAATTTGTAGGATTTTTGCGATTAAGTTGCAACTGTGAACCTTAATTTATAGTTTTTTAAGAAGATCCAAAAAGGAATGAAAGAAAATCTTTCATCTTAATTAGCTATATATCATTGATTTTCATATTGTATCGTATCTTTCTTAATTAGGTAGATATTATTCTTTGTCCAAGGTTCTAATTTAAACTCAATTAATTAACCTAATCAGAATTTTTAGTGTTAATTAAACAAGGGTATATTAGCAATTTAGAAAATACATGGTTAAGGGGTGGCTTTTTTTACTTCAAAATGACCCAAGTTTTGTCTCATTAGATATACCCCAATCAAGCCAGGATAAAGATTACTATATAACTACTATTTCATCTATAAAAAATCCCACCTATTTAATGTATTGACCCCGCCAAACTAAATAAGAGATGCATCGCCACCGGGCGGGGCAAGTTCCGCGCACACCAAGTTAAAATGCATCGCCACGAGGAGGGGAACACCAAGTAAATACATCGCCATGGGGAAGGGAAAAGCACCGCGCCCACCAAGTTAAAAATGCATTGCCATGGGACAGAGAGAAACCCTGCGCACACCAAGTTAGAAATGCATCGCCACAGGGCGAGAAAAAGGACCACCCACTCCAAATTAAAATAGCAACATAAAATGTCTGATGGGTAGCACGGGAAGAACTAACACCCATAATTATAATTTGGGAAAAAAATAAGATTAATGTCTTGAATATCTTGGTGATCAAGTCATTCCGATACGTATGCTTGGGTTAAGATCCTTAAGTACTTAACATTCATGGATATAGGAAGAACTAACGCCCATAATTATAATTTGGGACAAAAATAAGAGTAATGTCTTGGAATATCTTGGTGATCAAGTCATTCCGATACATATGCCTGGATTAAGATCCTTAAGAACTTAACATTCATGGATCACAACCATAAATGTAGGAAGAACAAAATCCCATAATTATAATCCGGGACAGAAATAAGATTGATGTCTTGAATCCCTTGATGATCAAGTCATTCTGATACATATGCCTTCGTTAAGATCCTTAAGAACTTGTTGAACTGATTTAAGAATCCTTAGAATGAATAAGTTGAGGTGGTTAATGTTGGGTCAGTGCATTAATACCACACTCTAGAAAACCACGCATAACCTCTTCACACCAAAAGATGCTGCCATTGAATTTAACAAGCAACTTAAAAGGTTGAAATGAGAATCAACTAAACAATCGATTTAGCTAAATAGATCTGTAACCGCATCTTTTCTAATGGTTACATCCAAATGAAGATAGATACTAAAACTTACTCTAACATTAAAGATTCAAAGATAAACAAGATGTAAAGAGCATGAAAGTAAAGATTAACACAAGCATATAACGTGGTTCGGCCATAAAGACCTACATCCACGGGGAAGAAGATAGTTTCTTTATTGATTATAAGGTCTTACCCTTGAAAGAGTTACAAATCTCACTTAGATATCTCACTCTTTCTCTGTCTAGATCTCTCTCAGGAATTCACTGTAGAAAGACCATCTAATAATACATGATTTCACTTGCCCATTTCCTGCTACAAGGGTTGGTATTTATAGACAAACAATACTCGTGAAGGTCAGGCCTCATCGAGCTCTCGGAGCCATCGTGCATCGTATTCGCTTCTTCGGACTGGTTCTATACTATCCCTCGTGGTGGTATTCCGGGTTTCCCTCCGATTTATCTCGCCCTGTTCGTCCTTGTGAAGCTCTTCTCAAAAGGTCCTCGTGCTTCTCCACTCACAAGTTATAGTATAGATCGTCCGAGTTCTCCGCCATGACATAGACTCATTCTCACTCCTTATGATCCTTCATTAAATGTGGTGCTGCTTTTTAGATTTGACCGACTGAATCGATTAGACCACTCCTTCACACACGTCGTTCATGCAATGTTGGTGGAAGGCGTCTTGATTCAGACGAGATCATCTTTATGGAGAATGATTCGGTGCTCCTACCTTATCATCTCATCATGAAGTCATCCCTTGAGATGTTGACACGTGGCCATCGGGTATTTTACTTGCATATGGTTCTTTGAGTACTTGCATTAATTTATCTCCATCCTCTTTGTCCAAGAGGGTACCTATTCTGACTATACACGGATTCGATGGTGTCCTTATATTGACCTCCTTGGTAGGTTCCGAGGCAGAGAAATTTGTATGCTTTTTATCGACTTCGAACAGGTTCTGTATGGGCCCGATAGGTACGTCCATAGTTGCGGCGAGTTCTTCTTTGTTGGATCATCTTGCTTCGTTTGTTGTTTCTATGTAAGCGTCGATCTCGGTATGATCCTTAGCGATCTTGCCTCTTTTCTTTATGGCCTTTTGGGAATTTATTTCATTCTTATCATTTTGTACTTCCATGGCGTAGCAGTATCTTGCTTCGTCCGAGCCTCCCATTATTTCAGCGACTCTATCGGGGGTGGGAAATCTTAGCCTTTGGTGTGCCACTCCTTTGATCCCATGGATCCATGACCTTCCAATTATGGCTTTATATGGCGAGATTACGTCTACAAAACAGAAAGTAGTTAAGGTAAGGATTTTCCCTACTCTAATTTCCAACGTGATTTCGCCTCTTAGTCGTGTTGACGAGCCATTGAAGCCAAATATATTATAGGTCGAAGGAATCAGATATTCATCTCGGAGACCCATTTGTTTGAATGTTTCATAAAACAAGATCTCAACGGATCTCCCCCCGTCTATTAGGATCTTATGCATCGCCCAGGGCAGTACCCTGGTTTTTTCCTCCTCTCCCTCTTGTTCGGGAAGTGCAATGGCCATCGTAACTATCATAGGATCGTTGTGGCTGCGCCCCTCGTCTGGTGCCTCCGAAGCTGAGAAGCTAATATGTATTTTCATCCACTCCTCCATTGGAGGTTATTTTGTTACACTAAAAACCTTATTGCCTTTAAAGTCCCTTTTGTGGATTTTCCCTGTAATGCCTCCTTCGGGTGTGGTGGTAGCTGAGTGCGATATCGTTTTGCATCCCAGATATTGTGCTTCACGTGGTATTTCCACACGATGGCTGGCGCCCCTACCGTGGGTTGGATCGCTGGTTGCGTGATATACTCCTGAAGTTTACCTTCATTTATCATTTCTTGTATCATCTTCTTCAGATCTATGCAAGAATTTGTGGTGTGGCTGTGAAATTGGTGGAATTCGCAAAAGTCGGTGCGATTCTTGGCCCGCTCTGGCTGTTGGCCTCGTTTCCATGGATATGTCACCTTGTATTTCCCCTCGATCTTTTTTAAGACCTCGGTTATGGGAACATTCAGCTTCGTGTAGATAGGGTCTACGAACTTTTCTTTCTTACTTCGGGTTTGATCTCTCCCTTTCCATCCTCCACTCCGATGTTTAACAAACTGGGAAGCGCCGTTGTTGGATCGCCCTTCACCTTGGGTAGGTACCTGAGGGTTTTGTGGTTCTACCACATTTGCACCTCTGGTGGCTCCTTTGGATAATTTGTCATAAGTGTCGTCTTGTAGCTTTTCTAGAGCTATGTAATCCTCTTGGATTTCCTTTAATTTTCCTAAATTAGTTGGCGGGGTTTTTTATATGCGAACAAACATTGGATCCGTCTTCCTCAAGCTATTTTTGAAGCCTAAGATCGCATAGGCCTCTCGGACCCTTCCGATTTCAGCACATAGTTTCCTCCATCGGGTCACTAGTGATTGGAGGGATTCATTTGGTCCTCGGGATAATTGAAACAACGTATCTATCTCGGGTTTCACCCTAATGTTATGTATGTATGCTTCCAAGAATAACTCGGATAGGTGGGCAAATGACCTGACCGACTCCATCAGGAGGTTATTGAACCATAATAAGGCTTCGTCTTTTAGACTAGTGGGGAAGAATCTACACATCACCATGTCATAATGGCTCCATTGGGTTAACGTCATTCGATATGATCGGAGATGCTTTATAGAATCTCCTGTCCCGTTAAAGGGAGTTATGAATGTTGGGAGCGAGCATTTCCTCGGAAATGGATGAGCTAATAGGTGCATCGCCAGGGGGGATTGCTTTGCCTCCTGCATTACATCCGCTAGTTTTTTGCTGTCTTGCCTTCCGGTTACTTCTCTGCACATTGCTTCGAGTTGGAAGATTCAGGCCTGAAATTTGTCATCTACGAGCCTTCCTTCGGCTTTCTTCCTTCTCCCTTGTGCTCTCTCGTGTGATAATGAAATTTCTGACTGACGATATCGTGATCGCCCTGAATCCTCGTCCGATAGGTCTGATTGGGAAACTATTTTGGAGGGAATAGATTTTGGCGCCTCACCTCGCCTTGGGTTAGTGATTACGAGTTTCTCGACTCGCAATTAATTCTTCCTCCACGTATTTTATCATTTTCTCGCCGATGCTTAGGATCGACATCGGATGATCCTTTGGATGGGATGTCCTCTATCTCCAATACTCCTCTTCTTCCCTTGGGAAAGCGGTCTGTTGTTTCCTCATTTGAGGTATCGGGAATATTGATCCCTCGTCGTCCTTCAGTTTTTCAAAGGGGATTTCCTCCTCGGGAACTTCTTCCTTCGCGATACTAGGAGTCTTCTTCTTGTTTTTTCGCTTCAATCGTCGGTTTCTCCGTTCTAGCCTTCTGTTACGTTTTTCCAATTTTCTCATTTTTGCGTCCTGCGCTTATTGAGCTTTCAGGAAGGCTGTGAGTACAGCTTTGGTATCGTCCGAACTAGATTTACTAGCCTTCTTGAGATCATTGTTTACTATCTTCCTTGGCAAACGATCCAATCCTCCTGGTTGAGTTATATCAATATCATCTTGGCCTTCGAAGGGGTTTTCACCTCCCTCTGAGCTAGAGTTATCTGTTAACCCTTCCCGAAATTGGTCGTCGGGTTGTCTCTCTCCTGGGAGTGCACCGTTGTGCATAGATTCCCCGAGTTCCATCTCGTCTAGGCCTCCTGGTGTGGCTCCACCATTTTCGCCTTGGCTCGTATGAGCTGAACGTCTTGTCACCATCGCCTTACCTGCGATTCATGCAATAATACTCAATTTGTCTTTTCTTTTAGAAAAATGGGACCCTAATTTTGTAGGTCATGTGCAATTGCTAAGTCATAATTTGAATTGGACAAATAAGTACAGGAAAACTTTAAAGCAAATTCTGGAGACATGTGAAGATGTCAAAACATTCTCTTTCGTGCATAAGACTTTTAGTGATGGAAAAAGGTGTTTCGTTGGTTTCTCTTCTCAAGAGAATGTACCTATCTCCACGCGTCATGCTTATGCTGGAAAAAATCTAATCATGATGATGAAACATATCTTTCCATTTTTAGGAAGTATTTTTTCACCAACTCTTGATCTTTTGATTTCAAACAAACTTTGAGTTTGAATGATGATTCTATACTCGTTAACCCCTCCTCTTGACTTAGAGTAGAATTTCTAAGAAGAAGATCATGAGTTGTATGGAGTTTAATGTGAAAACGGAAAAGTTATTACTTAACAGTTCACCTTTTGAACCTTCATAAGAATTTGACTTTCTTAAGAGGTTTACCGGTGCAAATCTTCCCCGCTCGTTCATAGAGTAGATCGTTTAGGTGTTGAAGTTCTGGAAACTCCGTGTTCACCACGATATTCTACTCTCTGGAGAATTTTGAGGAAGATAGGAGCTATTTTTGAAAAATTAAAAGATCTTAAGAAAAATACTGGAAATACGTAGATCTGTCGATTCTTGAGGTTCTTCTAGACTACACAGATCGTAGAGATCGTGTCGAGTCCGAGCTCAACTCTTAAATTTTTTGACAGAAAGCTACCCAGTGGTTTGAAAACCACCATTTTTAGAAAGATATTGAACTTATATAGAGCTGTTGATAGGGAGGTAGATTATATCTTCATACCTCCCTGTTTCTAGCGCCAAAATGTAACCGCATCTTTTCTGATGGTTACATCCAAATGAAGATAGATACTAAAACTTACTCTAACATTCAAGATTCAAAGATAAACAAGATGTAAAGAGCATGAAAGTAAAGATTAACACAAGCATATAACGTGGTTCGGCCATTAAGACCTACATCCACGGGGAATAAGATAGTTTCTTTATTGATTATAAGATCTTACCCTTGAAAGAGTTAAAAATCTCACTTAGATCTATCACTCTTTCTCTGTCTAGATCTCTCTCAGGAATTCTCTGTAGAAAGACCATCTAATAATACATGAGTTCACTTGCCCATTTCATGCTACATGGGTTGGTATTTATAGACAAACAATACTCGTGAAGGTCAGGCCTCGTCGAGCTCTCGGAACCATCGTGCATCGTCTTCGCTTCTTCGGACTGGTTCTATACTATCCCTCGTGGTGGTACTCCGGGTTTCCATCCAAGTTATCGTGCCCTGTTCTTCCTTGTGAATCTCTTCTCAAAAGGTCCTCGTGCTTCTCCACTCAAAAGTTGTAGTATAGATCGTTCGAGTTCTCCGCCATGACATAGACTCGTTCTCACTCCCTCTGATCCTTCATTAAATGCGGTGCTGCTTTTTAGACTTGACCGACTGAATAGATTAGACCACTCCTTCACACGCGTCGTTCATGCGATGTTGGTGGCAGGCATCTTGATTTAGACGAGATCAGCTTTATGGAAAATAATTCGGTGCTCCTACCTTATCATCTCATCATGAAGTCATCCCTTGAGATGTTAACACGTGGCTATCGGGTATTTTACCCTCACAAGATCTAGTAGTCAGCTAACTTTAATACATATGGGAAGAAATTCATGAGGGAATAACAGAAAATTGGTAAAATCAAATACAATTACGTATCCTTTGCTTAATTGCCGGTAGCTTTTCTCTGTAGGAAAGAAAAAAAGAGAATTAAATGGTTAAAAAGCTCCATGTACTAGCAAATTCCATCATCAGAACTAATTCAAGAAAAAAAAAAATGAACCCTTCGATTGCATGTTTGTTGTACTGTGTGTACATGGAGTTTCTGAAAATTCATATATATACGGTTCTAAATGCAAAACATGTTAGAATTAGAATTTAACAAGTATTTCAATGTGTTCACAACCCAAAATGTAGCTAAAGAAAGGTGCAAAAAAATGCGGCCTTCAGCCGCCTAACTGGATTAAGATCATCACTGTCAGTATATAAATTTGTCCCCCCTAACCAAAAGTTCTAGCTCCGTCCCTGAAAATAAGTAAAGCGAAATGGTCCACATGACACTTGTCATCAAAAGAAGTTAATAGAGAAATGGTCCCAGAAAATTAAAATAACATCTGACTTTCCCAATTAGGAAACCAGCCTATTTTTTTGAAACATTTATTTATAGAAACCAGCCTATTAAAAAGGAACAGAGGGAGTAAACGATTGACAAGATCGCATTCTTCGATGGGGACTATTATTTTCAAGTGAAAGCAGTTTTACCGAAACAAATAGTCATATGAACCATGAAGTAAAGAACGACTACCATTATTTGCCAATATATATATATATATATAGACGCATCGGAAAGACTTGATAACCAATATATAAAAGACTGTTATAAACGTATAATTATGTTAAGAATATCTAGGGTAAATCTCCTTTATTACTGGGATGCCCTTGTGTCTAGCCCTATAAATAGAGGCTTTAATGTTTGTCTATAGTACTAATGAATAAGAAATCTCTCTTCTCTTCTCCCTCTATTTTGTGTCTTCTTCTCTTCTTATTCTATATTACAAGACGTTATCTGCACGCTCTACACTAAGCTATCAAGGATTAATGGAAAACAAGATTCTTATACGCTTTGCACTAAACTATAACTTTTCTTGTTTTCTCATAGCACGTTCTGAATCAATATTATTTAATTTTATTATTGATTTATTTATTTTTCAGTGGATTTTTAATTTATCTTTATATGTTCGTTGTCACGTAGGTATCTTATCAAATAATAAAAGAGATGAAAACTCGTGGTTGGTGCTCAACACCGTGTTACGGTGTACGTGACTAAAAGACAAAAACTCGTTGGTGATAGGACACAGTTGAAAGTGGGTACGGGTAAAAGTCTAATGTTCTCTTTACATGAGAACTTAAACTGTACGTATATTATTTAATATTATATTCACTTTGTTTAATTTATCTCTAGTCACTCATGTGAGACTTTGAAATAACATTACCACCGTAGAAGTTCTATTATCATGTGGTATATGCACATTATCGCAAAAGATCAGACAATCGATGCATGTTCGGATGTCTGCCTCCTATGGGTTGCCATTGAAAAACAATATAGATTTCTATCTCTTACAAGAAATCTTAGACGTGGTAAATCGGTAACCAATCATGTGCATGGTTGAAAAACCTACGACCAATTAATTTTGGTATCATTGTTCATTGGACATTGATCATGTGATTCATATGGTTTCTATCCCTTACAAGGAAACATTTCTCAACCACAAAGTGGATTGTTTTACCGTTCTTATTCCTTCAATGAAATGGTAATCACCAAAAATTAGTGTCGATTCAGACTTGATTGCCATTACGGTAATGAATCACATGCATGGTTGAAAAACCTACGCCCAACTCAGTTTGGTATCTTCTGTCCATATTAGATGAATATCATGTGATTTAATGTATACAGTTTTTGTATTTTACACAAAATCATCCATCAACCACACAGTGGATTTTTTTTCTACAAAAAATAATGGTACATATTTATTTATTTTTCTTAAAAATAAATATATAAGCCAAACAATATATACAACAAGGAATTACTACATTCTTGAGGGATATCAAGTAATTTTTATTTTTCCTTCTGGCTCTAATCTCCAAATTGAGACCGTTCAACTTGGTGTTGCAAAAGGTAGGACATAAAAGATCAATGGGTGCGCACCCGACTTGTTAGCCTAAATCATTAATAAGTCCTTGTAGTAACTATATTGATCTTGATATTAATTTCTTTAAATGAAATAAAGTGTCTAAAATTTCATTCTTAGGTGAATGATTATCTCGTTGGTCCTATAGGTCACGAATTTTATTTTTTGGTTGTAGCCATTAAAATCTATTGTTGATGTTAAATTTGTATGTCAAGTAGACTACAATCTTTAAGGACATTTTCTTATGGATTTTGGAGTCATTATGTACAGTCCAACTGGTATTATTTTTTATCCAGAATATATTATGAGTATATGTCCTTGATTTAATCGGATAATACTCTAAGAAATTTATTTTCATATATGAGATGAAAAAGATTTTTCGCCATAATCAGGGGGAGACTATACACTATCAGAAGCTTGTGTAATGAACTTAAATGTTATATCAATTTCTCTCCCATCACAATCAAATCGATGTGGGCTGTCATTATATGATTGGCGTGAAATTTCTCATTTTGCTTTTATTTAAGTTTTTTGCCTCTTAAGAGGAAATCCAGTCACATTTAACAGATAAGTAGTGTTCTATAAGAGGCTACAGGTAGTGCTCCAATTGAGTGTACCGAATTCACATTCTAATTATAATATCTTCTCACTTGAATATGAGGAGATTATAATGTCCGCAGACGCTGGTACTAGTAATTGATTGAATTTACACTTGAGAATTGTGTTGGCTTATAGCAAGCTAAATTATTGTTGAATATTCATTTAAAGTAGCTACTGAAATAAATGATGGAGGTTGTGAACTCCTCTGCAGAGAAATATTGACATATGGGATTGGTTGGCATACAATCCAAATTAGATTGGATTATTATTTCTTGGTTAACACAAATTTGGATCCAAGACTTAACACCTTAAAATTGCCAAACTATTACTTACTGGTTGGTGTAGTCATAATGTGTTGTCTGAGAAATATGTTTGTTGTAAAAACGATTTGAGGGTTCTATTTTTCTTAGACCCAAGGATTGATTCAATAAATTTTTGTTCTCCATGTATGATGCTTTTGGCGTGGTAGTCCTTGAAGGAATCGCATTGCATTTACACAAGAAATGTTGTTGGGAAACATATTTAGGCAGCCACCTGATTTGATTATGTCAAGTCGAACAATCCTCTATGTGTTTTTAGAATTTGGTATAAAACCAAGAATCCGGATTAATTAGTTGATGATATTAACATTATGGGTCTCTTGAGGAGTCCTTAAAAACACAAAAATCCACGCTTTAGCAGCATAAATTCTATTTTCTTTCCTTTCTTAAATCTGCAGTTAGAATTATGCTAGCTTAAACTCGTCGTTGAGATAGACTAGAATTGTGATTTTTATGCTCATTTTCTGTAATACTCATATAGTTGAGTTAGCATCCATAACTCTTCAAAAGTTGTACTCTTTTTCCTTCGTTTCAGGTTTTGTCCCATGTGGTTTTCCTGAAAAGGTTTTAACGAGGAAACATGACATTTATTTTGTTTCAAAATGTTGATATTTGTGCTCTTTTTCCTTTGTCCAAGTTTTTTCCCAATGGATTTTACTGGCAAGGTTTTAGTGAGGCAATTTATTCAGCATGGTGGTCATCCAAGGGGGAGTTGTATAATTTTGGTTATTTGGTGGATTCCCACCATTAACTAGGTCATTCTGTTTTATTAGACCACATCAACATAAGAATCCTTAGGAATTTGGATATCAATCTGATCCATATATGGTATGATCACAAACTTTACTCACCTATGGTACATAACTGCATATTGGCACTTTGTTGAAGAAACTACATCAACTACTTTTGCAAATCATCTCCGAGAAGCTAGGAATCCAAGAAGTAAGTCCTCAATGTACTTAAGGAAGCGGGAAGACTCGAGAACACTACCATTAGAAGACTAACACAAAAGAAGACTTCATCAACTTGGAAAATTTTCACGAAAGCATTGCTATCTCCAGCATTCAAGAAATTCCTTCACCAAAATCGAAAAATCTCGACTCAAAGATTTGCAAGCCAAGAATTTACTGAAGTACTCATTAGGAGGAGCATCGTAGTTATTTTACTGGACTACCATGTTGTACTCTTTTTACTTCATCAAGGTTTTTCCCATTGGGTTTTCCTTGTCAAGGTTTTAACGAGGCAACATTTGCATGTCCAAAATTTTCTAAGTTTTCTCAATTGTACTCTTTTCCCTTCGATCAGGTTTTTTCCTTTTGGAATTTCCTGACAAGGTTTTAAAGAGACAATTAGTTTAGACACAATGTCATTAGGGGGAGTGTTATAAACGTATAATTATGTTAAGAATATCTAGGGTAAATATCGTTTATTACTGGGATGCCCTTGTGTCTAGCCCTATAAATAGAGGCTTTAATGTTTGTCTATAGTACTAATGAATAAGAAAACTCTCTTCTCTTCTCCCTCTATTTTGTGTCTTCTTCTCTTCTTATTCTACATTACAAGAAATACATTAATAATCTAATTTTTATCTTAAATTTTATAATCATGGGCTTTAGGGCTTCATACATATATGATTTTGCTCCATGACTGTTGTTATGACGTGAACCCGAAATGATTACTTAGAGGCTAAATTTACACTAGCCATAAAAGTTGAGGAAAAATAACGATAGGAAGTGAGCTCAGGTAATCTGGGCAGAGCGCCTGTTGGAAAATATAGGTGGCCAACTGCGCGCATCATATGCCAGTACTGGGTTCCGCCTTTATTTTAAACCTTAAGGTTCATAATAAGCAAATGCAAATAAAAGAAGAAAAAAATTACTGGTACCGAAAAATCAATATCAATTCTTCTTAACACAAATGACAATGATTTTCCTGAATTGGCGGAACCACAACAAACTTGATATTTTCTCCACCTCATGTGCAAAATATTAAAAGATTTATTACTTTTACAAATAGATACCAATTCTCATGTTTTTTATGAATAGACTCTAAATTTTGGCATCGTACTGATGGATAGGATATAATTTTGATCAACTTCTTTTTTCCCGTTAATATACTTTGAATATTATTTTTTAGTAATATTTTTGGTTAATTTGATTTCTGTCTACAGATTCCTAGCCGCTGTAAATGCATCCGTGAAGTTAAATGAGAAATGGTTTAAATAACTACTGGAACACTAATAAATAACTTAAAAGATTCAAGAATGTATACATTAAAATGTTTGAATCTATAAGTAACACAAAGTCAGAATCTTTGTCTGACATTCCATTCATTTTAAACCATAATTTTTATCAGATAACTAATTTACAGGACTTAAAACCACAATTTCATAATAGACTTTTGAAATAATCCCAGCAACCACGAAGTACCAACTAATAATATAGACATCCTTAATGTTTTCCAATTATATGGTAAAGTATTTGACCGCAAATATGCTTGCATTTCATCAGGAATCTGCAAAATTCATAGATGTGAGCTGATTCATAATGCCATTCACCTCATTTAAATGCTGCACCATTGAACTTCCGTCCTTGTACTTCAACTTTCCAAGCTTTGCATATTGAAGAACATTTGCACAAGGAGATTGTTGGCCATATATCTCCTCCAAATTTTTCGACAAAAAATATGGTAGTGTCTCACTAACCACATGATGGAAAATAGAATCATCAATCCATTGTCGAATAAAATAAACATCTTTACGATTAACAACACACCACACATCTTCATCCGTCTTGTCAGGCTTTACTCCCTTGTTCTCTATAGGAGAACATAGATTTTTGCAGCACAATAAGTCTTCCATCTTCGCCATCCATATCACATAGTTCTCACCAACGTAGATCTGATACCACTTGTCGTGGGAATTACCGATCCGGGATTCTATGCACAACATCGAACCTACAAAAGAAATAATACGTAATACCCAAATACGATGAAAATAATACCAATCACACGACACCAAGGATTAAGGAAAAATTTCCACTATGACAAATAATGGGTTACAACTGAAAACATTGGGGTTATCAAAATACACCACCAAGTAGGCAATCTGTATGGACAACCCAATTTCGAGAGTAAAAACTCAACCAAGGAAAGTGTCTAGAGTTATATATCTCTCTCTCTTTTGTTGTTAGAACGTTTACAGAAAAAATACGTGAACCTAACCACAAAGAGAGTTCTTGGACGGTAACAAAAACCTATATCCAAGGATCAATCAAGTCTTATCAAACAAACAAGATTGGACCTATCTATTATGATTGATCAAATGCACAACCCATATGATATTTCAATTATGAAGATAAACAATATAATGCGGAAAAATAAATAACACAGACACCGGAAATTTTGTTAATGAGGAAACCGCAAATGCAGAGAAACCTCGGAACCTTGTCTAGATTGAACACTAAACTGTATTAAGCCGCTACAGACACTATCCTACTACCAATTAACTTCGGTCTGGAATGTAGTTGATCCTGGACTCAGAGTTTCACTGATTTAGGTACATTCACGCTCATTATGCTTCTTGAATCCCAGCAGGACTTCGCTCATTTGGTTCCCTTAGACGGGCTCACACCAACTAAGAGTTGCTTCAAATCAATTGATGGTTTTAAACAAAATCTTCCTCCTGCAGATTAAGTCTATGATTGATTCCATGATTTACGATCTAAACGAATAATCAGATCAAACGAAAGATCCACTTGATGGAAACCGATAACAACTTGAATAAAGGTTGGTTATCCTCAAAATCCGGACTTATGCAACCCGAAGTGCATCCTAGATTATTATTCACCTCACAAGTATAAAACTTGTGGAATCAACAAAATATGAGACGAGGAGAACTTTGATGATTACTATTTTCCTTGATTGTTGGAGCAATCTCTACTGACAATCAAGATCAGGATACTCGAGTTATCAAGATAAAAGATAACTGGACCTGGCTTCACAAATACCAATAAAATATTTTTAGTCTCTAAACCCTAAAAGGGTTTCCAGAGAGGAAGACTCTAGATACAACTAGGACACAACAAAAAGTAGTGTCAGGATTCAAAGATCCCATTTTCCAAGAGGTCCCCTTATATAGACTTTGAAGCCTAGGTTGCTTTATGTTTAAGCTAAGATAGCTGTGGAACCAAGCAAACAATATTCACCGTTAGATGAAAGATTTGAATCTTATTCGCATATACAAGATATACACTCTTGTTAGGTAAACCATAACATAACCGTGTATAAAGACTATGTCTAACATGGTTAGCCGAAACTAACTGATTTGGACTTTGAAAGCTTAACACTCATTTTCATGTTCACTAAGACATTAATCTTGAGTCACAATTATGTGATAATATGAGTCTAGTGTTAATTATAGAATTGATCAAAAGAAAATCATTTTTAACATTTATATATTACTTATTGGATTAATATTTATTTTTCTTCTCTGCTAATGTCATTCTTTTAAAAAAAAAAATTTCTTTTCTTTTACAACAACTAATGTCATTTTCTCGATTATGCACCATTTACATATCTTCTTTTTGGTGAAAATTTTCTTTTTTTGTAGGATGGTTGCAAGGTTACTACTATATGGCCACATATCTTAGTCTGCAGGTACAAATCATTTGATTTTACATACCGTTTTTTGTTATTTACTTTACCATGCCTTCAATATGTTATTAGCTATAATGTCTTGAGTAGTTATGTTTTTGTATGAAATTAGTAGTTGACTTGCAAATCTCGCTCCATCACATGGTCATGACGACTCATAAAAAGTTGTAAGAGAGGTGTTGCAGCTAAAAGGGCATTATTTGGTGGTTGTTTGTTGATGCTGGTAATAATTGATGATGGAAGTGTTTGCATGCAGAGTTTGATTACCATGAAGAAGAAAACACCCAAGAAAAACTCATTTCTGAAAATGCTACAAAAAACCAATATTATTTCACGTGTCAACTGAAATGGAATTCAAGAAGAAGAAGAAGAAGAAATATCACAGCCGTTGCTTCTCACATTTTGCACCAGTTTGGAGGGACCTCCAATTATATACAGGGATCACACTACATCTTCAAATCATTTAAGAAGTTACCTGTTGGCACAAAAGTACAGGCTGTTTGAAGTGAATATGGAGGGTGTAATATGATATGAGGAAAGAATCGACTCTATGACTACAAATGGTACTATGTTGAAAAAGAAGACGAGGCTACAAAGCATGCCATCAAATTATTCATCTGCTTGCACTTGAACGATTTGGATAGTGAAACTAAGTAAATATTAATTTTGATCCTTTGTGCTTGACGTATACAGTACACATCATGTGTGCTTGCAGGTGGTTATGTTATCGGGGACCATTATTGGCATTTCCCGTCTTACTTATTATTTCCTCCTCCTCAAAAAAAAAAAAAAAAAAAAAAAATACTGAAATGTTTTTTTTTTTTTTTTTTTCTAATGGAAAAATGCAATGGCGGTCGAAACCATTTTAATTAAAATTTCTTAGGATGGCCTAACTGAATGAAAACAGTGCCTAAGTGCGAAGTTGCGAATACTAAAAGCTTGGCTGTGCCACTGGTAGCTTTATTCCAAACGTTGATTAGAAAGTGCGCATATGTTACTCAATATAGATGTAACTTAATATCCGTGTGGCCTATGTATGGGCAAGTGGGGTGAAGTTTCTTTTCACGACGATGCAAGTGTTGTAAGCAATGAAATATAAAGAAAACCAAGGAAATATATCGATTAAACCCGTTGCGTAGCACAAGTTACTTTCTAGTTGAATTTAACAAGCAATTTAAAAGGTTGAAATGAGAATCAAGTAAACAATCGATTTTGGTGGCAAATACCGGTGCTCAAACTCAAATTAAAAAAAAAAAAAAAAAGATGATAAAAGAATACAAAATTCCCTAGTTGAAAATTTAACGATGTAAGAAACTACGTCATAGTCTCTGTATTAAGTACATTCTTCGTGTTTAGTCCCTTTTTCAACCAGTACCCGAGTTAACCGAAACAAGGCTCTCCACATAATGTATTGGTTCAAGAATTATCCCCCGATTGGCCAAGGGTACAAGAATCTTTGGGTCATATGAAACGTAACCCTAGTTAAGCATTACTCATCAGAATGTCACCATTAATTTTTAAGCTTCCCTATTGGTTGGAAAATCCATCTAGTAACGGTGACTTGTTTACCACATGAATGAATTTTGCAGCACTCGTACAGCGCAATGGGAAAATACCTTGCAAACATTACTCCAAACAACTCAAAAGTACTCCAAACATTTTTACTTGTTGTAGATTTTGCAGGGTTCTTCTTGTAGCTTCTTGTTGGCATTTGTTCTATCCAGTTGTAGGTAGCAATTTTTTTATTTAAATTGGGAAACAATAAGCGATATTGTTTAACAGCCCCGGCTTCATATTTGAAACAAAAGTTCAACTAAAATCCACGATGAGAAGAAAAAGAAATAAAAAAAGGAAATAAAAGAAAATGTCTAGGAGATTAAAACCAATTAGCAATGAGTGGCTTCGTATTTGAAACAAAAGTTCAAATAAAATCCACGATGAGCAGAAAAAGAAATAAAAAAGGAAATAAAAGAAAATTAAAACCAATTAGCTAAGACAACTAAAATCCACGATGAGCATTAAAGGAAATAAAAGAAAATGGGAAGACACATTAACACTATGAGAGACCGAAAGAGTAAATTGCATTTCCAATATTGAAGTTTGCTAATAGCCCATGTAGGACTATTATAGACACGATGACGATTCATTATAATAATTTGCTTTTGCTTTGCTGATGACCCATGTAGGATTATAAGACTCAGGCATCCAACTCACTGCTAATTGGCGATTTGTTGTCAGTCCTAATACAATTATAAACCAGGTTTTTAAACCTTTTTCTTTCAATGTGGGACAAAGAAAACACATTAGTACTGCCTAACTCAAACTTGAGTGCAGCGCAGCCTAACAGAGAAAACTTATCGGTCCAATTTTATCTTCCCCAATAAGTTAGGAAAAACTGTGACCAGAATTTTTTTATTTCGTTGTCGAACTGGGTCTTCTTCATTGTTCAAAGGAGAAAAGGTTTTACTCTTTCGCTTGGTTGTATCTATAACATTTACGCAAAGGTGCAAATATTCAAGGAGTAAAGAATGCATATATAGATAAACCGTGTATCTTGTTTTTCGCTTTCACTTCTGGTTCAAAAAGGATTTCTCAAATGAGAATCCATGGTGCTATGCACAAACCACCAGCTTTGTGGCCTATGCCTCCCTAACCTGCAAGTCTTCCAACAAGCTAAATGGTTAGAAACCCACTCAAATACATATAATTTTTATCAAATTTTTAATTCTACAAGAATTGTAGCCATCACAATAACAACGTTTACAGTGACCATTAATTCTTTTTTACTTGTGCAAATTCATGCGAAAACACTTGATTGGTTTAAATGCATGATAGTTACGAGCCGTTAATGGTTTTATTAAGAGGTTCACTTTGGATTTAGTTTGCAAAAACTACACTTCCTAGGCATTTTCTTACACCAATTCTGGATATGCCATTCCGAGAAGAATTGTTGAATCCACATCCACAAGATAGTTTGTTTAAAGATCTCGGAGTGATGCACAAGTTTAATATTGCTTGTACCTTTTGTACGTTGTTGATATACGGGTGAGCAAAAAACGGAGTGAACGTGAAATAATCTTGGATCACCACTACCCAAGAACCTATGATTCGGATTTCCAAACCATTAGCTAATCTACACAATGTTTCAGCTGAAATTGAATCTGGGAGTTTTAACATATCCATGACCTTAAAGAAAGTTTGATGATGCTGGTGTTGGTGCTGCTGCGGGGTTTCCGACTGTATTGCTGGTGTTTTTTCTGTTAAGATCAATGCAAATGGCTTGAGGGTGAATTAAGATCGATAGTCGAAGAAGAAAGTGCAGATTAAAAACAAAATTGATGTCCAGAACTGAAAGTAACCTGGGCAAGAGAGCATGAAAGTTTTGTAAACTTCCTTGGATTTATGTACAATCCACCTACTTTGAAGGGTTCCCTCTTTTCTGCGTTACCGGATTTGGTTTCTTTGTTCTGATTGCCGGAACATCTCCTAGTTAAAAACCGCTATATATCACTTGAAAATAATTGTCCCACATTGGAGAACGCAATCTTGTAAATCCTGTATATAATAAGTTAAAATTGCACTTCATATCGCCAATCAGCTATGAATTGTATGCCCAACCTACATGGCTCTACATGAGCCATCAGCCAACCCCTAAAAAGGAAAAATATATTGCTTGCGTAGTATGTGTCTGTCCGTGCGAATAGTCCTACATGGGCTATCAGCTAAACCAAACCAACCAATTGATTGATTCGATTAATAGTATGCGATGCTTGTGTGTGTATTGCAGCCGGGCCTCTACATTCATAGTTGATTGGTTTTTAGTTTTTGCTTATTATTTTTGCATTCTGGTCGGTCACTCACCAAGTATTGGAGGTTGTTTTAATCGTGAGAAATATGGAGGATTCAGTATCATGGGAGTTAGCTGCTAGCACAATTATCAACCAAAGATTGCTAAGAGCATTTTAGTTGATCGCATTATCCATTGGTTTTAGATTAGTTTTTTTTTATCAGAAAGCAAATCACATTATACATTAAGATGGATATACATGGATAAGAAGAATGCAATTACAGGGGCGCCCAAGGTGCAATTTGAATGATAGAGTAATGCTTTGGTAAACTCAAACTCTGGTAAGCCTTTCCCGACCCAAATTAATCACATCAACTCATTCAGCTAACTAAAAGAAGTTTCTGCAAGGGTATTTTCCCATTAGAGTGAAAGAATTTTGGAGTAAACAAGTCACCGTTATTAAATGTATTTGTTAACCAATATGGAAGCTTAAAATTGAATGGTAACCGGTGAGATTCTGATGAGTAATGCTTACCAGGGTTACGTTTCATATATGGAGAGCATATATTGTTTGGCTTAGATCGTGTACTTTTGAGGAGAAAAATGGACGTAATGCAGAGACTACGTCTACTTAAATCTTTTAAGTTGCTTGTAAATTCAATGCCAACATTTTTTGCTGTGAAGAAGTTATGCGTGGTTTGCTGGAGTTGTGTCTTAATGCTCTGACCCAACGTTAACCACCTGAACTCATTCAATAAAAACGAAATCATTCTAAGGGTTCTTAAATCATGTTCTTAGGGATATTAACCGAGTGCATATATACGCATCAGAGAGACTTGATAACCAAGATATAAAAGACATTAATAATCTGATATTTATCTTAAATTTTATAATCATGGGCGTTAGGGCTTCATACATATATGATTTTGGTAACATTATCTATATACCCCCAGTATGAGGTCCATTGAAAAATACCCTTTCAAACTTAAAATATACCCTTAAGATTCCATAAGCCCAAACCCGGATCGGTGATTTACCAAAATATCCCTAGCTAAATAGAGATAATTGTTTTCGACGTGAATTCATTTGCCCGTAATTTTTCATTTCATTTTTTACGGTTCTCTGTCTCTCTCCCTCTTTCTTCAAAACTTCCCAAATCGTAAAAAATATTGAAAAAAAATGTTGAAATCAAACCAAAAACTAGTTGTTGATAGGATTAGAGAGATCCAGGAGATTAATTGAAATAGAGAATATCAGGGGAAAAAAAAAACTAGGGTTTGTAATCGATGTTTAAAAATTGATTACTGTAATCTTCAAATTAAGGTACAAATCAAAGGTAAACATCGATTAACTTATTTCAATTAGTTTACAGTTCAATTTATTTTGATTTTGTTTTAACTGCTAATGATTCATTTTGATTTTGATTCAAATCTTCCTTAATTATTAACTGTTAATGGTTTCGATCTGTGTTAAAATTTTATTGATTCGATTTGTATAATGGTTTTTCTCCATGACTGTTGTTATGCCGTGAACCTGAAATGATTACTCAGAGGCTAAATCTACACTAGCCATAAAAGTTGAGGAAAAATAAGGATAGGAAGTGAGCTCAGGTAATCTGGGCGGAGCGCCCTTTGGAAAATATAGGTGGCCAATCACAAGATCATATGCCAAGATCTTGGGGTTCCGCCTTTATTTTAAACCTTAAGGTTCATAATAAGCAAATGCAAATAAAAGAAGGAAAAAATTACTGGTACTGAAAAATCAATATCAATTCTTCTTAACACAAAGGAGAATGATTTTCCTGAAATGGCGGAACCACAACAAACTTGATATTTTCTCCACCTCATGTGCAAAATATTAAAAGATTTATTACTTTTCCAAATAGATACCAATTCTCATGTTTTTTATGAATAGACTCTAAATTTTGGCATCGTACTGATGGATAGGAAGTAATTTTGATCAACTTCTTTTTTCCCATTAATATACTTTGAATATTATTTTTTTAGTGATCTTTTTGGTTAATTTGATTTTTGTCTACAGATTCCTAGCCGCTGTAAATGCAGCCGTGAAGTTAAATGAGAAAGCGTCTAAATCACTACTGGAACACTAATAAATAACTTAAAAGATTCAAGAATGTATACATTAAAATGTTTGAATCTATAAGTAACACAAAGTCAGAATCATTTCATTAGGAATATGCAAAATTCATAGATGTGAGCTGATTCATAATGCCCTTCATCTCATTTAAATGCTGCACCATTGAACTTCCGTCCTTGTACTTCAACTTTCCAAGCTTTGCATATTGAAGAACTTTTTCACTAGGAGATTGTTGGCCATATATCTCCTCCAACTTTTTCGACAAAGAATATGGTAGTGTCTCACTAACCACATGATGGAAAATAGAATCATCAATCCATTGTCGAATAAAATCATCATCTTTACGATTAACAACACACCACACATCTTTATCCTTCTTGTCAGGCTTTACTCCCTTGTTCTCTATAGGAGCACAGAGATTTTTGCAGCACAATACGTCTTCCATCTTCGCCATCCATATCACATAGTTCTCACCAATGTAGCTCTGATACCACTTGTTGGGGGAATTACCGATCCGGGATGCTATGCACAAGATCGAACCTACACAAGCAATAATATGTAATAAACAAATAAGATGAAAATAATACCAATCACACGACACCAAGGATTAAGGAAAAACTTCCACTATGACAAATAATGGGTTACAACTGAAAACATTGGGGTTATCAAAATACACCACCAAGTAGGAAATCTGTAAGGACAACCCAATTCCGAGAGTAAAAACTCAACCAAGGAAAGTGTATAGAGTTATATCTCTCTCTATCTTTTGTTGTTAGAACGTTTACAGAACTAAATCCGTGAACCTAACCACAAAGAGAGCTCTTAGACGGTAACAAAAACCTATATCCAAGGATCAATCAAGTCTTATCCAACAAACAAGGTTGGACCTATCTGTTGTGATTGATCAAATGCACAACCTATATGATATTACAATTATGAAGATAAACAATATAATGTGGAAAAAGAAATAACACAAACACCAGAAATTTTGTTAACCAGGAAACCGCAAATGCAGAGAAACCCCCAACCTTGTCTAGATTGAACACTAAATTGTATTAAGCCGCTACAGACACTATCCTACTATCAATTAACTTCGGTCTGGAATGTAGTTGATCCTGAACTCATAGTTCCACTGATTTAGGTACAGTCATGCTCATTATGCTTCTTGAATCCCAGCAGGACTTCGCTCAATTGGTTCCCTTAGACGGGCTCACACCAACTAAGAGTTGCTTCAAATCAATTGAAGGCTTTAAACAAAATCTTCCTCCTACAGATTAAGTCTATGATTGATTTCCTGATTTACGATCTAAACGGATAATCAGATCAAACGAAATATCCAGGTGATGGAAATCGATAACAACTTTAATAAAGGATGGTTATCCTCAAAATACGGACTTATGTAACCCGAAGTGCATCCTAGATTATTATTCACCTCACAAGTATAAAAATTGTGGAATCAACAAAATATGAGACGAAGAGAACTTTGATGATTACTCTCTACCTTGATCATTGGAGCAAGCTCTACTGACAATCAAGATCAGGATACTTGAGTTATCAAGATAAAAGATAACTGGACCTGGCTTCACGAATACCAATGAAATCTTTGTAGTCGCTAAACCCTAAAAGGGTTTCCAGAGAGGAAGACTCTAGATACAACTAGGACACAACAAAAAGTAGTGTTAGGATTCAAAGATCCCAGTTTCCAAGATTTCCCCTTATATTGACTTCAAAGCCTAGGTTTCTTTAGGTTTAAGCTAAGATAGCTTTGGAACCAAGCAAACAATATTCACCATTAGATGAAAGCTTTGAATCTTATTCACATATACAAGATATACACTCTTGTTAGGTAAACCATAACATAACCGTGTATAAAGACTATGTCCAACATGGTTAGCCGAAACTAACTGATTTGGACTTTGAAAGCTGAACACTCATTTTCATGTTCACTAGGACATTAATCTTGAGTCACAATCATGTGATCAAATGAGTCTAGTGTTAATTATAGAATTGATCAAAAGAAAATCATTTCATAGGAATAACTTAATTGTAATTGAATCATAATCGACATAGTCGGTAAATGTACAAGGTACAATTACTTGAATCGTTCGTGAGTCGGCTGAGTCACAGTACGCAGACAGGTTTGCAAACTTAGGTGCAACTCAAAGTTCCGGAGTTGACATAACTTTTTCAGTTCACGTACCGGTTTGTAAACTTAAGACTTTCACTGGTTCCGGAGTTCACATAACTTTTTCATTTCACGTACCGGTTTGGATACTAAACTGAAAGTCGATATATAGCTAATCCACTACGTGTACGACTACACACATAATCTCTTCACAGCAAAAGATGCTGCCATTGAATTTAACAAGCAACTTAAAAGGTTGAAATGAGAATCAAGTAAACAATCGATTTTGGTGGCAAATACCGGTGCTCAAACTCAAATTAAAAATAATAAAAGAAAAAGATGATAAAAGAATACAAAATTCCCTAGTTGAAAATTTAACGATGTAAGAAACTACGTCATAGTCTCTGTAATAAGTACATTCTTCGTGTTTAGTCCCTTTTTCAACCAAAGTACCCGAGTTAACCGAAACAAGGCTCTCCACATAATGTATTGATTCAAGAATTATCCCCCCGATTGGCCAAGGGTACAAGAATCTTTGGGTCATATGAAACGTAACCCTAGTTAATCATTACTCATCAGAATGTCACCATTAATTTTTAAGCTTCCCTATTGGTTGGAAAATCCATCTAGTAACGGTGAGTTGTTTACCACATGAATGAATTTTGCAGCACTCGTACAGCGCAATGGGAAAATACCTTGCAAACATTACTCCAAACAACTCAAAAGTACTCCAAACATTTTTACTTGTTGTAGATTTTGCAGGGTTCTTCTTGTAGCTTCTTGTTGGCATTTGGACTAGCCAGTTGTAGGTAGCAATTTTTTTATTTAAATTGGGAAACAATAAGCGATATTGTTTAACATCCCCGGCTTCATATTTGAAACAAAAGTTCAAATAAAATCCACTATGGGCAGAAAAAGAAATAAAAAAAAATGCCTAGGAGATTAAAACCAATTAGCAATGAGTGGCTTCGTATTTGAAACAAAAGTTCAACTAAAATCCACGATGAGCAGAAAAAGAAATAAAAAAGGAAATAAAAGAAAATGGGAAGACACATTAACACTATGAGAGACCGAAAGAGTAAATTGCATTTCCAATATTGAAGTTTGCTAATAGCCCATGTAGGACTATTATAGACACGATGACGATTCATTATAATAATTTGCTTTTGCTTTGCTGATGACCCATGTAGGATTATAAGACTCAGGCATCCAACTCACTGCTAATTGGCGATTTGTTGTCAGTCCTAATACAATTATAAACCAGGTTTTTAAACCTTTTTCTTTCAATGTGAGACAAAGAAAACACATTAGTACTGCCTAACTCAAACTTGAGTGCAGCGCAGACTAACAGAGAAAACTTATCGGTCCAATTTTATCTTCCCCAATAAGTTAGGCAAAACTGTGACCAGAATTTTTTTATTTCGTTGTCGAACTGGGTCTTCTTCATTGTTCAAAGGAGAAAAGGTTTTACTCTTTCGCTTGGTTGTATCTATAACATTTACGCAAAGGTGCAAATATTCAAGGAGTAAAGAATGCATATATAGATAAACCGTGTATCTTGTTTTTCGCTTTCACTTCTGGTTCAAAAAGGATTTCTCAAATGAGAATCCATGGTGCTATGCACAAACCACCAGCTTTGTGGCCTATGCCTCCCTAACCTGCAAGTCTTCCAACAAGCTAAATGGTTAGAAACCCACTCAAATACATATAATTTTTATCAAATTTTTAATTCTACAAGAATTGTAGCCATCACAATAACAACGTTTACAGTGACCATTAATTCTTTCTTATTTGTGCAAATTCATGCGAAAACACTTGATTGGTTTAAATGCATGATAGTTACGAGCCGTTAATGGTTTTATTAAGAGGTTCACTTTGGATTTAGTTTGCAAAAACTACACTTCCTAGGCATTTTCTTACACCAATTCTGGATATGCCATTCCGAGAAGAATTGTTGAATCCACATCCACAAGATAGTTTGTTTAAAGATCTCGGAGTGATGCACAAGTTTAATATTGCTTGTACCTTTTGTACGTTGTTGATATACGGGTGAGCAAAAAACGGAGTGAACGTGAAATAATCTTGGATCACCACTACCCAAGAACCTATGATTCGGATTTCCAAACCATTAGCTAATCTACACAATGTTTCAGCTGAAATTGAATCTGGGAGTTTTAACATATCCACGACCTTAAAGAAAGTTTGATGATGCTGGTGTTGGTGGTGCTGCGGGGTTTCCGACTGTATTGCTGGTGTTTTTCTGTTAAGATCAATGCAAATGGCTTGAGGGTGAATTAAGATCGATAGTCGAAGAAGAAAGTGCAGATTAAAAACAAAATTGATGTCCAGAACTGAAAGTAACCTGGGCAAGAGAGCATGAAAGTTTTGTAAACTTCCTTGGATTTATGTACAATCCACCTACTTTGAAGGGTTCCCTCTTTTCTGCGTTACCGGATTTGGTTTCTTTGTTCTGATTACCGGAACATCTCCTAGTTAAAAACCGCTATATATCACTTGAAAATAATTGTCCCACATTGGAGAACGCAATCTTGTAAATCCTGTATATAATAAGTTAAAATTGCACTTCATATCGCCAATCAGCTATGAATTGTATGCCCAACCTACATGGCTCTACATGAGCCATCAGCCAACCCCCAAAAAGGAAAAATATATTGCTTGCGTGGTATGTGTCTGTCCGTGCGAATAGTCCTACATGGGCTATCAGCTAAACCAAACCAACCAATTGATTGATTCGATTAATAGTATGCGATGCTTGTGTGTGTGTATTGCAGCCGGGCCTCTACATTCATAGTTGATTGGTTTTTAGTTTTTGCTTATTATTTTTGCATTCTGGTCGGTCACTCACCAAGTATTGGAGGTTGTTTTAATCGTGAGAAATATGGAGGATTCAGTATCATGGGAGTTAGCTGCTAGCACAATTATCAACCAAAGATTGCTAAGAGCATTTTAGTTGATCGCATTATCCATTGGTTTTAGATTAGTTTTTTTTATCAGAAAGCAAATCACATTATACATTAAGATGGATATACATGGATAAGAAGAATGCAATTACAGGGGCGCCCAAGGTGCAATTTGAATGATAGAGTAATGCTTTGGTAAACTCAAACTCTGGTAAGCCTTTCCCGACCCAAATTAATCACATCAACTCATTCAGCTAACTAAAAGAAGTTTCTGCAAGGGTATTTTCCCATTAGAGTGAAAGAATTTTGGAGTAAACAAGTCACCGTTATTAAATGTACAAGCATCTAACCCGGTGCATACGCACCGGGAAATATGTAATGCATAATATTCGTATTAACGGACCCTATTACTTTATTAACTTGAACTATATATTTAGGGCCGGCATTATAATTTGGTATTCCTGCTGGTACAGTTATTATTGTCGTTTGGATTTTGGTTTATTTTTGTGATGTAGTAACTAAAATAGGTATGCGCATGACGAATCCCTTGCTTTTGAAATTCAATGGTCTTAATTGTTGAAACACAATAAGTAAGACATCATCGACATTGCATGCTTTATTTTAGGTTAGATAATGCAGTTTACGCACCTACCCGATCGAACTTCGTCGATTGTTTTTTCTTCTTGCAAAGCATTCATTAGTTGATTTAAGCTAATCTTGAGTACGCTTGAGACACAATGTCTTCAGTTTTCCGTTAATCGTTGTCTCATCAAATTTAGAGACTGTTTTATTTATGGCTTCATCAAGCTTATGAAAAAATCTGGAGGTTTCCTAAATCTGCATATGGATATTTGCATCATCATAGTGTTGTAATGTGTATCTTGTCCCTTCAAGTAAGTGAAGATGGTATTCCATTTTTCCAACAGACACCCATATCTAATCCTTTGCATTTATGGTATTTCACTGTTAAGTTTATCTTAACTTATATGAAAGTACCCATATCTATACCCTTGTTTTTGCCGTATGCCTATCATCTTTTCTTTTGTAAACTCAGAAACTGGTAGCATCAATACTGTCGTCTTGCAGTAAAAGATTTTTGGAAAAGGCTTCGGGCATTTATTATCACTGTGCATTGGGATTTTAATCCATATACTTTTGGATCAGCATCCCTATTTGATCTTTCTGCTGATACGATTTTTTCAGTGTCTAAAAGAGATTTTGGTTATTCTGACGCAGGAACAACAAAATATACGCATGGGGAAGCGTTCGTGTAAATTTCTGAAATAAAAAAATAGATGAGATATGTATCTGCCAACGAATATGTTCATTTCAAGTTAAATATTGCAGTTTCAGAGATTTATATTTACCCGCGCGAAGTTTGCCGAATATTTTTCCTTTTTGCAAGTCCTTTATTAGTTGATTTAATCTTGAAAACTCTTGCCAATGACCCACTATCTGACTTGTGCCTTTTCAAACTCTTCATGACAATCTCATGCCATTTTGAACCCTGTGCAAAAATATTAGTTTCATCTACAATACTTTCGGTGCTATTTTGATAAGACCGTTGATAACTCTCTAAATGGTTTTCGTTTGTGGCGTGCAATCTTATAATGATTCTCACCATTGATTCTGAAAACATAAGGTACTTTTCATCATTTGTTGTTTTACCAATGGTTCCACCCGTCCATGTAAAAGCAAACATCGAATTGTATTTTCTACTATTGTTTCTGAATTTTGTTGATCTTGGTCCTCCCTCATAATTCAACAGTTCCTTCAGAAATTGTTGAGGTTCATTCACCCGAAAAAAATTCAACCTTTCCATTTTGACACATACCTAGAATTTCGAATTAGATGTTTTCTTGCTCTTATCGCTTCTTTATCCATACCATAGTATATAGCTATGAATCAAACGTATTCTTCTGGTGGTGCAAAACAGAATATTCCAAATCCAAATCCAAAAGCCTTCAGTACCAAGCAAGTTGGTGTCGGCTAGAAATGGAAGCCAAGATATGAGCCAGAAAGGCGGCTATCCTTGATAAGCGTAGTGTTATTTTACACGTATAAGAAAAAAAAATCTCATGTGGACGAACCTTTTTTTATAGAGTAGCATCAATGTCCAATTCGTCAACACGAATTGGTTGGTAGGAGTCTGGTTGTGTTTGGTAATCGCCAGGTGATTAACTTTTCGTCTTTTTCTTTGCAGTGTGCTTGACTTTTCCTTTGCAGTGTATTAGCCGTTTCTTATTTTCTATATTTCTACACCAGAAAATACCGTATACATATACATGTTGATGAGTAGTAATGTAAATTTTGTTCTAAATTATTACCTTGCAATCAGCGTTGGTTCTTTTGTCGTTCTGACTAAAATATTCTTTGTTCTTCTCTTCTTTTTCTAACGCAATGCTTGTATGATATATTCATTATGAATGAGACTTCCAATTGGAAGCACAGAGTTTCTATAAATATTAGAATTAGAAATTGCGTGGGTGCAATACATAAACAGAGAAATGTTTTTGTGGTGAGGCAACTAACACTACGGGAAAAATCATCATTGACGACACTTTATTAGCGTTGTCGTATACCTACGACAACGCTTTTTTATGCATTGTGTAGGTGGGGTATTGTAGAAAGTCCAAGCTTTTCTACAATACCTGAATAAGAGTTGTAAAGTGTGATGTGATTCATGGTTCGGCAATATTTTCCCAAAGTTGTGATTTTGTTTCGATTTTTTTCTGAAAGCCTAACACAACTCTTGTTTGTGTTATAGGACTATTTTACACAACAAAAGATGTGTATCGTAGAAATATGTAACACAACACTTGTATAAGTTGAAGGACTATCTTAGACAACCTAGGATGTGTATTGTAGAAATATGTAACAACTCTTATTACTATTATGAATAAGGTTTGCACGACACTTGTTAGAATTGTGGAACAATGTTGGACAACACCTATTTATGTTGTAAAGACATTCTTTCACAACCTCTGGTTTGTGTAGTTGAAATATGGAACACAACACTTATAAGATGTTGTGTGCATACAAATATTTTGAAAAAATTTTGTAGCGGAAACCGAATTGCCGAAATATTTCACATTCACATAAACCTGCCAGTACACATTTACATTCATTCAGGACCTGCCACTCCAATTGCATTACCTAGCTAACTTCAAATTACATTGTATGATAGATTCTTTGAACATGACTAAAAATATCATATAAATTGTAAAACGCAGATATGGGCCTCCCCTACAAATGTGGCAGTAGCATACACGTTTCAGTATGGTAGTCTGGATTACATTGCTAAATGGAAGTGATCCGCTTTTTGCTGCACACTCTCTTCTTGGTAAACCGAACGACGATTATGGGAAACATAGAGGTAGATGATACCGTAGAGGAACTGTCTTAGAAGTGAAGTGCCATAGTTTTCAATGAACATCATATCAGTTGGCCTAGTTTTAGCACCTGAAAATCGCTGGTACTCTTCAACTACAGCAGGCAAACACCAGTTCTGCATTTTTATGAAACAACCAATAACACAACCCGTCCTATGCTGTTGTTCATGCAAAAGAAAATTTATCAGAAAATTAATACTGCTTAATCATTTTTCTATGGCCAGAAACAAAAAATATAGAAAGGCTTGTAGACTTGCTATTCATATGGAGGTCCAAAACTCCTATATTTTAGTTCTACGTGTGTACAGAGAAGTGAAATTATCTTAACTGTTGGTGCATATGTTTCTTTGCATGTGTGTGAAAGAGAAAGAGGGATGTAGCCTACCTATTATGATGCACCATCTTTGGAATACGCCTTTAAGTCCTAATGGTTGTTACGAATAAGCATCCCTTGGAGTGATAGGTAATGATCTTTGTTGTCTCATGTCTATTCCAAATAATTCTTCCGCCTTCCTTAACGTTTCCTGGATAACAGGGTAAAGGACAAACCAATTTTCTTAGTTACGTTGGTTCAATGACCAAAAGATTTTACCTAGAGTTTCAAAAATCACAAAGCAGTAAGTAGTGACCTCCTGATTTTGATTTTGAGAATTCAGCTCCTTGATGTTGGAAAGAAATGCATTGAACTGCTCGTAAGACAACCTACTCCTGCAGTTCCAAATATCCACAATGGGTATTACATATCAACAAACTGAAAAAGTTCTAACTAGAAACACATTCCAACATAAAAAATACTATCACTACTGACGAGTAATGTGACTAGAATACTTGCATTATATGGCAACTAGTTACACATTCCAACAACATTCCGTTGCTCGGAACACAACGAGATTTCGATCGTACATTCAAAACTACAATAAATACATCACACATAATTTCTAAAGAAAAGTGACGGTCATATGTCATGTTACAACTAATTTTATGTGCTCAAATGAGACTGAATTTTCTACAGGGATAACTACACAAAGTCTTCTAGTTGGGGTAATTCCTATTATCCATTTATTTCAAAACATTTACAGCTGAATCATAAACAAAATGGGTCTCACATATCCAAAAATCAGAAAAATCCATGTAGTTTAAGTGCCTCATTTTAATTTTAAGAACTCTGCGACGCTGTACAAATTCTTTAGATACAAGTCTCTATACTACCAAAGTTTCAGCCACTTTCCCTTATTTGATTAACCTGAAATTTTAACCGAGTGTTCCTGACACATCTAAGTACAACATATTCAAATTTAATGTAATTATAACGGTTAGATATAAGCTCATGGATCCAACAGTATATATATATATATTCTAGATGTCAGAAAAACATATGCACAGTTCGTGTTAAAGTCTCATCATTTAGACTAAGTTTCCAGGTAGTTCTAACATTGAAACTCAAGTACCAACAATATTAAATTATAAAGAAAGAATATCTCGTCTTCTATGATGCTTCACCCTTCCATAGATCATAATACAATAGCTACTTATACATGAGTAAAGTAACACATTGCCAATTATCAAAGGACATGTATAGCCATCTTAATACCCAAGCAAGGAATACATGAGCTATGGAAAAGCATTATCAAGGAGGCATAACGAAGATAATCATATAGGTATACTCAACACATATATGTCATCCGAGAAGATTGGCACTTAAGAAGTAATTAACTATTTCACTATTGGTTCAAGCCAAAGCTATGTATAAGCAATTTAGAGCTACCGATTAGTCAAAATGAGGTAACTAACAAGGTGATATTAGCCATCATATTTAAGCATATGCATGTTTTTGTAGAGAAACTCTTGAAAATGGTCAAGATTTCTGAACCTTGCTTCACTCCAATCTGAAACCAAATAGCTTTTCTCTATCATAATCATACATGTAATTCCTTTATCCCATAGAAACTCAGAAAAAAAAATGCTAGCATAAACATTCCAACATGCAAAGCATCAATTAAATTAAAGATTAAAAAAAAAAAACAAAAAAAATCAACAAATTATATTCCCCTAAACTAATGAAAAACATTTTCTAAAGAAAGTCCATAAAGATGACTCTTAGGAATTACCTCCCGAGTATCCTAGCTACTGGTCACAGGCTTGTTGGCATTGTTTTCAAGTATGATATGTCACAATTGGACATTGGGAACATCTTTAACTATGTGCCATTGGACTGAAAAGACAGCCATTCCACTTTTCTTGCTACCAAAAGTCCATATCCTTCTTGAAATCAACTTGTTCAGTCATTTCAGCTCGGCCAACAAACTGCCTTCTCCCATTTACCTGAAATTACCATAAAAAGTTGACTTATCTGATTGATAATGATAAACCGATTTGTTGTTGTTTTTGTTAAAGGAAATGACGGTACCTTTTCAGTGTGATTCAAAAAATCAAAGTATGCTCCAGAGACATCATCAAAGTGCATCTACTCAAACAAATTAGGAAATGTGGCAATTCAAATACCAAAACCAGATAAGATTCTTTCTTGGATGGCATAAACAGGTTTCCACCTTCAAGTTGTTGAATACTGTATTACATTATCCCAATGAAATGAACACAAAATAGGGGTTAAATGTACCTTGTTTAGGAATTCAAAATCCGAGAGAAGTTTAACCGTTGCCTCGTATTCCTGCATAAACAGATGGATTGCACCCACCACCTAAATCAATAGTAGCAGATCACCAACCACAGCATCTAGACAGCAACACATTCAAACCCATCTTTAACAAAAGCATCAACAGATCCCAAATTCTCATCAGTTCTTCCATCAGCATCACACCACCAACAACATTTTTTCAACTTTCTGTAAACCCAAATCCCTCTATCACCGTAATCAATTGAGAGTGACCACCGGAACCAAGTTCTCTGATCTGTTCATCATAATCACCAATTCTTCTAGATTCATTCTCATCTTCTGATATCTCGAATCCAATCTCAATAAATCACTTGAACCAAAATCTCAGGATTTCACAGAATTCTGCACTGAAATTCAACAAAAAAAAAAATAGTAAGTGGAAATTCAATGAAGGTTTTGTTTCTTAACACGGAGAAAAACAAAAAATTTAAAAGAATTGATGCCAAAATTAAACTAGGGCTTGTAAAAAAAATTGAGGAATACTAAACCTGTATCAACAGAAAATTGAGGAATGCCAAAATTTTAAAGGTCGCCTGTTTGTTTGGAACCGAAAATGCGGTTTTAGGCTGATGAAACTGCAAAATAAAAAACCCAAATTAAATCAATTTCCGATCCTCAAAATGCAATAAAAACCTACAAATCCTGTAGAATTCGATGTAAATGAAAAGGGATTCAGAATATTACCTTTCTAATATTGGATGTTGCCTTAACTGATATCCACCATTAACAAACCTTAGATTTTCTGTTCTTGGCTACATCAACAATCAAATCGAGAGAAACCCCCAATTTTAATCTCAAACCCTCACTCATGAGAATCTCAAATTCTTCTCCTATGATTCTTCCCCATCTTTAATCTCGAGCTCACCTTGTTACTGATTTTCAAATCAGACACCACAGATCCAGTTCCTCCTCTTACTCACCAGCTTCACAACATCAACCTAATTTTTAAAATAAAACATACCCATCTCTAATCCTTCCCCTAAAACTTCAATTTCAATTTCAGTCACTTGATTCAATTACATCAAGAACCCTAATATCTATTCCGGGGAAAGAACAGAAACCCTATCATCTAAATCTTCACTAAAATTCACACAGAAACACCAACTCCTTTTTCTTGTATACATCCTCACGAATTAATTTTCCTCAATTTCACCTCTCGATTTTCAAATAAGAACACCAGAGAAAAAGAACGAAAAATAAGAAAGAATAAGAGAGAATAAGAAAAAGAGAAAATGAGTTTCAAAGAGCCATTGCAATTTCATCGGACTACTTGTTAAAGATCTAACCAATCTACAACGAGAAAGGATTTTGTGGAGGTAGTTAGGTTTTTTGTGAGTTAGGGAGTAGAAAATCAGAGAAAGAGCATGGGAGGCACAAGATGAGAGAAGAGAGCGAGAGGAGAAGAATGAGTAAAGAATTAGTTTTCTCGATTCCCAAATGATGGATGGACCAGATTTCTTTTGATCCACTCATACGGATTGAGGAAAGAATCCGACGGTTGAGATTGTATATGTGATGATCATACAGATTGAAGCATTTGTGTTTTCCTTTGTGCTAATACAAACTCATGTATTCTGTTTATTATCAACCTTCGGCGTGAAACAAAAATACAAAAAAAATATCAATAAATTTAGGACATTGTTATCGATATTTTGATATAAAAAAATCCAAAAAATGTATAAGAATGAAGCCGAAAAATATGAAGTGAATTCAATAATTGGTGCTTTCTCTTTGTGCTTCGGGTTTTAATTTCGACTAGTCACATAGGTCATGAAGTAATTTTGACTAGTCACACATGTCATGAGGTAGATTTAGTTCACACTGGTAGACTCAGGTTATAAGATTACTAGACTAGAGATGGACCAAGAAGCTCTGGGTGGGTTCTGACTTCAAAATTATTAGGATACAACATCGAAATTGATAAATATGAAGCTTTGTGTTGATTCGAACTTCAAATGTGGTATAATACATAAAAAATATGAACCAAGAAGCTCCGAGAGGGTTATGACTTCAAACTTAGCATGATACATCATCGAAATCGATAAATATGAAGCTCAATGTCGATTTGAGCTTCAAATTCGGTATAACGACAAACAAACTATGAACCAAGAAGCTCCGGGAGGGTTCTGACTTCAAACTTAGCATGATACATCATCGAAATCGATAAATATGAATCTCAGTGTCAATTCGAACTTCAAATTATGTATATTCTAAACCGATAAATATGAATCCACCCATCTATAGGTAAGATTCCATCGAAATATTCCCCCAAAACCTTAAACACACCCTTTTTCATCAACTTCGATAATGAACTTAGCTCCGAGCTCAATCCTTGGCCGCGAGTGGTATACTATATAAGTTGGAAACTTCATAAGAACGATGAATCCATCCATTTATAGGTAAGATTCCTTCGGAATAATCCCCAAAAACTTAAACAAACCATATTCTGGCATATTGTATGCATACCACAACTCCGAGGCGAAACCCGGTACGGGAATGGACTACTATAAGTCGGAAACTTGGTAAGAACGATAAATCCATTCATCCAGTTACAAGAAAGATTCCTTCGAAATATTCTACGTAACCTTAAACAAACCATATTTCTGCATATTGTATGCAAACCAGAGTTAGCCCTGAGTTTCTCGTTCGGATGAACTGAAGACGCAATATATCAGAATTAAACATCACATGTTCAAAGATTACTAGAGTTAGACCAGATTTTCCCATTCGGATGAACTGATGACGAAATATATCAGAATTGACTATTTGGTATAACGACATACAAACTGTTGATTGAAACTTCAAATTTGATATATAACGGCATACAAACTTGGTAAGAACGATGAATCCATCCTTTTACAAGTAAGATTCCTTTGGAATTTTCTCTGAAACCTTAAACAAACCATATTAAAGCATATTATATCGTTACCACAGCTCCGAGATCGAATCCCGATTGAATGGACTACTAGAAGTCGGAAACTTGGTAAGAACGATGAATCCATCCAATTACAGGTAAGATTCCTTCGGAATATTCTCCAAAACCTTAAACAAACTCTATTCTGGCATATTGTATGCATACCATGGCTCTGAGGTCGAAACCTGGCCGTGAGTGGACCACTATAAGCCGAAAACTTGGTAAGAACGATAAATTCATCCATTTACATGTAAGATTCCTTCGGAATATTCCTCGAAACTTTAAACAAACCCTATTTTGGTATACTGTATGCATAACCTGACTCCAAGATTGAAACCTGGCCCTGAGTGGATCATTATAAGCCAGAAAGTTGGTAAGAACGATGAATTCATCCATTTACAGGTAAGTTTCCTACAAAATATTTCCTGAAACCTTAAACAAGCCCTATTCTGGCATGTTGTATGCATACCCTGTCTCCGAGGTCGAAATATGTCCAGGAGTGGACTACTATAAGTCGGAAAGCTTGGTAAGAACGATGAATCCATCCATTTACATGTAAGATTTCTTCGGAATATTCCCCAAAACTTTTAACAAACCCTATTCTGGCATGCTATTTGCATAACCTGACTCCGAGATTGAAACCTGGCCCTGAGTGGACCATTATAAGCCGGAAGTAAGTTCGAAGCTCCAAGAGGGTTTCAGAGTTCAAACTTAGTATGATACATCATCGAAATTGATAAATATGAATCCCAGTGTTGATTCGAACTTCAAATGCGGTATAATGGCATACAAACTATGGAGTACGAAGCTCCGAGAGTTAACTACTTTAAGCCGAAAACTTCAAAAGAACGATGAATCCATTGATTCATATGTAAGATTCAATCGGAATATTCCACAGAACCTTGAACACATCCTTTTTTGGCAACTTCGAGACTTAACCTGGCTCCGAGCTCGAAACCTGGCTCTGACTGGACTACTATAAGTCGAAAACTTAAAAGCGACGAATCCATCCATTTACAGGTAAGATTTCTTCGAGATATTATATGAAAATGACCAGAATACCCTTATTGGAAATAAGTAAAATAAATATTACAAAATGTAAAAATGACCATATTACCCTTAATGGAAATAAGTGCAATATATAAATATTATCGAGACTGTGAAAAATGACCAGACTACCCTTATCAGAAATAAGTAAAGTAAATATTACAGAATTTGAAAATGACGATATTACCCTTAATGGAAATAAGTGCAATAATATTATGGAGACTTGTATGAAAATGACCAGGACTACCCTTATTGGAAATAGGTAAAGTAAATATTATAAAATGTGAAAATGACCATATTACCCTTAATGGAAATAAGTGCAATAAATAGTATGGAGACTGTGAAAAATGACCAGACTACCCTTATCGAAATAGGTAAAGTAAATATTACAGAATGTGAAAATAACGATATTACCCTTAATGGAAATAAGTGCAATAATATTATGGAGACTGTGAAAATGACCAGACTACCCTTATCAGAAATAAGTAAAGAAAATACTATAGAATATGAAAATGACCATATTACCCTTAGTGAAAATAAGTGCAATAAATATTATCGAAACTTTAATAATGACCAGACTACCCTTATCGGAAATAAGCAATATAAATATTACACTTTGAAAATGACCATATTACCCTTGATGGAAATAAGTGCAATAAATATTATGGAGCCTGCGAAAATGACCAGACTACCCTTATTGGAAATAGGTAAAGTAAATATTATAAAATGTGAAAATGACCATATTACCCTTAATGGAAATAAGTGCAATAAATAGTATGGAGACTGTGAAAAATGACAAGACTACCCTTATCAGAAATAGGTAGGATGGTTAGTGGTGTAGATTTCCATGCCCAAGGCTCAGGATCGAATCCCCCCAACCTCATTTTTTCCAACATTATATCCTTTTACTTCAACAACACTTATAAGTGTTTTGATAGGTTTCTCTCATTTTTTCCAACATTATATATTTTTACTTCAACAACACTTATAAGTGTTGTTATAGGTTTCTATTTAAAAAAATGAAAAATACCACAACTTGTGAACTGAAAGGGTGGTTGATGAGCTAGACTTCCATGCAGTAGGTTCATGTTCGAATCTCCACTCTAACATATTTTCCATTATCATATTTTTGTGTTCTTCAACAACACTTGTCAGAGTTGTGATAGGCTAAGTGACTACACTTATAAAACAGAGTTGTTATAGCTAAATGTCGTCACAACTCTTTTGCTTCAGGAGTTGTCGTTTGTTTTCTTAGCGCAACCCCTTGTTCCTAAGGGTTGGCAGTGATAATATACAACAACTCTTTCTTTGAAACCAGTTGTAAAACATAGGACTTTCTACGATGTTTAGAAAAGTGTTGTAAAACCCCAGTTGTAGATGTATATTTTTCCCGTAGTGTAATTTATGCTATATATAGAGTCAGTTGAACATGTGAGAGTTTGCAACTCTTGGGTGAAGGGTTGTGTTATATGTTTGAAATTGCAGATAGGATTCGTTGTATACAGACGCGTCTTTTTCAATAAACTGTTCGTATTATGTCTTAAACCAAAAATGACGGTTGGAGTTTCCTACTGGATTGTTTCTTATGGAAGCAGCCAATCAGATAGCGATGACATGGGTAGTGAGTGCTGATGTGGCTTCACCAAAATCAAGAGTAATTTTGGAGACTACATGTGGCGATTTAGGGGTCCCTAATTATAAAGAAAGATTTGTTAACCAATATGGAAGCTTAAAATTGAATGGTAACCGGTGAGATTCTGATGAGTAATGCTTACCAGGGTAACGTTTCATATATGGAGAGCATATATTGTTTGGCTTAGATCGTGTACTTTTGAGGAGAAAAATGGATTAAACACGAAGAAATGGACGTAATGCAGAGACTACGTCTACTTAAATCTTTTAAGTTGCTTGTAAATTCAATGCAAACATTTTTTGCTGTGAAGAAGTTATGCGTGGTTTGCTGGAGTTGTGTCTTAATGCTCTGACCCAACGTTAACCACCTGAACTCATTCAATAAAAACGAAATCATTCTAAGGGTTCTTAAATCATGTTCTTAGGGATATTAACCGAGTGCATATATACGCATCAGAGAGACTTGATAACCAAGATATAAAAGACATTAATAATCTGATATTTATCTTAAATTTTATAATCATGGGCGTTAGGGCTTCATACATATATGATTTTGGGAACATTATCTATATACCCCCAGTATGAGGTCCATTGAAAAATACCCTTTCAAACTTAAAATATACCCTTAAGCTTCCATAAGCCCAAACCCGGATCGGTGATTTACCAAAATATCCCTAGCTAAATAGAGATAATTGTTTTCGACGTGAATTCATTTGCCCGTAATTTTTCATTTCATTTTTTTCGGTTCTCTCTCTCTCTCCCTCTTTCTTCAAAACTTCCCAAACCGTAAAAAAATATTGAAAAAAAATGTAGAAATCAAACCAAAAACTAGTTGTTGATAGGATTAGAGATCCAGGAGATTAATTGAAATAGAGAATATCAGGGGGAAAAAAAACTAGGGTTTGTAATCGATGTTTAAAAATTGATTACTGTAATCTTCAAATTAAGGTACAAATCAAAGGTAAACATCGATTAACTTATTTCAATTAGTTTACAGTTCAATTTATTATGATTTTGTTTTAACTGCTAATGATTCATTTTGATTTTGTTTCAAATCTTCCTTAATTATTAACTGTTAATGGTTTCGATCTGTGTTAAAATTTTATTGATTCGATTTGTATAATGGTGTTACGTTCATATACTAATTAGTTGAATGATTTCGTTGCATAAAGTGGATGGGTAAAATTTTACATTACAATTCCATACAGATCTTAATGATAGAAAGCGGTCAAAGCAACATACAATCCAAGCAGAGAAAGAAATTATTCTCTCTGCTATTTTCACAGCTTGTTCTGCCGTTTTCTTAGCATTTGATCACTATCAAACTTCAACAAGACATTCTTTTGATATGAAAGTGGCTGCATTTTTTCAGCAAAGGTATGTGTTCACATCATATTAAATTGAAATATGGTATGTTGACTCAGTTAGTACTTTCTACTGCAATGATATGACACCTTTTTTCATTCAGGTTCTCTTAAGCGTTTGTTTGGAAGATTACTGGGTAGCATACTATAAATCTGGGTATTGGTACATTTTGTATATATAGATGAATTATTTCTGTGTTTGTATGTAGGCAAGCATGCCAAATCAGTATACTCCACTCCTAGGTCAACCCATCACGCTATATATGTAATGAATGCATAATTTTTAATACATTTGTATCCAAATCTTTACAAGTTTTCCATGTTTTTTAATCTACTGCTTGATTTATGAAGACGTTTTATTCGTGGACTAGCTGGTGGCATGTGAGTTTGAAAGTATAACTGTACTTGTATCTAGAAACTAATTTTCAATTGAACTCTATATTATATAGAGCATATGAGAAATTAGGCTAATGTCACCACTGTATTCTTTCTTTGAGTTGGTTGCTTGACACTTGACAGGGTTCACCTCTATGAGGTATCATAAAGTGGATTACGTAGATAGTTTCTGAACTTATAACTATTTTATATATATCGTACATGTAAGTCCTGTACTTGCCAGGAATTAACTTATAACAAGATTTCACAACCATTTGAATAACTATAGCGCAATAGTATGTAATGTCTAGAACTGGATTGTGACTCTGTGAGCCCGAAAGCATTACATGAAAACCAAGTTGCTGGTAGAGCGTTACAAATTTTGAAATAGGTACACTGTTTTGTGTATTTGTCTCTGCTTATATTCTTCAAAGCTTGATAACTAATGGAGATACAACTCTTGTGATTTTGAAAAAGTGATTTGACACTAAAGATTTCTACTGTTAACAAATAATTAGGAAAAGATGAGGAAATCACCGAAAGCAAAGGTCAAAGCAACAAATATGTCGATAATGTTCCCTCGAAAAAAGGTTTGAAAAAACAACATACTGAACAATCTTTTGTTTGCATAGCGATGCCGTGAATTAGGTTGGTTTGTCTGCTTTGACATGTTTTTGATAATTGTCATCAACAAAAGATGTGAAAAATATTTACAATTCCATTCTTTCGAAGAGTACATGACTGTATTATTTTTATTCAAAGCACTGCTAGTTGTCATTGCATTCTGGCTCAAGATGTGGAGACAACTTGTGCCAGTTGCTTCCAGATTTGGAAGATACTAGAGTTAGTTTGCTTCATTTTTAGAGGAAACTTGTGCTAGTTGCTCCCATTTTTGGAGACAACTTATAAAAGTTGGTTCCGGATGTGGAAACAACTTCTGCTAGTTTTTCCCATAATTGGAAGCAGCTTGAGCTAGTTTATCTCAATTTCCTAAGATAAATTTTGCTAGATTTCATTACCTAAGAAAAATGATTGAATATTATCTATTATTTTGTTTAAAACATAACAGTTGTAGCTGTCATGAAGATGTGTGTGTTTGTATATGAAAATGAGGAGCTATAGCCATATACTGGAAGTGAGCCATGAAGAAGTTGCTTCTAAAGTAAACAAGAAAATGCTGAGCTATATCCGTCTAATGGAAGTGAGCCACAAACAAGTTTCTGCAGTACAATGGATGAATGAAATCTTCGGAAAGAAGGAAATATGAGCTTGGATGAAACCTATATTGTAAATTTACAGATATAGTGTTTTTAGTGTTAGTTATAATATTACCGAATAGGTTTTAGCATGAATGACTAAATATTTTGATGTAAACATAAATTTTTGCATGAATGAATGAATGGTTTGATTAGATACAATATTATTTTAATATGATTGCAGATGCAATACTGTTATATGATTGCAGGTACAAAAAGCTAAAAATGAGATATATTAAATACAGACAGACCCTGGCAAAATAAAAATTTGAAGCAACTAGTAGAAGTTGTCTCCAAAGTGAAAGCAACTAGCATAAGTTGTCTTCAAAATGGAGGAAACTTGCTTTGAGTTGGTTCCAATATGGATGCACCTGTACAAGTTGTCCCCCAAAAATATGGAGTCAAACCGTTATAACTTACCTGTAACAGAAATAAATCAGTATTCTTACTTGGTGTAAACAATAATTTGTATTGCATAGCATTACAGAAACGTAAAAACAAAAAGAACATTCATAAAAACATAGCGCCAAACTGAATAAAAATGTTTAGAATAACTGCAACATAACAAGTTTAACAAAAAAAACTGACAAACACAACAAGTTCACAAAAGTAATAACTAGAAAATAAAACACATAAGATATTTGTGGCTGCCTTTGCAATGATGGTGCACCGAGGTCTCCAGCATGCCTTTGGAATGATGGTGCCGCTCTTTCGGCACGTTCGAATCCTTTTGACAATATGAGTGCGAAGCATTTGGGAAGATATCAGGTATTTAATTTCTTCAAAAGAACGATTCCACAAACCGATGATGGTCAATAGATAATTCTAGAGGCAACTTGATTCAAGCGGTCTCCAGAGAAGGAAGCAACTTGGTGAAGTTGTTCCCAAAATCTGGAATACATGAACCTGTGATATCTCATTCTAGAAGCAACTAGCCGAAGTTGTATCTGGTAGTGGAAGCAACTAGCAGATGTTGTCTCCGGTAGTGGAAGCAACTAGGCAAAAGTTGTTCCCGAATTCGGAAACCAAGAACCTGTAATATTTCATTTCAGAAGCAACCTTTACAAGTTATCTCCAAATTTGGGATCAACTAGCATAAGTTGTTTCAGGAAATCCTGTTCCTTTGAAAAAGCACTCAGCAGTATAGCATTTACAATCACTCTTCAAAGGATATTGTGCTAACATAATCTCTGAAACAACCATTTTAACCCAACCAACAAAACCTCAATAATTACAAACGAAAACAGAAAAAGTAGGAAAAGAAAAAGCTACAAAACTTGAGGAAGTTAATCAGCTACACAACTCGAGGCATCCAAGTCAGCTACACAACTCGAGATCAAAAACACTATTAAGCAAGTTGACTCTACTTAAATTTTGACAGTGACACAATTGGTTTGAATCATAATCAAAACATAACTGAAGCAACTAGCCAAAGTTGTCTTCAAATATGGAGGAAACTAGCATAGGTTGTCTCCAAATATGAAGGCAACTAGCACAAGTTGTCTCCAAAAATAATAAAAACATACACAAATGAGTGAACCTGGTGTGAGTCGAACACACATCTTTTGACACCATGTCAGTCGTGCTACCATTGCACCACAGATTCATTGTGCAAGTTGTAACTACTATTAAGATAATTTGACATGCATGAATGACCAAATAATATAACCAAAGGTCAGGGTTACATTTACCTGGTTGTGATCCACATTTATCTAACATAGTTTGAAAGAAGATGCAAGGAAAGTACTCTACTGCAAAGTTAAATCAGTTTGCTTCAACATATCTCGACCAAACTTCATTGAACACCCAAAGCAGCAGATAATCCCTTTACTCTACTGAAAAGTTAAAAACACCAAGATGTAAGCATATCGATTTGAATTTCAAGCAGAAAAGGAAATCAAAGACGTGTCGAATAAAGTATAAGAAAATGAATATAAAAAGGTACCAGTAGTTCAAGACTAAACCATTTGAAACAAGAAAGCATACTTTTCGCAACAGAGTATACATAGAGACACACATCCTTGGCTAAAGCAACATCATCTCCTACACTTAAATTAATCAAGCAGCCAACCATTCATCTAACCTAGCAATTCAACTCAAACTTCTAACATCACAACCTGCAACAAGCTACTTGCATACCATTCTATTACCACCTGAACCACACACCAATACTGCATCTGCAATATCAGTTCAAGACTAATTTCAGTTTCCTCAACTCTTGTAAGACACCACCGCCTCCCACAGCAGCAACATCAATCACCAGTTCAACACCATCTTAGACTGAAGTACTACCATTTAACTTGCAGCAGAAACCTAACATTCATCTAACTTCAACTCTGGCATCACTATTACCTTGAATTAGGTCAAAACTTACAGCAAAACCTACAACCATTACTAGTTATACACATACTCACCTGTATAGACTGAGAAATATGTGTAGTAAATGATGGAGAGATCATGATGATACACCAAAATTAATTAGGACAAAAGATGGTCACTACAACACAGTTTTCATCATATTTGATTCCAAACCAGCCATTAATATCTAACAGCAAAACAAGTAAGAACCCATAAACACATTGTCTAAAAACAATGAGTTTGACGGTATACCTTAATGTCAACAACCCCACGAGGACTACTAGCAATCTTTGGCTGGAATGCATTCGGGTTACGCACTAAAGCAGCTTCCACCAATTTCCTAGAGGTCTCGTTCTCAACATTGTTAAAACAATTTGCAAAGTTGCAGCCATCATAGTAAACTCCTGAAGCAATGCACTCTCAATACCTGTCGAATAGAATCAGATTTCCCATATTACTAAGATTGGTAATAGCTGCAAACCCTAGAAAATGCATACAGATCAACATGCTAAAATATAAAAATCCACTAGGACAGGAACCCAAGCTTCATTTATCCCCACCGAAATGTGTGATTCCCTAGGCTTGATAAATAATTCTTCCCAAGAATTTAATTATATAAGACACGAGAAAGAAAGATTCAATATCATAAACACAAAAGAAAATTCATTTCAGCAGAATCATCATAGAAATTACTATAACTACTAGTGTAGTCTGAACTAAATTCGACAACAACCACTACAACATCATCCACCACCACCACTACCGCAACAATAGCCACCAAAATCACTACTCCAACATCTGGGGAAAAAAAAACAGTTCACGTTATACTAATAACATACACATTTTGAGGTGATTTTGATAAAAAAACCAAAAACACTAAATTTGATCAACCCAAACCTTAAAAACTACCAAATATGAGATTGAATTAATGAATTAAGACCCAAATTTGTAGATCTAATCTAAAAATAAATAAAAAATTACCAGAAATCGAATCCTAAGATGAGATCTCTGCGGAAACTTGATGATAAACTGCTGATAATGATGACTTTCTCTCGATCTCAGTTGATACTTCGACTAATCTCCTGCAAAAAGAAATTCCTCTCACTTATTCCACAAAATTCTATCTCAAACGAAAATAGGTTGCTACTAATATGTTCAAATTTAAGATGGTGGCGGAGGTGGTGGTGCTGGTTGTGATGGAGAAGATCGGGACGGTGGTGATTGGAGTGACGGAGATGATTGTGGTTGAGCGATATGGATTTTTTTCTTTCTTGGTTATAAGAAGTCACGAAGAAGGAAAGTTAGTTTGGAAGGTTAAATGAGGAATTATGGGAATTAATTAGAATTATAAATTTCAATTATACCCTCGGGGGTATTTGTAAAGTTGGTAAAGGGTACCTGTGAAAGACCCATGGATAGTAGGGGTGTTTATAACATTCCCACTATGATTTTTCTCCATGACTGTTGTTATGAGGTGAACCCGAAATGATTACTCAGAGGCTGAATCTATACTAGCCATAAATGTGTTCCTTTGCAGCATACTTATCACGGGCATATGCCATTGATGGCCACAATGCATTACTAATACCACCCCGAGTCAAGAACCAGAACCTATCAAACACATCAGGGTGGCCACAATGCATTCGTACCTTTAGGGGGTTTGCTAGAACACGCTGCCCCAAGGTGACAAAGCTCATCTCTTGAGCAGACATGAACCAAGCAAGAGATGAAACAGAACCTGTGAAGATGTGCTCCCGGACTCCTAATATGGTGGCCTTCCTGATGATGCCGTAATACTTCCTATATTCTTCCAATAGATTCCGCATTTTGAGAGCCTCCTTGAAATAGTTGTCTTGGTTCATGTCAATGGTTTGTACTGCATCACCGCGGGTGAATATGAGAGCATGATTTTGATTCTCTGGTTTACCTTCCCCTACTTTCAAGGGACCAGGCAACCTAATCCTGTAGATCTCAACTTCCTTCTGCAGGTGATGGTCATATTTCACTAGAACAGAATAATATTCCACTTCTTCCCTCCCCGTGTAGACCTCATCAACATAGGCAACTCGAAGGGCCTCATTGTTCTTCATTAGGTATAATACCTCTTCCGCACGTGGATCTTTCTTCGCCTTCCGAGACCCGTAGACCTGGCAGGCGACCACATATGTGTATTTCATTAAAGCAGTTCCATACTCGTGACCTTTGAATAACTGATCAACTCCACTACTTGCCCTGCTGAGATTTCTGGAAGAAGGTTCCCTACCAGAGCCCGAACCATCAACAACTCTGTCGTCTTGATTCACTGAACAAAGAGTTGAAACCAGTACAATTGAAACCAGTAAAAATGTCCAATTGAAACCAACATCCTTTCCCTTCCCTGATGTCCATCTCTGATGCAGAATCAAGGAATGCCAGCATTTTGGGAGCCTTGTAGTAGTACATCATTCCCCTGACAGTGCGAGATAGAGTTTGGCCTCGATATGATTCCCAAAGCTGCAGATCTCTTACCCTGGTTTTCCACATCTCTTCCTCATCGACCATCCCATCTCTACGCATCCTCTCCTTAAAGTTCTTCCACCCGTCATCATAAATCTTCTGCAAATAATAAAGGGTAGAGATTCCATCTTCATTATTTTTTTCAAGTTGTTCTTTGCTGTAGATGACCTCTTCACTATAGTAAGGAGTCGGAACACTAAAAGCCATATGTGGCATGTTCATAAAGAGTGAGTTGCTAAAGAAGGCTATACGGCGTCTTGCCTCGAGATTTATGGGAACTTTGTGCATTGAGTCCCTGGATGTTAGAATTGTCTGCAAACGACGCACCTGACGGTAGAAGGATGTGTTCTCGGCAGCAGGAACCGCAGCAGAACTTTGTTTTGGTCTGGATTCTGAATGTCTAAACCTCTTCTCCTTAGGAAAATCTCGAATCAAGATTTCATACAGAGCCTGTATTGTATTTACCAACTTACTCACATCTTTCTTTGGCTTATTTAGGAGCTCAACTAGGGTTATCATTTATCAACTTGGCATGGATCTGAGGCAGTGCAGTCATGTCGTATGTTTTTGTGAACTTCTCAATCTCGACTGCATGATCAATCTCCCTGAACAAAGTCCTTATGATGGAGTTCTCTTCCGTACGGTCTTTGACTATTTCAAGCAGCATGCGCTTGATACTATCGTAAGCTTCAATTACAGCACACCTCCTGTACTCACTCTTGCATATCTTCTTCCAGGGCCACCTGTCAGGTGCATCCACCAATTCTTTTGCTTGGCTGAGAGCTAGCAGAAGCTCATTGCAAAGGAGTAAGCATGGCCATGTGATAACTCTAATGTTCCACGTGTTTGCTGGCAGTTCAAGTAGCTCAACCTCCTGGTTACTGACTATATATTCTTCCCTGAACGTCGAAATAATCTCATTCCATATCAAAGCGAACTTGTGTGCCTCCACCTGATTCGACTCAAGCTTCTTGTAAGCTGAACCCAGTCCATACCGTAGCTTCAAACTGCGAACTGTATCATCGAACCTGTTTTCCAGTGAACCCCTAGTCCTGAATAATTGCTCCTCCGTCATTGAAGAACTGAGGATCAAAGTATACTGAGTTCCTACATCAAGTAATGATTGAATAAAGCGAAGACCTCCCCACGTTATGAATACCGTGAGACACTTAGCTTGCATATTTCTCTTTTTCAACGCTTCCCAAGGATAAGTGGAGTTACTGTCCCAAGCTACAATGATAGCAGCTTGCAGAAACAATATATGCATTATCCAGAGTCTATCAAAACTTCGAAATAAATTCCAGAAAGATCGTTGCTCAACAAACCAAGTCTTTCCAACTCTCTTATTTTTACCAGAGGTAACAAAAAAATTACTCCCAACATCAATTGCCCATTTCAGACGCTGAAAACAACGTTTACTCCAAAAATATTCATTAATATCATCATAATTCCTCCAAACAGAATGAGGAGCAGTACCATTCCGACTATTCTCAACTTCAGCTTTAATCGTATGTAACATATCTTGCTTTGTTATATGCCTTGCCAGAGCTGGTATGAACTTGGGTGGTACAGACAGGGGTCAATGAGCTTCATTGTACTAGACAAAACTGGTATGACCAGTTGAAAAGAGATCAATTGTTAGAAATTATGTCATCTATTGTTAAAAATTCTGTCAATTCGCTCACTAAATTCACTGTTATGGTTGAGTAGATTACAAGGAAGCTGTTGGGTTCACGTCTTATGACCCAACAATTTGGGATGCCCCCTATCAAATGTGGGGAGCCAGTTATCAGCAGCCCTTTTTTGTTTTGTTAAAAGAACCTAAGGCATCAGGAGACGCGTAAGAACTTCACTTCTTCATTTTTTGGTCGTGAGAGAAAAGAGAGGAAGAAGAAAAGAGAGTGAGTGAGATAGAGAGATTAAACCACCAATTTTTGGTGAGATTGAAGCATCTTGAAGAGAAGAAGAAAGGGTTCTTGTTAAAGGATCTTTGGCTTGTTGTGGTGAAGATTGATTCATCAATTTCCACATCTCTTTAAAGGGGAAAAATCTAGGGTTTGTTCAAACCCTAGTAGTAAGTTTCTAAATCACTTCCTATTGTCAAATTGATAATGTCTATTATCTATTTGGTGAATGAATTGTTGATCCATCCTTAGGGATGAGTGTAATTTAGGCAAATTGGTATCCAAGTGCTATAGGCACCTTGAAGAAGAGTGTATCCCCAAATTGGGAGAATTGTGTGTAACCCATTGTTTGATTATAGTGGAAGATTTGCCCGTGGTTTTTTACCCTTCACCTTGGAGGGGTTTTTTCCACGTAATTGTCGGTGTTGTGTGATTGTTTCCATATTGCGTAGTTTGTTGTTATTCCGCATTTATATATCATTGCTTGTGTAGGTTTCGTATTGCGCATAGCGGCTCGGATTTCGTAAGCCTCCCCCAACAAGTGGTATCAGAGCTTTTTGGTTGAGCTAATCCTGTGCAATGGCGGAAGCTAGCACTAGTAATAGAATGGTCAATTTGTCCGGTGAGAACTTTGTGATATGGAAGGCGAAGATGGAAGACTGGTTATATTGTAAAGATCTCTATGGTCCAATAGAGACTAAGGGAGTAAATCCTGAGACGACAAGTGAAGGCGATTGGAAGGTTACTAATCGAAAAGCAGTCGGTTTTATTCGTCAATGGATTGATGATGGTATTTTTTATCATGTGGCTAGTGAGACACTAGCATATTCTTTGTGGAACAAGTTAGAGGAGATATATGATCAGCAGTCTCCTTGTGAAAAAGCTCTTCTATTCAAAAGGCTTGGAAAGTTGTGTTACAAGGAAGGGAGTTCAATGGCGCAACATTTAAATGAAATGAAGGGCATCATGAATCAGCTTACATCTATGGATCTCAAAATTCCTGAAGAGGTTCAAGCTTATTTGTTGTTAAATACTTTATCAGACAGTTGGGAGCCATTGAGGAATTGTCTCAGTCATTCTTCTCCAGACAAGAAGTTGAACATGACTGTTGCAACTAGCAGTTTGCTGAGTGAAGAAGTTAGAAGAAGGTCATTAGACTCATCTCATTCAGAAGCTCTTGTGACAGAAAATCGGGGTAGAAGAAAAGATAGAAGACAAGTTGGCCGTAGCAAGTCAAGGGGTAAATCAAAGTCTAGAAAGGAAGTTTAATGTTGGAACTGTCATACGAGAGGTCATTATTCAAATGAATGCAGAAAGACGAAGCAAGAACACAAGAAGGGGAAAGGAAATGATAACCAAGACAATGGTGTTGCAGCTACTGTGAGAAATGATGATATCATTGTATTCTCAGATTGTAATGATGTTTGTGTGAGTTTTGCAGGTTCTGATTCAGAATGGATAGTTGATTCAGGTGCATCTTATCATGCTACTCCTCATGAAGATGTATTTACCTCCTACAAGGCTGGTAACTTTGGGTCAGTCAGAATGGGCAACTGTGGTGTTGCGAAAATTGTAGGAATGGGTGATGTGAAGGTTGAGACCAGTGTTGGTTGTACGTTGGTTCTCAGAAATGTGCGACATGTACCAGATCTTCATTTGAATCTAAGTCCATATCCTTCTTGAAATCAACTTGTTCAGTCATTTCAGCTCGGCCAACAAACTGCCCGCTCCCATTTACCTGAAATTACCATAAAAAGTTGACTTATCTGATTGATAATGATAAACCGATTTGTTGTTGTTTTTGTTAAAGGAAATGACGGTACCTTTTCAGTGTGATTCAAAAAATCAAAGTATGCTCCAGAGACATCATCAAAGTGCATCTACTCAAACAAATTAGGAAATGTGGCAATTCAAATACCAAAACCAGATAGGATTCTTTCTTGGATGGCATAAACAGTTTCCACCTTCAAGTTGTTGAATATTGTATTACATGATCCCAATGAAATGAACACAAAATAGGGGTTAAATGTACCTTGTTTAGGAATTCAAAATCCGAGAGAAGTTTAACCGTTGCCTCGTATTCCTGCATAAACAGATGGATTGCACCCAACACCTAAATCAATAGTAGCAGATCACCAACCACAGCATCTAGACGGCAACACATTCAAACCCATCTTTAACAAAAGCATCAACAGATCCCAAATTCTCATCAGTTCTTCCATCAGCATCACACCACCAACAACATTTTTTCAACTTTCTGTAAACCCAAATCCCTCTATCACCGTAATCAATTGAGAGTGACCACCGGAACCAAGTTCTCTGATCTGTTCATCATAATCACCAATTCTTCTAGATTCATTCTCATCTTCTGATATCTCGAATCCAATCTCAATAAATCACTTGAACCAAAATCTCAGGATTTCACAGAATTCTGGACTGAAATTCAACAAAAAAAAAATAGTAAGTGGAAATTCAATGAAGGTTTTGTTTCTTAACACGGAGAAAAAATTTTTTTTAAAAGAATTGATGCCAAAATTAAACTAGGGCTTGTAAAAAAAAATTGAGGAATACTAAACCTGTATCAACAGAAAATTGAGGAATGCCAAAATTTTAAAGGTCCCCTGTTTGTTTGGAACCGAAAATGCGGTTTTATGCTGATGAAACTGCAAAATCAAAAACCCAAATTAAATCAATTTCCGATCCTCAAAATGCAATAAAAACCTACAAATCCTGTAGAATTCGATGTAAATGAAAAGGGATTCAGAATATTACCTTTCTAATATTGGATGTTGCCTTAACTGATATCCACCATTAACAAACCTTAGATTTTCTGTTCTTGGCTACATCAACAATCAAATCGAGAGAAACCCCCAATTTTAATCTCAAACCCTCACTCATGAGAATCTCAAATTCTTCTCCTATGATTCTTCCCCATCTTTAATCTCGAGCTCACCTTGTTACTGATTTTCAAATCAGACACCACAGATCCAGTTCCTCCTCTTACTCACCAGCTTCACAACATCAACCTAATTTTCAAAATAAAACATACCCATCTCTAATCCTTCCCCTAAAACTTCAATTTCAATTTCAGTCACTTGATTCAATTACATCAAGAACCCTAATATCTATTCCGGGGAAAGAACAGAAACCCTATCATCTAAATCTTCACTAAAATTCACACAGAAACACCAACTCCTTTTTCTTGTATACATCCTCACGAATTAATTTTCCTCAATTTCACCTCTCGATTTTCAACAGAAGAACACCAGAGAAAAAGAACGAAAAATAAGAAAGAATAAGAGAGAATAAGAAAAAGAGAAAATGAGTTTCAAAGAGCCATTGCAATTTCATCGGACTACTTGTTAAAGATCTAACCAATCTACAACGAGAAAGGATTTTGTGGAGGTAGTTAGGTTTTTTTGTGAGTTAGGGAGTAGAAAATCAGAGAAAGAGCATGGGAGGCACAAGATGAGAGAAGAGAGCGAGAGGAGAAGAATGAGTAAAGAATTAGTTTTCTCGATTCCCAAATGATGGATGGACCAGATTTCTTTTGATCCACTCATACGGATTGAGGAAAGAATCCGACGGTTGAGATTGTATATGTGATGATCATACAGATTGAAGCATTTGTGTTTTCCTTTGTGCTAATACAAACTCATGTATTCTGTTTATTATCAACCTTCGGCGTGAAACAAAAATACAAAAAAATATCAATAAATTTAGGACATTGTTATCGATATTTTGATATAAAAAAATCCAAAAAATGTATAAGAATGAAGCCGAAAAATATGAAGTGAATTCAATAATTGGTGCTTTCTCTTTGTGCTTCGGGTTTTAATTTCGACTAGTCACATAGGTCATGAAGTAATTTTGACTAGTCACACATGTCATGAGGTAGATTTAGTTCACACTGGTAGACTCAGATTATAAGATTACTAGACTAGAGATGGACCAAGAAGCTCTGGGTGGGTTCTGAATTCAAAATTAGTAGGATACAACATCGAAATTGATAAATATGAAGCTTTGTGTTGATTCGAACTTCAAATGTGGTATAATACATAAAAAATATGAACCAAGAATCTCCGAGAGGGTTATGACTTCAAACTTAGCATGATACATCATCGAAATCGATAAATATGAAGCTCAATGTCGATTTGAGCTTCAAATTCGGTATAACGACAAACAAACTATGAACCAAGAAGCTCCGGGAGGGTTCTGACTTCAAACTTAGCATGATACATCATCGAAATCGATAAATATGAATCTCAGTGTCAATTCGAACTTCAAATTATGTATATTCTAAACCGATAAATATGAATCCACCCATCTATAGGTAAGATTCCATCGAAATATTCCCCCAAAACCTTAAACACACCCTTTTTCATCAACTTCGATAATGAACTTAGCTCCGAGCTCGATCCTTGGCCGCGAGTGGTATACTATAAGTTGGAAACTTCGTAAGAACGATGAATCCATCCATTTATAGGTAAGATTCCTTCGGAATAATCCCCAAAAACTTAAACAAACCATATTCTGGCATATTGTATGCATACCCTGGCTCCGAGGCGAAACCTGGCTGGGAATGGACTACTATAAGTCGGAAACTTGGTAAGAACGATAAATCCATTCATCCAGTTACAAGAAAGATTCCTTCGAAATATTCTATGTAACCTTAAACAAACCATATTTCTGCATATTGTATGCAAACCAGAGTTAGCCCTGAGTTTCTCGTTCGGATGAACTGAAGACGCAATATATCAGAATTAAACATCACATGTTCAAAGATTACTAGAGTTAGACCAGATTTTCCCATTCGGATGAACTGATGACGAAATATATCAGAATTGACTATTTGGTATAACGACATACAAACTGTTGATTGAAACTTCAAATTTGATATATAACGGCATACAAACTTGGTAAGAACGATGAATCCATCCTTTTACAAGTAAGATTCCTTTGGAATTTTCTCTGAAACCTTAAACAAACCATATTCTGGCATATTATATGCGTACCCTGGCTCCGAGATCGAATCCTGACTGTGAATGGACTACTAGAAGTCGGAAACTTGGTAAGAACGATGAATCCATCCAATTACAGGTAAGATTCCTTCGGAATATTCTCCAAAACCTTAAACAAACTCTATTCTGGCATATTGTATGCATACCATGGCTCTGAGGTCGAAACCTGGCCGTGAGTGGACCACTATAAGCCGAAAACTTGGTAAGAACGATAAATTCATCCATTTACATGTAAGATTCCTTCGGAATATTCCTCGAAACTTTAAACAAACCCTATTTTGGTATACTGTATGCATAACCTGACTCCAAGATTGAAACCTGGCCCTAAGTGGATCATTATAAGCCAGAAAGTTGGTAAGAACGATGAATTCATCCATTTACAGGTAAGTTTCCTACAAAATATTTCCTGAAACCTTAAACAAGCCCTATTCTGGCATGTTGTATGCATACCCTGTCTCCGAGGTCGAAATATGTCCAGGAGTGGACTACTATAAGTCGGAAAGCTTGGTAAGAACGATGAATCCATCCATTTACATGTAAGATTTCTTCGGAATATTCCCCAAAACTTTTAACAAACCCTATTCTGGCATGCTATATGCATAACCTGACTCCGAGATTGAAACCTGGCCCTGAGTGGACCATTATAAGCCGGAAGTAAGTTCGAAGCTCCAAGAGGGTTTCAGAGTTCAAACTTAGTATGATACATCATCGAAATTGATAAATATGAATCCCAGTGTTGATTCGAACTTCAAATGCGGTATAATGGCATACAAACTATGGAGTACGAAGCTCCGAGAGTTAACTACTTTAAGCCGAAAACTTCAAAAGAACGATGAATCCATTGATTCATATGTAAGATTCAATCGGAATATTCCACAGAACCTTGAACACATCCTTTTTTGGCAACTTCGAGACTTAACCTGGCTCCGAGCTCGAAACCTGGCTCTGACTGGACTACTATAAGTCGAAAACTTAAAAGCGACGAATCCATCCATTTACAGGTAAGATTTCTTCGAGATATTATATGAAAATGACCAGAATACCCTTATTGGAAATAGGTAAAATAAATATTACAAAATGTAAAAATGACCATATTACCCTTAATGGAAATAAGTGCAATATATAAATATTATCGAGACTGTGAAAAATGACCAGACTACCCTTATCAGAAATAAGTAAAGTAAATATTACAGAATTTGAAAATGACGATATTACCCTTAATGGAAATAAGTGCAATAATATTATGGAGACTGTGAAAATGACCAGACTACCCTTATTGGAAATAGGTAAAGTAAATATTATAAAATGTGAAAATGACCATATTACCCTTAATGGAAATAAGTGCAATAAATAGTATGGAGACTGTGAAAAATGACCAGACTACCCTTATCGAAATAGGTAAAGTAAATATTACAGAATGTGAAAATAACGATATTACCCTTAATGGAAATAAGTGCAATAATATTATGGAGACTGTGAAAATGACCAGATTACCCTTATCGGAAATAAGTAAAGAAAATATTATAGAATATGAAAATGACCATATTACCCTTAGTGAAAATAAGTGCAATAAATATTATCGAAACTTTAATAATGACCAGACTACCCTTATCGGAAATAAGCAATATAAATATTACACTTTGAAAATGACCATATTACCCTTGATGGAAATAAGTGCAATAAATATTATGGAGCCTGCGAAAATGACCAGACTACCCTTATTGGAAATAGGTAAAGTAAATATTATAAAATGTGAAAATGACCATATTACCCTTAATGGAAATAAGTGCAATAAATAGTATGGAGACTGTGAAAAATGACAAGACTACCCTTATCAGAAATAGGTAGGATGGTTAGTGGTGTAGATTTCCATGCCCAAGGCTCAGGATCGAATCCCCCCAACCTCATTTTTTCCAACATTATATACTTTTACTTCAACAACACTTATAAGTGTTTTGATAGGTTTCTCTCATTTTTTCCAACATTATATATTTTTACTTCAACAACACTTATAAGTGTTGTTATAGGTTTCTATTTAAAAAAATGAAAAATACCACAACTTGTGAACTGAAAGGGTGGTTGATGAGCTAGACTTCCATGCAGTAGGTTCATGTTCGAATCTCCCCTCTAACATATTTTCCATTATCATATTTTTGTGTTCTTCAACAACACTTGTCAGAGTTGTGATAGGCTAAGTGACTACACTTATAAAACAGAGTTGTTATAGCTAAATGTCGTCACAACTCTTTTGCTTCAGGAGTTTTCGTTTGTTTTCTTAGCGCAACCCCTTGTTCCTAAGGGTTGGCAGTGATAATATACGACAACTCTTTCTTTGAAACCAGTTGTAAAACATAGGACTTTCTACGATGTTTAGAAAAGTGTTGTAAAACCCCAGTTGTAGATGTATATTTTTCCCGTAGTGTAATTTATGCTATATATAGAGTCAGTTGAACATGTGAGAGTTTGCAACTCTTGGGTGAAGGGTTGTGTTATATGTTTGAAATTGCAGATAGGCTTCGTTGTAGACAGACGCGTCTTTTTCAATAAACTGTTCGTATTATGTCTTAAACCAAAAATGACGGTTGGAGTTTCCTACTGGATTGTTTCTTATGGAAGCAGCCAATCAGATAGCGATGACATGGGTAGTGAGTGCTGATGTGGCTTCACCAAAATCAAGAGTAATTTTGGAGACTACATGTGGCGACTTAGGGGTCCCTAATTATAAAGAAAGATTTGTTAACCAATATGGAAGCTTAAAATTGAATGGTAACCGGTGAGATTTTGATGAGTAATGCTTACCAGGGTTACGTTTCATATATGGAGAGCATATATTGTTTGGCTTAGATCGTGTACTTTTGAGGAGAAAAATGGATTAAACACGAAGAAATGGACGTAATGCAGAGACTACGTCTACTTAAATCTTTTAAGTTGCTTGTAAATTCAATGCCAACATTTTTTGCTGTGAAGAAGTTATGCGTGGTTTGCTGGAGTTGTGTCTTAATGCTCTGACCCAACGTTAACCACCTGAACTCATTCAATAAAAACGAAATCATTCTAAGGGTTCTTAAATCATGTTCTTAGGGATATTAACCGAGTGCATATATACGCATCAGAGAGACTTGATAACCAAGATATAAAAGACATTAATAATCTGATATTTATCTTAAATTTTATAATCATGGGCGTTAGGGCTTCATACATATATGATTTTGGGAACATTATCTATATACCCCCAGTATGAGGTCCATTGAAAAATACCCTTTCAAACTTAAAATATACCCTTAAGCTTCCATAAGCCCAAACCCGGATCGGTGATTTACCAAAATATCCCTAGCTAAATAGAGATAATTGTTTTCGACGTGAATTCATTTGCCCGTAATTTTTCATTTCATTTTTTACGGTTCTCTCTCTCTCTCCCTCTTTCTTCAAAACTTCCCAAACCGTAAAAAAATATTGAAAAAAAAATGTAGAAATCAAACCAAAAACTAGTTGTTGATAGGATTAGAGAGATCCAGGAGATTAATTGAAATAGAGAATATCAGGGGAAAAAAAAAACTAGGGTTTGTAATCGATGTTTAAAAATTGATTACTGTAATCTTCAAATTAAGGTACAAATCAAAGGTAAACATCGATTAACTTATTTCAATTAGTTTACAGTTCAATTTATTTTGATTTTGTTTTAACTGCTAATGATTCATTTTGATTTTGATTCAAATCTTCCTTAATTATTAACTGTTAATGGTTTCGATCTGTGTTAAAATTTTATTGATTCGATTTGTATAATGGTGTTACGTTCATTTACTAATTAGTTGAATGATTTCGTTGCATAAAGTGGATGGGTAAAATTTTACATTACAATTCCATACAGATCTTAATGATAGAAAGCGGTCAAAGCAACATACAATCCAAGCAGAGAAAGAAATTATTCTCTCTGCTATTTTCACAACTTGTTCTGCCGTTTTCTTAGCATTTGAGCACTATCAAACTTCAACAAGACATTCTTTTGATATGAAAGTGGCTGCATTTTTTCAGCAAAGGTATGTGTTCACATCATATTAAATTGAAATGTGGTATGTTGACTCAGTTATTACTTTCTACTGCAATGATATGACACCTTTTTTCATTCAGGTTCTCTTAAGCGTTTGTTTGGAAGATTACTGGGAAGCATACTATAAATCTGGGTATTGGTACATTTTGTATATATAGATGAATTATTTCTGTGTTTGTATGTAGGCAAGCATGCCAAAGCAGTGTACTCCACTCCTAGGTCAACCATCACGCTATATATGTAATGAATGCATAATTTTTAATACATTTGTATCCAAATCTTTACAAGTTTTCCATGTTTTTTAATCTACTGCTTGATTTATGAAGACGTTTTATTCGTGGACTAGCTGGTGGCATGTGAGTTTGAAAGTATAACTGTACTTGTATCTAGAAACTAATTTGCAATTGAACTCTATATTATATAGAGAATATGAGAAATTAGGCTAATGTCACCACTGTATTCTTTCTTAGAGTTGGTTGCTTGACACTTGACAGGGTTCACCTCTATGAGGTATCATAAAGTGGATTACGTAGATAGTTTCTGAACTTATAACTATTTTATATATATCGTACCTGTAAGTCCTGTACTTGCCAGGAATTAACTTATAACAAGATTTCACAACCATTTGAATAACTATAACGCAATAGTATGTAATGTCTAGAACTGGATTGTGACTCTGTGAGCCCGAAAGCATTACATGAAAACCAAGTTGCTGGTAGAGCGTTACAGATTTTTAAATAGGTACACTATTTTGTGTATTTGTCTCTGCTTATATTCTTCAAAGCTTGAGTTCTAATGGAGATACAACTCTTGTGATTTTGAAAAAGTGATTTGACACTAAAGATTTCTACTGTTAACAAATAATTAGGAAAAGATGAGGAAATCACCGAAAGCAAAGGTCAAAGCAACCAAATATGTCGATAATGTTCCCTCGAAAAAAGGTTTGAAAAAACAACATACTGAACAATCTTTTGTTTGCATAGCGATGCCGTGAATTAGGTTGGTTTGTCTGCTTTGACATGTTTTTGATAATTGTCATCAACAAAAGATGTGAAAAATATTTACAATTCCATTCTTTCGAAGAGTACATGACTGTATTATTTTTATTCAAAGCACTGCTAGTTGTCATTGCATTATGGCTCAAGATGTGGAGACAACTTGTGCCAGTTGCTTCCAGATTTGGAAGCAACTAGAGTTAGTTTGCTTCATTTTTAGAGGAAACTTGTGCTAGTTGCTCCCATTTTTGGAGACAACTTATAAAAGTTGGTTCCGGATGTGGAAACAACTTCTGCTAGTTTTTCCCATAATTGGAAGCAGCTTGAGCTAGTTTATCTCAATTTCCTAAGATAAATTTTGCTAGATTTCATTACCTAAGAAAAATGATTGAATATTATCTATTATTTTGTTTAAAACATAACAGTTGTAGCTGTCATGAAGATGTGTGTGTTTGTATATGAAAATGCGGAGCTATAGCCATATACTGGAAGTGAGCCATGAAGAAGTTGCTTCTAAAGTAAACAAGAAAATGCTGAGCTATATCCGTCTAATGGAAGTGAGCCACAAACAAGTTGCTGCAGTACAATGGATGAATGAAAGCTTCGGAAAGAAGGAAATATGAGCTTGGATGAAACCTATATTGTAAATTTACAGATATAGTGTTGTTAGTGTTAGTTATAATATTACCGAATAGGTTTTAGCATGAATGACTAAATATTTTGATGTAAACATAAATTTTTGCATGAATGAATGAATGGTTTGATTAGATACAATATTATTTTAATATGATTGCAGATGCAATACTGTTATATGATTGCAGGTACAAAAAGCTAAAAATGAGATATATTAAATACAGACAGACCCTGGCAAAATAAAAATTTGAAGCAACTAGTAGAAGTTGTCTCCAAAGTGAAAGCAACTAGCATAAGTTGTCTTCAAAATGGAGGAAACTTGCTTTGAGTTGGTTCCAATATGGATGCACCTGTAAAAGTTGTCCCCCAAAAATATGGAGTCAAACCGTTATAACTTACCTGTAACAGAAATAAATCAGTATTCTTACTTGGTGTAAACAATAATTTGTATTGCATAGCATTACAGAAACGTAAAAACAAAAAGAACATTCATAAAAACATAGCGCCAAACTGAATAAAAATGTTTAGAATAACTGCAACATAACAAGTTTAACAAAAAAAACTGACAAACACAACAAGTTCACAAAAGTAATAACTAGAAAATAAAACACATAAGATATTTGTGGCTGCCTTTGCAATGATGGTGCACCGAGGTCTCCAGCATGCCTTTGGAATGATGGTGCCACTCTTTCGGCACGTTCGAATCCTTTTGACAATATGAGTGCGAAGCATTTGGGAAGATATCAGGTATTTAATTTCTTCAAAAGAACGATTCCACAAACCGATGATGGTCAATGGATGATTCAAGCGGTCTCCAGAGAAGGAATCAACTTGGTGAAGTTGTTCCCAAAATCAGGAACACATGAACCTGTGATATCTCATTCTAGAAGCAACTAGCCGAAGTTGTATCTGGTAGTGGAAGCAACTAGAAGATGTTGTCTCCGGTAGTGGAAGCAACTAGGCAAAAGTTGTTCCCGAATTCGGAAACCAAGAACCTGTAATATTTCATTTCAGAAGCAACCTTTACAAGTTATCTCCAAATTTGGGATCAACTAGCATAAGTTGTTTCAGGAAATCCTGTTCCTTTGAAAAAGCACTCAGCAGTATAGCATTTACAATCACTCTTCAAAGGAGATTGTGCTAACATAATCTCTGCAACAACCATTTTAACCCAACCAACAAAACCTCAATAATTACAAACGAAAACAGAAAAAGTAGGAAAAGCAAAAGCTACAAAACTTGAGGAAGTTAATCATCTACACAACTCGAGGCATCCAAGTCAGCTACACAACTCGAGATCAAAAACACTATTAAGCAAGTTGACTCTACTTAAATTTTGACAGTGACACAATTGGTTTGAATCATAATCAAAACATAACTGAAGCAACTAGCCAAAGTTGTCTTCAAATCTGGAGGAAACTAGCATAGGTTGTCTCCAAATATGAAGGCAACTAGCACAAGTTGTCTCCAAAAATAATAAAAACATACACAAATGAGTGAACTTGGTGTGAGTCGAACACACATCTTTTGACACCATGTCAGTCGTGCTACCATTGCACCACAGATTCATTGTGCAAGTTGTAACTACTATTAAGATAATTTGACATGCATGAATGACCAAATAATATAACCAAAGGTCAGGGTCACATTTACCTGGTTGTGATCCACATTTATCTAACATAGTTTGAAAGAAGATGCAAGGAAAGTACTCTACTACAAAGTTAAATCAGTTTGCTTCAACATATCTCGACCAAACTTCATTGAACACCCAAAGCAGCAGATAATCCCTTTACTCTACTGCAAAGTTAAAAACACCAAGATGTAAGCATATCGATTTGAATTTCAAGCAGAAAAGGCAATCAAAGACGTGTCGAATAAAGTATAAGAAAATGAATATAAAAAGGTACCAGTAGTTCAAGACTAAACCATTTGAAACAAGAAAGCATACTTTTCGCAACAGAGTACACATAGAGACACACATCCTTGGCTAAAGCAACATCATCTCCTACACTTCAATTAATCAAGCAGCCAACCATTCATCTAACCTAGCAATTCAACTCAAACTTCTAACATCACAACCTGCAACAAGCTACTTGCATACCATTCTATTACCACCTGAACCACACACCAATACTGCATCTGCAATATCAGTTCAAGACTAATTTCAGTTTCCTCAACTCTTGTAAGACACCACCACCTCCCACAGCAGCAACATCAATCACCAGTTCAACACCATCTTAGACTGAAGTACTACCATTTAACTTGCAGCAGAAACCTAACATTCATCTAACTTCAACTCTGGCATCACTATTACCTTGAATTAGGTCAAAACTTACAGCAAAACCTACAACCATTACTAGTTATACACATACTCACCTGTATAGACTGAGAAATATGTGTAGTAAATGATGGAGAGATCATGATGATACACCAAAATTAATTAGGACAAAAGATGGTCACTACAACACAGTTTTCATCATATTTGATTCCAAACCAGCCATTAATATCTAACAGCAAAACAAGTAAGAACCCATAAACACATTGTCTAAAAACAATGAGTTTGACGGTATACCTAAATGTCAACAACCCCACGAGGACTACTAGCAATCTTTGGCTGGAATGCATTCGGGTTACGCACTAAAGCAGCTTCCACCAATTTCCTAGAGGTCTCATTCTCAACATTGTTAAAACAATTTGCAAAGTTGCAGCCATCATAGTAAACTCCTGAAGCAATGCACTCTCAATACCTGTCGAATAGAATCAGATTTCCCATATTACTAAGATTGGTAATAGCTGCAAACCCTAGAAAATGCATACAGATCAACATGCTAAAATATAAAAATCCACTAGGACAGGAACCCAAGCTTCATTTATCCCCACCGAAATGTGTGATTCCCTAGGCTTGATAAATAATTCTTCCCAAGAATTTAATTATATAAGACACGAGAAAGAAAGATTCAATATCATAAACACAAAAGAAAATGCATTTCAGCAGAATCATCATAGAAATTACTATAACTACTAGTGTAGTCTGAACTAAATTCGACAACAACCACTACAACATCATCCACCACCACCACTACCGCAACAATAGCCACCAAAATCACTACTCCAACATCTGGGGAAAAAAAACAGTTCACGTTATACTAATAACATACACATTTTGAGGTGATTTTGATAAAAAAACCAAAAACACTAAATTCGATCAACCCAAACCTTAAAAACTACCAAATATGAGATTGAATTAATGAATTAAGACCCAAATTTGTAGATCTAATCTAAAAATAAATAAAAAATTACCAGAAATCGAATCCTAAGATGAGATATCTCGGGAATCTTGATGATAAACTGTTGATAATGATGACTTTCTCTGGATCTCAGTTGATTCTTCGACTAATCTCGAGCAAAAAGAAATTCCTGTCGCTTATTCCACGAATTCTCTCAAACGAAAATAGGTTACTACTAATATGTTCGAATTGAAGCTGGTGGCGGAGGTGGTGGTGCTGGTTGTGATGGAGAAGATCGGGACGGTGGTGATTGGAGTGACGGAGATGATTGTTGTTGAGCGATATGGATTTTTTTCTTTCTTGGTTATAAGAAGTCACGAAGAAGGAAAGTTAGTTTGGAAGGTTAAATGAGGAATTATGGGAATTAATTAGAATTATAAATTTCAATTATACCCTCGGGGTATTTGTAAAGTTGGTAAAGGGTACCTGTGAAAGACCCATGGATAGTAGGGGTGTTTATAACATTCCCACTATGATTTTTCTCCATGACTGTTGTTATGAGGTGAACCCGAAATGATTACTCAGAGGCTGAATCTATACTAGCCATAAATGTGTTCCTTTGCAGCATACTTATCACGGGCATATGCCATTGATGGCCACAATGCATTACTAATACCACCCCGAGTCAAGAACCAGAACCTATCAAACACATCAGGGTGGCCACAATGCATTCGTACCTTTAGGGGGTTTGCTAGAACACGCTGCCCCAAGGTGACAAAGCTCATCTCTTGAGCAGACATGAACCAAGCAAGAGATGAAACAGAACCTGTGAAGATGTGCTCCCGGACTCCTAATATGGTGGCCTTCCTGATGATGCCGTAATACTTCCTATATTCTTCCAATAGATTCCGCATTTTGAGAGCCTCCTTGAAATAGTTGTCTTGGTTCATGTCAATGGTTTGTACTGCATCACCGCGGGTGAATATGAGAGCATGATTTTGATTCTCTGGTTTACCTTCCCCTACTTTCAAGGGACCAGGCAACCTAATCCTGTAGATCTCAACTTCCTTCTGCAGGTGATGGTCATATTTCACTAGAACAGAATAATATTCCACTTCTTCCCTCCCCGTGTAGACCTCATCAACATAGGCAACTCGAAGGGCCTCATTGTTCTTCATTAGGTATAATACCTCTTCCGCACGTGGATCTTTCTTCGCCTTCCGAGACCCGTAGACCTGGCAGGCGACCACATATGTGTATTTCATTAAAGCAGTTCCATACTCGTGACCTTTGAATAACTGATCAACTCCACTACTTGCCCTGCTGAGATTTCTGGAAGAAGGTTCCCTACCAGAGCCCGAACCATCAACAACTCTGTCGTCTTGATTCACTGAACAAAGAGTTGAAACCAGTACAATTGAAACCAGTAAAAATGTCCAATTGAAACCAACATCCTTTCCCTTCCCTGATGTCCATCTCTGATGCAGAATCAAGGAATGCCAGCATTTTGGGAGCCTTGTAGTAGTACATCATTCCCCTGACAGTGCGAGATAGAGTTTGGCCTCGATATGATTCCCAAAGCTGCAGATCTCTCACCCTGGTTTTCCACATCTCTTCCTCATCGACCATCCCATCTCTACGCATCCTCTCCTTAAAGTTCTTCCACCCGTCATCATAAATCTTCTGCAAATAATAAAGGGTAGAGATTCCATCTTCATTATTTTTTTCAAGTTGTTCTTTGCTGTAGATGACCTCTTCACTATAGTAAGGAGTCGGAACACTAAAAGCCATATGTGGCATGTTCATAAAGAGTGAGTTGCTAAAGAAGGCTATACGGCGTCTTGCCTCGAGATTTATGGGAACTTTGTGCATTGAGTCCCTGGATGTTAGAATTGTCTGCAAACGACGCACCTGACGGTAGAAGGATGTGTTCTCGGCAGCAGGAACCGCAGCAGAACTTTGTTTTGGTCTGGATTCTGAATGTCTAAACCTCTTCTCCTTAGGAAAATCTCGAATCAAGATTTCATACAGAGCCTGTATTGTATTTACCAACTTACTCACATCTTTCTTTGGCTTATTTAGGAGCTCAACTAGGGTTATCATTTATCAACTTGGCATGGATCTGAGGCAGTGCAGTCATGTCGTATGTTTTTGTGAACTTCTCAATCTCGACTGCATGATCAATCTCCCTGAACAAAGTCCTTATGATGGAGTTCTCTTCCGTACGGTCTTTGACTATTTCAAGCAGCATGCGCTTGATACTATCGTAAGCTTCAATTACAGCACACCTCCTGTACTCACTCTTGCATATCTTCTTCCAGGGCCACCTGTCAGGTGCATCCACCAATTCTTTTGCTTGGCTGAGAGCTAGCAGAAGCTCATTGCAAAGGAGTAAGCATGGCCATGTGATAACTCTAATGTTCCACGTGTTTGCTGGCAGTTCAAGTAGCTCAACCTCCTGGTTACTGACTATATATTCTTCCCTGAACGTCGAAATAATCTCATTCCATATCAAAGCGAACTTGTGTGCCTCCACCTGATTCGACTCAAGCTTCTTGTAAGCTGAACCCAGTCCATACCGTAGCTTCAAACTGCGAACTGCATCATCGAACCTGTTTTCCAGTGAACCCCTAGTCCTGAATAATTGCTCCTCCGTCATTGAAGAACTGAGGATCAAAGTATACTGAGTTCCTACATCAAGTAATGATTGAATAAAGCGAAGACCTCCCCACGTTATGAATACCGTGAGACACTTAGCTTGCATATTTCTCTTTTTCAACGCTTCCCAAGGATAAGTGGAGTTACTGTCCCAAGCTACAATGATAGCAGCTTGCAGAAACAATATATGCATTATCCAGAGTCTATCAAAACTTCGAAATAAATTCCAGAAAGATCGTTGCTCAACAAACCAAGTCTTTCCAACTCTCTTATTTTTACCAGAGGTAACAAAAAAATTACTCCCAACATCAATTGCCCATTTCAGACGCTGAAAACAACGTTTACTCCAAAAATATTCATTAATATCATCATAATTCCTCCAAACAGAATGAGGAGCAGTACCATTCCGACTATTCTCAACTTCAGCTTTAATCGTATGTAACATATCTTGCTTTGTTATATGCCTTGCCAGAGCTGGTATGAACTTGGGTGGTACAGACAGGGGTCAATGAGCTTCATTGTACTAGACAAAACTGGTATGACCAGTTGAAAAGAGATCAATTGTTAGAAATTATGTCATCTATTGTTAAAAATTCTGTCAATTCGCTCACTAAATTCACTGTTATGGTTGAGTAGATTACAAGGAAGCTGTTGGGTTCACGTCTTATGACCCAACAATTTGGGATGCCCCCTATCAAATGTGGGGAGCCAGTTATCAGCAGCCCTTTTTTGTTTTGTTAAAAGAACCTAAGGCATCAGGAGACGCGTAAGAACTTCACTTCTTCATTTTTTGGTCGTGAGAGAAAAGAGAGGAAGAAGAAAAGAGAGTGAGTGAGATAGAGAGATTAAACCACCAATTTTTGGTGAGATTGAAGCATCTTGAAGAGAAGAAGAAAGGGTTCTTGTTAAAGGATCTTTGGCTTGTTGTGGTGAAGATTGATTCATCAATTTCCACATCTCTTTAAAGGGGGAAAAATCTAGGGTTTGTTCAAACCCTAGTAGTAAGTTTCTAAATCACTTCCTATTGTCAAATTGATAGTGTCTATTATCTATTTGGTGAATGAATTGTTGATCCATCCTTAGGGATGAGTGTAATTTAGGCAAATTGGTATCCAAGTGCTATAGGCACCTTGAAGAAGAGTGTATCCCCAAATTGGGAGAATTGTGTGTAACCCATTGTTTGATTATAGTGGAAGATTTGCCCGTGGTTTTTTACCCTTCACCTTGGAGGGGTTTTTTCCACGTAATTGTCGGTGTTGTGTGATTGTTTCCATATTGCGTAGTTTGTTGTTATTCCGCATTTATATATCATTGCTTGTGTAGGTTTCGTATTAGCATAGCGGCTCGGATTTCGTAAGCCTCCCCAACAAGTGGTATCAGAGCTTTTTGGTTGAGCTAATCCTGTGCAATGGCGGAAGCTAGCACTAGTAATAGAATGGTCAATTTGACCGGTGAGAACTTTGTGATATGGAAGGTGAAGATGGAAGACTGGTTATATTGTAAAGATCTCTATGGTCCAATAGAGACTAAGGGAGTAAATCCTGAGACGACAAGTGAAGGCGATTGGAAGGTTACTAATCGAAAAGCAGTCGGTTTTATTCGTCAATGGATTGATGATGGTATTTTTCATCATGTGGCTAGTGAGACACTAGCATATTCTTTGTGGACCAAGTTAGAGGAGATATATGATCAGCAGTCTCCTTGTGAAAAAGCTCTTCTATTCAAAAGGCTTGGAAAGTTGTGTTACAAGGAAGGGAGTTCAATGGCGCAACATTTAAATGAAATGAAGGGCATCATGAATCAGCTTACATCTATGGATCTCAAAATTCCTGAAGAGGTTCAAGCTTATTTGTTGTTAAATAATTTATCAGACAGTTGGGAGCCATTGAGGAATTGTATCAGTCATTCTTCTCCAGACAAGAAGTTGAACATGACTGTTGCAACTAGCAGTTTGCTGAGTGAAGAAGTTAGAAGAAGGTCATTAGACTCATCTCATTCAGAAGCTCTTGTGACATAAAATCGGGGTAGAAGAAAAGATAGAAGACAAGTTGGCCGTAGCAAGTCAAGGGGTAAATCAAAGTCTAGAAAGGAAGTTTAATGTTGGAACTGTCATACGAGAGGTCATTATTCAAATGAATGCAGAAAGACGAAGCAAGAACACAAGAAGGGGAAAGGAAATGATAACCAAGACAATGGTGTTGCAGCTACTGTGAGAAATGATGATATCATTGTATTCTCAGATTGTAATGATGTTTGTGTGAGTTTTGCAGTTCGATTCAAATGGATAGTTGATTCAGTGCATCTTATCATGCTACTCCTCATGAAGATGTATTTACCTCCTACAAGGCTGGTAACTTTGGGTCAGTCAGAATGGGCAACTGTGGTGTTGCGAAAATTGTAGGAATGGGTGATGTGAAGGTTGAGACCAGTGTTGGTTGTACGTTGGTTCTCAGAAATGTGCGACATGTACCAGATCTTCATTTGAATCTAATGTCACTAGGAGTGTTAGATGATGAAGGGTACAACAATCACTTGAGTGATGGGAAATGGAATCTAAGCAAGGGCACCATGTTTATTGCAAGAGGCAAGAAGTGTGGCACATTGTACAAGACACAAGTGAAGGTGTTGAAAGGTGAGTTGAATGTTGATGACAAAGATTCAATCTCCGAGCTGTGGCATAGAAGACTTGGTTATCTTAGTGATAAAGGAATTCAAATCCTCACCAAAAGACAAGTTTTGCCAAATGCCAAAGGTATGCAATTGGGTAAGTGTACTCATTGTTTAGTTGGTAAACAAACTAGAGTTTCCTTTCATAAAGCTTTACCCAAGCGCAATTCTGGTATTATTGATCTTATTCATTCTGATGTATGTGGACCTTTAAGGGTCAAAACACTTGGTGGTGCTGTTTATTTTGTTACTTTCATAGATGATGCTTCAAGGAAGGTTTGGTCATATGCAATCAAGACCAAAGATGATGTTGTTCCTGTGTTCAAGATGTTTCACATCATGGTGGAAAGAGAAACAGGCAGAAACTTGAAATGCCTTCGTTATGACAACGGGGGAGAGTACATCAGACCACTTGAAGTGTATTGCAAGAGCATGGGTATACGTCATGAACAATCAGTACCGAATACTCCACAACATAATGGTGTTGCAGAGAGGATGAACCGCACTATTCTTGAGAGAATCAGGTGCATGTTATCTTATTCCAAGTTGCAGAAGCATTTCTGGGGTGAAGCAATGAATACTGCTCTGTATTTGATAAATCGATCTCCTTCAAGACCGCTAGATGGAGAAGTAGCAAAAAAGGTATGGAGAGACAAAGAGCCTACTGATGATCACTTGAAAGTGTTTGGTTGCAGGTCATTTGTTCATATCCCAAAAGATCAGATATCAAATATTGACGACAAAGCAAAGCAGTGTGTGTTCCTAGGCTATGGAACAAAGAAGTTTGGTTACAGATTTTGGGATCCAGTTGAGAAGAAGGTTATCAGAATTAGGGATGCAGTATTCCTTGAAGACCAGATTATTGAAGACTTTGAGAAGATTGAGATGCCAAAGCTTCAAGACGATATAACCTTGGATCCAAATCCAGTTGTTCCTACTCTTGGACAACATGATGATGATGTTGATGGTAATGTGAATGAAGATGAAGCTCATGAAGATGTTCCAGTGGGTGATGTTGAGCAAGAAGTGCAGCAAAAACAACAACCATAAGCTGAGTTGAGAAGATCCAACAGAGCCAGATTACCTTCAACAAAGTATACACCACATGAGTACGTGATGCTCACAGATGAAGGTGAACCAGAGTCTTATGAAGAAGCTCTTAGTGTTCCTGAAAGTCAGAAGTGGCTGAAATCCATGAAAGAATAGGTTGGCTCTTTAGATGAGAATGACACTTTTGATTTGGTTGACAAGCCTGAGAACCACAAAATTCTGAAGAACAAGTGGGTGTATAGAATCAAAACTGAAGATGGTAACTCACAACCAAGGTACAAAGCACGCTTAGTTGTGAAGGGTTATTATCAGAGAAAGGGTGTTTACTTCAACGATATTTTCTCACCGGTGGTGAGATTTCCTTCTATTCGGGTTGTCTTGGAAATAGCCGCTAGTTTGGATCTTGAGATAGAACAACTAGATGTCAAGACAACATTTCTTCACGGTGAGTTGGAGGAATATGTGTACATGGCACAACTCGAGGGTTTTGAAGTCAAAGGCAGAGAGCACATGGTGTGAAAGCTAAAGAAGAGTCCATATGGTTTGAAGCAAGCTCCAAGAATATGGTACAAGAAGTTTGAATCGTTCATGAAGCAACATGGGTACAAGAGGACATCTTCAGATCATTGTGTATTCATTCAAAAATTTGTGATGGTGATTTTCTTACTATTTTGCTATATGTTGATGACATGCTTATTGTTGGCAAAGATAAGAAAAAGATTGACAGGTTGAAGTCATATCTGAGAAAGTCTTTTGCTATGAAATAATAGGGTGCAGCAAAGCGTATTCTTGGCATGGAAATCACTCGTGATAGGAAAGCGAGGAAGCTATGGTTATCACAAGAAAGGTACATTGAGAAGGTGTTGCAAAGATTCAACATGGACAAGGATGAACCGGTAAGTTGTCCACTTGCAAACCATTTTAAGTTATCTCGTGATCAATGTCCTGTGAATGATGTTGAGAAACGAAAGATGGAGAAAATTCCTTATGCTTCCGCGGTTGGTAGTTTGATGTATGCAATGGTGTGTACAAGGCCGGATATATCTCATGCAGTTGGAGTGGTAAGCAAATTTCTATCAAATCCAGGTATGGAACATTGGGAAGCAGTGAAATGGATACTACGGTATCTAAGGGGTACTTCTAATATGTGTTTGTTCTATGGAGGTGACAAGCCAGATTTAGTTGGTTACACAGATTCAGATTTGGCAGGTGCTCAAGACAGTCTCAAGTCGACATCGGGATACTTATTTACCTATGCAGGGGGAGCTGTGTCTTGGCAATCCAAGTTACAAAAATGTGTGGCATTGTCTACTACATAGGCAGAGTGCACTGCATCTACAGAGAGTTGCAAGGAGATGATATGGATGAAGAAGTTTGTTAGAGAACTCGGTGTGAAGCAACAAAATTTCATCGTTTACTGTGACAGCCAGAGTGCCATCCATCTCAGCAAGAATTCTAGTTTTCACTCGAGGTCCAAGCACATCAATATTAGGTATCAGTGGATACAAGAAGTTCTCGACGAGAAGGTCTTGTATATTGAGAAGATCCATACAGATGACAACGGTTCTGATATGATGACAAAGTCGCTACCAAAATACAAGCATGTGTATTTATGCAACAAGGCAGGTTTGGCGGTGACGGGTACCTTATTATAAGTCGTGAGGGGAAGATTATTGGGTTCACGTCTTATGGCCCAACAATTTAGGATGCCCCCTATCTAATGGGAGGAGCCAGTTAGCAGCAGCCCTTTTATGTTTGGTTAAAAGAACCATAGGCATCAGGAGACGCGTAAGAACTTCACTTCTTCATTTTTTGGTCGTGAGAGAAAAGAGAGGAAGAAGCAAAGAGAGTGATTGAGATAGAGAGATTAAACCACCAATTTTTGGTGAGATTGAAGCATCTTGAAGAGAAGAAGAAAGGGTTCTTGTTAAAGGATCTTTGGCTTGTTGTGGTGAAGATTGATTCATCAATTTCCACATCTCTTCAAAGGGGGAAAAATCTAGGGTTTGTTCAAACCCTAGTAGTAAGTCTCTAAATCACTTCCTATTGTCAAATTGATAGTGTCTATTATCTATTTGGTGAATGAATTGTTGATCCATCCTTAGGGATGAGTGTAATTTAGTCAAATTGGTATCCAAGTGCTATAGGCACCTTGAAGAAGAGTGTATCCCCAAATTGGGAGAATTGTGTGTAACCCATTGTTTGATTATAGTGGAAGATTTGCCCGTGGTTTTTTACCCTTCACCTTGGAGGGGTTTTTTCCACATAATTGTCGGTGTTGTGTGATTTTATCCATATTGCGTAGTTTGTTGTTATTCCGCATTTATATATCATTGCTTGTGTAGGTTTCGTATTGCGCATAGCGGATCGGATTTCGTAAGCCTCCCCCAACAGAAGCTGCTAAGGCATGTCCATTGACAATGATATACTAAAACCTATGAAGAGACTACACTACAGAGGAGCAATGTTCTGTGATGTATAGAGAAAATAGCAGCAGAAAACAATCATAGATTACAAACGGAATTAAGACTCGAGAATTCTTTGAAACAGGTATTGGCTGATGCAAAGCTATGATTTTTGTTTCCTCGCTAGTAAATATGGTGGAAGAAAAGATGGAACAATGCAGGCAAACCCTAAACATACAAGCACCAGCACTCCAACCCAGATAGATTTGTGTGGGATCCCAAGTAGAAGCTCATCACAAACTGTATATAAACGATCAATAAACAACAATAATCAATCACAAGAATTTAGATATTAAAAATGTGTATATGACTATGAAATGCTACTTGAATCTAATGCGGAAGAAAAGTTATGAGATCAAGAGGTATGCTAGTATTGAGATGCTGAGCACAGTGCGGTTATAGATTTAGTGGTTCGCAATTTTTACAGGTCGCGAGTAATGGTCTCTACTCTCTAGAGTTGGTACATAAAATAGCTTTTTCTAGACCTGGATCAAATTTACTCTACACATGCGCCAGAGTGTATGTCTTCATGTTATGCAAATAAGCTTGAGAGATTGCTCTGATGTTGATTATGGAATGGCTTGCCAGTCCATGATGTGGACGGTGCAGCTGTAGATGATCGTTCTCTCCTTGGACGCCTGAGGTGGTCTCCCCCAACATTTTTCCTGAGGTGGTTCCGTTAAAGGTGTCGTTCTTAATTTGGACACTTTGTCACAATGGAGCTCCAACAATGGATTTTCTTTTGAAAGCAGGTTTGGTCAGTGATAGTAATTGTACTCTTTGCAATAATATGGAGGAGACTCAAAACCACTTATTTCTTCACTGTCAGGAAACAAGGAAGCTCTGAAATTACTTTCTGTCAAGCTTTAATGTGAACTGGGTCTTCTCAAATTCGGTGAAGGAAAATTTATGGGAATGGAAGAGTAGAAGAAGCAGTTCTATGGTGAAGAAAATGTGGGGGATACTTCCTTTCGCAATCTGGTGGAACATTTGGAAGGAAAGAAATTGCAGACTTTACAACAACAAAAAAAGGAATTTGGAGCAAATAATTGTGTCTGTCAAATGCACTTTGTTCAATTGGTCAAGACATACAAAACTTTTTGAAGGTTATTCTTTAAGCACTCTCATATGTAATTGGAATGCTTTTATTCATAGCAGCTAATTTGTGTTCTTTGTTTCATTCATTTCTTTGATGAGTGAAGCACTTTTTCAATATATTTTGCCCTTTTCTTTTCAAAAAAAAACTTTTTCCATATGCAAGAAGAAAAATATGGATGGGGATTAAGTGCCAAGAGCATATATAGGCTCCATATATCCGACAGATGCTTGAAACTGCTTAGCTAGTCGTAATCTTTTAAACCCCCACGCCCACGGCCCTGCCATAGTTTGTGTTGGTATCCGCTTAAAAAGCAATTCAAGAAGGTAAAAATTCTTTTATAATTTTGTATAGAAGAAGTGAACAATAATTTTGGTAATAGACTTTTCGGCCCTAATTTGGTGTTTGCAGTCTAGCCATATTTTATCTCGCAAGAGGAGTATTAAATATACACGCTTGACAAAAAACTCGAAAGAACTTCCGAGTCAAATGTGGTAAATAGCACAATGGCGGAATTGGAAAGGAAGCAAAATATAAATCGGGTTGGATAACTCAATACTTCCAGCATTAAACAAGTTAGGCACTATATGGATTCTATAATGAGGCCTGCTCGGTTATTTCAAGAAGTAGAAAAAGACATGGAATTGGACAGACGAATTTTTCAGCTTGAGCCTTGAAGTGATCTTGAGGTTAAATAGTCCCATATTGGACGATGCAATTTCGAGTTTCTTGTTTGTGTTGTCTTAGGTTTGTACTCATGATCGCCAATTGGCAATGGATTTGATTCTCATTCTAATAGTCCTACATGGGCTATCAGCCATTTGCGAAAGCATTATATCACAAGTGTGTGATAGATGGCTGCTGATTGTAGCCAGCTTAGCTTTACCGAGCCTCTGGTAGCTTGGCTGAGCCTCTCCATCCTTTGTTGATTGGTTTTTTAACTTTTGTAACTTTGTGTAGCTAGCTTAGCTAACATCTAAATTAAACAAAAAGTTTTTTTATGATTTTTGATAGGGGGAAAGCTGACCTCAGTCTAGCCTATTTGACTTTGGGTCAATATTGGGTGGAAAAAAGTACGAGCTTTCCCCCTATCAAAAATTATGGTTGAAGTTCAATATGCTATACGACCCTTTACCTTGCATAACCGTAGCCCATAAAAATCCTATCAATTTATTTTGTCGCGAACAATAAATTAGTTGTACCTTGGTACAGTAAAATGACCTGTTGAATTCCAATCAAATTAACAAAATAGTTATGCTTCAAAACTAAATAAACAAGTTTATTACGAAGAACTCATTAGTTACTGCAAAGTATTGCAAAGGAGTTCACCAATAAAAGAAACAATTTATCGGACACCAATATTAATTCTTGAAAAATAATGATTGCACATGACCGCCTTTCCAATTGTTTTAGATTCTCGGCAATTTTCTTCCACAACCTGTCATCTTCAACTTACTACCGTCCTCCAACATAGCTTTGTACACACAGTAAGTAGTTGCTTCCCATCATCTGTGCAGTCGTAAGTAAAGTAATAAGTAAAAATAAAACACATTAATTGAAAGTACAATCCAGTAACTTAACTTAAGATATATATGTATATATATAGAGAGACAGACGAGTTTATGATTGCATTTAAGACTAGTATAGCTAAGTCATGCGGCATATGCTAAAAAGTGGATACAAGTTTCTTATTGGGTACTGCCAACCTCATATACTTATCTCTTTGCTACATAATTAATAATGATGCTACTTACACTAATATATACTAGAATTGAGAAATAAATTGATGCGTACCTTTCTGCACAAAGTAAGCTGTCCTCACCACTTACAAAATAGCGTTAATTATCCAAATTAATTGTTCCCAGGCTTTCATCTTCACTACTGGCCTTTCCTAATTTCGAGATTGCTTCATAAACTGTAATTCTCTTCTTGTATAAGGTTAACCATTCACGTCCACACTCGGTCAATTCTTCCTCTGCAAAATCATATGATGGGTATGGAGGGATTGGCGCATTGGGTTCCATCTGCAGACTAACGAAATGTGATCGATAAACATAACCCATAAAGATGATCCTACCCTTTTTCCTAGTGGAAGGTTTAACATGGTTTGGCACAAAAGTGTTTCTGCCATGCTTGCTGTATATAACGACGACGGTTGTGAATGTCTCGGCTATAATAAAACCAGCTTCAGGCAAAGTGATCCAGTATTTCAAATCCATATCAACACCACTAATTGGGAAGTCTACGTGCTCCATCAAGTCTTTAAACCCCTTGACATCCCACATCGATTGATAGAAAAGTCTCAATTTTTTTAGATTTTTTACCATCTCCTGTCTTACATATCTCCATGGTGCTTCTACATTCTTTGTCAGCAATTTCAGTTGTTTGGCCACAACCCAGTACCCACAATGTCCATCCTTCTTCACATCTTCAATGTTACTTACAAAAGGCTGAATATCTAATGGCAATTGAACCAAGTAATATTCATTAATTGGTTGTTTGGTTGCCACCGTTTTAGCTTGTGATTCCCGTGGTTTGCATGCCTTCTTCAGCACCGGCTCCTCAGTACACGATAAAGAATATTTAACAAGTTCAAATTCTGATAAGTTCCTTCTTGTTGATTTTTTCTTCGCCTGCTGCAACTTTGTCGGTCTACCATATTGTACTTCAGACACTTTCGGTTCTTTAAGACAATTTGTCTTCGGATTTCCAAGCACTCCGATCTCTGATTGCATGATATCTCTTTGAGTGTCAGTTGAAGCATCCCACACTTTATTAATAGCTTTTATTTCCGGCAGATCTTGAAATGCTTTTGTTGTCCGCTCTTTCACTGGAGGAGTACTTGTCAATTGTCGATAAAACGGATCGATGGCACTTAGAGGTATGAAACCATGAGAAGCCTTTAATTGAAGCAACATGTGTGCACAAGGTAACCCATTGGTTGTACGAATCACACACCCACATTTTTTGAAATCCGATCCATGCTTGTCAACGCGTCTTAACTCATCAATCAAAAGCCTCAAACCTAATTGCGACACATTATTAAGAAGCATCTGAAACATTGGTTGTCTTGAAAAATTATGCATGGTTCTTGTTGCACTATCTTCGAAGTCACTTTCAATTTGCACAAAATCATTTTCAAACCTCATATGAGCATTATACCAACAAGTAACAAATGACCCTTGTGATGTTCCAAAGTATTTTTTCAGTGCACCATGTGCACTTTCAACCCTACTTGTTGCGACATTGTTGTAATGTTTAACATTATTAGTCCATGCCCGAACAAACTTCTATGTGAACTTATCCAAATAAGTCTCTGTCACATACTTCACAGATTCTCCGTATTCAGGAGACCATCTAGCAAAAAACCTTTTATACCGGTCATGATACTCATCTACGATTAATGACCAACAAAGGGATTTCCAGTCGTCCATAAAATTATCAAACCACTTTTGGTTTTTCTCTTTCTCAGCATCTTTATCTTTTTTATCTTTTTTAGCATCTCTGTCAGTATTCTTCACAATATCTCCCATTTCTTTGTTTTCTTCATCTGGGTTATCCCTAACAATTCTAAAATGCTTTGCACATTTTGCATAAACATTATTTCCGATATGCCATGTACACAAAAGATGCGATGCCATTGGAAAGACGTGCTCAACTGCAGTAGCCAAGCCGACATCTCCATCGGTTACGACAACCGAAGGAATCTCATTCTCTAGATACAAACCCTTAACGCATTCTAAAGCCCAAATGTAGTTTTCAATTTTCTCTCTACTCATGAAAGCAAGTGCAACTGTAAACGTCTTTCCCGTAGATGTATGAGAGACCACATGGAACAAAGGCAACTTATACCTATTGGTTTTGTAGGTATTATCGAGTAGAATAAACTGATGGAAACACCGGGCTAATAAAATATATTTAGGGTGAGCAAAAAATAGATCAGTTACCTCGTTTGTTATAGAATCACGTTTGTGTTTAACTGTGTACTTGTGTTCTTCTGACAAACTTCATGAATTATTGCATTATTGACCTTCCCTCATTCCAAATCTCTTTAAGTTTAGTTTTAGCATTGTACACGCTTCTTATAGTAGAATAATTATCCTTGTTATCCTGTTTTAGCGAAGTTAGAATATTTCGAGGTTTAGCACCAGCCACATTAAAGCTGTCAACTTTCTTGAATTCTTCGTCCTTCAACCTTGCTACGTATGCATGTCCCGTAAGAGTTTTAGGGAGATCATGATTATGAGAACCACACTTTACCCGAACACGCCATTTTCCATCATCTCCACAAAGAGCACTGAGCAAAAATGGGCACCCACGTTTTTTAGTGCCGCAATGCCTTTTCCTCGCATTTGGGGGTTTGATATAGTTTTTACCATTGTGGCTGACGTTCACACCACTTCTCTCGCATTGCATTTCCAAATATGATCCCTTACCATTACTATCTAAATTTTTTGCCCTCGATGATTTGCAAACAACGACGCAGTTCAAAGTTTTGCTTAATTCCATGCACCAATTGCGAACTGCTTCCTTGGACTCAAATACCTAATCAAACATAGGATAACAAATCACATTAGATAAGTATTTCGAAAGAAAAAATCACATTAAATAAGTATTTCGAATGACTGGATTAGAGTTAAAGCCTATGATAATACCCAACGCACCTCATTCGTTGTAAAAAGAACAGTTAAGTCTGAATTGGAAGAAATAGATTGACTGGAGTCATCACATCTATTGTCTGCAATCGGAAACTTATTTCCATGATCGAGAACCTTAATAAATACACAACGCGAAAGTATAAATTGCATATAAAGATAATTATACATTAAACCAGTAAACAAATCAATGGCATATTAGGAACCATATTAAGAGGGGAGAGGAAAAGGAATGAACTTTTAAACAAGTCTTTCACCTCAAACAGTTGATTTTCTTCTACATCTGCATCTAGTTGTATTATACTTGAAGAACTACCAAAATATGTTATTGCTTCGTTTGATTCGCCATTTTCCAGTGATGTAGATTCGTTACGGATGTGATAGTTTTCTCCCATCTTGCTTTACCATCGAGATCAAAGTAATACTGTATTCGTTAAAGAAAATTGGATTGCTAGGTTTTTTTAATGATTCGCCCGGGAACAATAAATAAGAATAAATAGGTTTAATCATCATACGTAACAATAGAAAATTAGGGTTATACGGGTGTGTATTCTCCAACCATAATTTTTGATAGGGGGAAAGCTCGTACTTTTTTCCACCCAATATTGACCCAGAGTCAAATAGGCTAGACTGAGGTCAGCTTTCCCCCTAGTAAAAGTGGCTTTCCCCCTATCAAAATCACTAATTGGTTTTGTAAAATCAAAGTGACGGTACATTTTTTATTTATTTTTTGATCATCGAACCGGTAATAACATAAGTGAAAAATTGCTTGGTAGTTTTGTATGAGAGCAGTCAACAACGAACGTGCAACCACGTAAACATTGAAGCTGTGTATTCGTATAACATGGTAGTTGTTGCTGCAGCCTCTGCAAGGACAAAAGTGCAACCACGAAATTGCTTAGTTACAATGGTTCCAGAGCTGCCGCAATCAATGCACATGAGAAGGCAGATATTGGAACACCGAGCCGGAAGAATTTGGAGAAAGGCGTTACTGGTGTTTGACGACCAGGGAAGAGAGAAGTTGACAAAGCATCAGCGTTGTATTAACTTGTTTCAGGCTTCATCTTAAAGCACCAGCAAAGTTATCAAGATGGTATTTCATGGGTCATTTTGGATGGTGAAGTGGGTTTTCTTGGTGAGTGGATATATGAAGATAGCTCATTTCTGTTAAACTTATCTCTGTTTTTCTTTCTGGTTTGTTTCTTTTTGGTAATGTAAAGCTGGCAAAATCAGTGTTTCCAGTATATGTACATGTAGACATGTAGAATGTGTAAAGTAACTAGCACTACTAGTATAAACATACATCTTGCCTTGCCTCGTTAAATGCCTTGCGAGAGCTGGTTTATGAACTTGGGTGTATAGGCTACGTAGCAAGCAATAACGTAAGAAAATATAGCTAGCTCCGTCATGATGTCAGTAACCGAAATCGAACTCTCACCTTCCAATGTAAAAGAGGGCATGTCCATTGACAATGAGGTACCAAAACCTATGAAGGGACTAACAATCTAAGACACTTCAGAGGAGCCCAAGTCCAATGTTGTGTGATGTATAGAGAAAATTGAGAGCAGAACAAAACAATCATAGATTACAAGCAGAATTTTAGACTTCTTTGAAACATGTGTCAACTGATTGAAAATGGGAAGTTTTGGACACAACCTTACTTGAACAGGATCTGTTCTATAGGCTCGTACCTCGACATCCATGTGTTCTATGGAGACAGGAACCGCAGTCTGGTTGATGAACCATGACCGCACGACCGGAGCGTGATTAATTGTGCACATGCCTATGATCTAGGCCTTGTGGCTATGGAGGTCGTGCGCTTGTCTGACAGACTCCCCCAACATTATTTTTTTTTTGCCTTTTCTTGGCTTTTCTTTTTTTTTAGTGGTGGCTCTACCGATGCATCCAGCTTGATTTAAAAAGGTTATATTAAAAAACCAACCACCGTCCACAAATTTAAAGACATTTGTGTCACACAGCACTAGAGTACAATGGTCTGTTTCACTAGCATAATAATTTCATACAGACTTATTTCTCCCTCCAAAGACACCGCTGTTTCGTTCAATATTCCAAATGTTCCATGGAATTGCGTAATGGATAAAGTTCCAGATTACCCTACAGTTGCCATGCAATTCAATCCCATGCCTCATATAGTTGCAGCACTGTTCTTGGAATCGGCCACAGAAAGCTTCATTAAGAAATCGTAAAATAAATAAAGAAAAAAGAAAAGTGGACCGATAAGTTTCCTAGTCATCCCGTGTTTTCTGTACCGAAGTTAGAGAATCCTTATTTAGATTTCCCAACTTATGATGCAGTACTAATGCATTTTTTATTGTCCCATATCAACAGAAAAAGGCTTAAAAACCGGTTTCATAATTGCATTAGGATTGACAACATATTGCCAATTAGCAGTGAGTTGGATGCCAGAGTCTTATAATCCTACATGGGTTATTAGCAAGAAAAATTATGGAAAAAGTATCGTTATTGCTCTTCTTCATTTACAAAGAAAAAAAGAAAAAAAAAAGTATAGTTGTAGTCCGTTTGGGCCTCTCCACTCATTGCTAATTGGTTTTTATCTTTTAATCTCCACATCTTTTGCCAGTCCATGATGTATGTGGACGGTGCAGCTATAGATGATCGTTCTCATATGGTTCCTTGGATGGGGATTAAGCGTCGTGACCATAGGCTCCATATATCCCATGATATATGTGGACGGTGCAGCTATAGATGATCGTTCTCATATGGTTCCTTGGATGGGGATTAAACGTCGTGACCATAGGCTCCATATATCCGACAGACGCAAAAAAGGAAGTAGACTAATCTGCCTAATTTTGAAAGTGACAGGATCTTTTTTTTTTTTTTTTTTTTTTTGAAACTGAAAGAGGATATATTGAGGAGTTTAAACAATTTCATAGTTTGCTTCCTTCGCTAGTTGTACAGAAATCAAACTAGGGGACCAGATAACCAAATTTTATTCAACTTATCAACTCTAGCTAACTTTGACAGAACATCAACTATTTTATTTGTTTCCTTTCGCACATAAGAACGTTGTCAGGAACTAAAAATCGTAAATAAATTCTTAATATCTCGAATAAGATTATGTATTCTCCAGTCACAGTTATACTTCTCGCCATTCACCGCTTCAGCCACTAGCTTAGAGTCCAGTTTAAACCTAACATGCAACAAGTTCCTTTCTTTTTCCCATGAAATTGCTTCCCACAGACCTTTGCACTCTGCATGCTCTGGACTTACTGACGCAGCTAAGAAGATGCATTTTGAACCCTTGAATGTACCTGCAAAATCACAAGCAATTAGACCAATGCCACTGGTATTATTAAGAAAAGAACCATCAAAATTTATAGTAAGATATCCATTAGGAGGAGGAGTCCAATGCAAGTTAGATCTAATTTGTCTACTTGTATTATGAGAGCGCCTTATAGACATTTCACTATATTCTGAGATATATTTCCTGCAATTTTGGATAATGCAGTCAACTGTGGAAGTAGTTCCTTTGAAAACTCTATCACATCTTTGCAACCTAATGCACCAGGCAATAATTGCAATTCTACAGATAATGTCTTCATCAATTTGACCAGGTTGAAGCTTCATGAAGTGATTGAATATCCATTCTTTGAGAATAATATTAGTTTGAATATGAAGACCCATTACTGCAAACCAGACCATCTTAATGTGAGAGGATTCTAGAATGCAGTGAGAAGAAGTTTCAAGTACTTGACTGCAAAAAGGACAACCGTAATTTCTATCAGTGATAACATGGGCCAACTTATCTCTAGTAGGTAGAACATCCTTCACAAACTTCCATAAGAATTGAATAATTCTAGGAAGAAGAGGTAATTTCCACAATTTTTTGAAAACACTCTTCATACCAGTATTAATTTACTGTCTGATTAACATTTATTCCTCAAACATCTTCCTATAAGCCGACTTTACTGAAAAAAATCCATTATTTTCTAGGGTCCAAACTAATTTATCTTCATAGATAGGAAATATAGAGATGTTGAGAATTAATGTTGCAGTCTGAGCATCAAAAAGAAAATGAATCATATCAGCATCCCATTCAGTAGAATCAGCAGTAAAATATTGGTATACATACTTGTATTGTGCATAATTAGTGCTACCAGTTTTAGGTATAGAAGGAGCATTTAGTTCCATGTATCCAGTTATGTTTCCAGATTGATATACTGTGACCATTACCAACAGACCAAAATCTGTATTTTTGGATGAAATTCAGCTCAAACCTGATGCTTGTCCAGGACCATGTAGAATTAGGTTTTTTCTTGATATCAAATACCTGACCACTTCGAAAATACTTTGCTTGGAGAGATTTTGCACAGATTGAAGTGTTATCAGTACATAATCTCCATGCAGATTTGGCCAGCAGAGCTCTGTTGAATATATGAAGATCCCTGAACCCTAATCCTCCTTCTTCTTTTAAAGTATTAACACTCTTCCATGTTATGAGTTGTCTTCCTTTATTTGACTTCTTTTTCCTCCAGAATTTTTGCTGTGTGGAATTCATTTTTTTGATGGTTGTATCAGGGAGTTTTAAACTTAACATATGATGCACATGGATTGTATTAGTAACATTTCTTATCATTACAAACCTTGTTGACTCTTACATATTGATACATCTCTATTTTGTGAGCCTTGCATCCATTTTATTGTTAAGGATAGAGAATGGTATTTTCTTGTTCCTGCCAATAAAGAAAGGTAAGCCCAAGTATTTTTCTCCATTCAAATTCATTTGTCTTACTTATAGAATACCACTTATTGTTTGACAGTGAGAAGGACTCATATTCTTGCTGAAGTATACTGTAGATTTATGAAAGTTGATTAGCTGGCCAAAGCAGGAGCTAAATTTTTCTATCAACTAAAGTAGCTTATATGTTTGATCTAAATTTGCTTTGCAAAACAAAAGGCAATCAACTGCAAACAATAAGTGATTAATCTTAGGGGCAGATCTTGAGATTTTCATACCTGTAAGTTTTTTTGTAGTTTCAATGTGATTTAAGTTCCTAGAAAAATCCTCCATTGCAAGGATGAATAGATAAGGGGATATTGGATCCCCTTGTCTAATGCCTCTGGAAGGTTTGAAAGAAGAGGTTGGAGAGTCATTTATCATAATTTCAATGTTTATAGTTGAGATACACTGAAACATGAGATGGCAAAACTTCTCATGGAAACCAAAAATTTTTAGAACTTCAATCAAGAACACCCATTCCATCCTGTCAAAGGCTTTTGACATATCCATTTTTAGAGCTAAATGACCAGATCTCCCTTTCTTCTTTTTCATGGTTTCAATTAAATCTTGCACCATACAAATATTTTCGGAGATCAATCTCCCAGAGGGGATATAATATTTTCCATGTGTTTCTTGAGCCTTAGAGCTATAATTTTAGATATCAACTTGTAAACAGTATTGCAAAGAGAAATAAGTCTAAAGTCTTCAGGCTTTTGAGCTGAGTTGAATTTGGGAATGAGAGTGACTGTGGGTGCAGTTTAGTTTTTTCAATAGAAAACCTGAGTGTAAAAAAGCTTGTACCACTTTGCGTATATCTTCTTTCACAATAGGCCATTGGGATTGATAAAAACCAGGTGGAAATCCATCTGGACCTGTAGAGGTCCAAGGCTCCATTGACATAAGAGCATTATATATTTCTTGCTCATTTGGAATGATAACTAACTCCTTATTGTCCTGCTGACTGATACAAGAAGGAATATGCTAAAGATAATGAAAACTATCTGCTGGATTTGTCTAAAGAACTGATATTCTTGAAATGATTAACTAACAGTTTCTCAATAGTGACATGATCTTTAATTGGGTCCAAGATGCCAATTTTCAACACCAGCTGCAACAACGTCAAGCTTAACTCTTGAGGCCCTCCCAAGACGTTGTTTGGTATCTTTTCGAATGGATTGAAAGATCTTCATATTGGAATGTGATAAATAGCGTCATAGTTGAATTAGAAAAGAAGCAAAATATTAATCGAGTTTGTATAACTCAATACTGGAAACATTAACCAAGTCAAGCACAATAAGGATTCTACAATGAATCCTGCTCGGTTATTTCAAGAATTAGAAAAAGGCATCGAAGGACGGATAATTTTTTTAGCTCGAGTCTTGAAGTAATCTTAAGGTTAATTAGTCCCATATTGGACGATGCAATTTCGAGTTTCTTGTATGTATTGTCTCAGGGTTGCATTATTAATTTCCAATTGGCAATGGATTGGAATACTCATTCTAATATATCCCTACATGGGATATCAGCCATTAGCGAAAGCATTATATCTCACAAGTTGCCATCAACCATTAGCGAAAGCATATTATATCTCACCATGAAAACTTGACTTACTGTGTTTGGAATTTTATGGATGTCCAAATTCAATTCGAAAGACAAGTACGTACCATATTAAGACTTTTTTTTTCTAAATTAATACATAAAGGGAAGAAAAAGAAACAAATTAAATAAATCTACATATCTCACAGGTTGCCATCAATCATTACCGAAAGCATATTATATCTCACCAGGAAAACTTAACTTACTGTGTTTGGAATAAAAACTTGAATTACTGTGTTTGGAATTTTATGGAAGTCCAAATTCAATTCGGAAGAAAATTACCTACCATATTAAGACTTTTTTTTTCCCCAAATTAATACATAAAGGGAAGAAAAAGAAAGAAAAAAAATCTACATATCTCACAGGTTGCCATCAGCCATTAGCGAAAGCATATTATATATGACCAGGAAAACTTGACTTAATGTGTTTGGAATTTTATGGAAGTCCAAATTCAATTCGTAAGACAAGTACCTACCATATTAAAACTTTTTTTTTTCCAAATTAATACATAAAGGGAAGAAAAAGAAAGAAAAAAATCTACATATTTCTGCAAAAATAAAAGTAAAAAATAAATAAAATTCACACATATTTATAACATTTTCTCAACCTATTTAATGCATCGAGACGGTATGGGGAAACACCAAATCGAAAATGCATCGCCACGGAATGGGGCACACAGCAAATCGAAAATATTGTTATAATAAAATAATGCCCGGCGCTACGAGTAGATAATAACTCACTGTCTGACACTACTTCTAATTGGTATGTGCATGCAGGCTAGGAACTCAGATAGTCCTACATGGGATATCAGCAACCTCAAAACTCTGTGGCAAAAAATATATCGAGCCTCTCCATGCATTGCTGATTGGTTTGGGTATTAATTTCATTCTCAGCTAAGTGGAATTGGTATTTTACTCGAAAAAAGGTAAAACCAAAATCCAATTATAGTCAAATCTTAATTAGTTTTAGTTTTAATAAGTGCAATTCAGACCTGCTTCAAAAATTCGGACAATATGATATATCTTGAACCAAGTATACTCAATGAGTAGCTAGCTTGTTTGTATGTTCTGTAAGAGCTCTGCAAAATACTCCATTTAGCCTCAAAAACACCACCAAAATTTATCTTGTGAAATCATGTTGGAGCTGTATTTTTAGGGCAATTCATATGGAAATGACCAAATAAAATCTTTTTTTGAGTCAGGTTACACGTTTTTCCACTATGGTAAAAGAAGTGAACGGTTGATCATCAAGCGCAAGGATGAATAACATATCCCGCGTGTGAAAGTTACACGCGGCGTTTGATCCACAACCGCGGGCATGAAAAGAAAAAATTCCAAAGTTTAAATATCCAACGGTTCTTCTGCCAACAACTATAACTTTTACACCTATAAATTCCTTCATCTAAATTCATTTTCACTCACACCACTACTATCTCTCCTTCTAAAATTCTTCTAAACAAAATTTAAACACCGCTTACTTCTTCCTAAACTAAGACTTGATACATAATGAGCGAATTGATAAAAAAAAAGCGGTCCATACTTTGAGGCACAAAAGAGATCGAAGACATGAACCGCTACCGCGACCTACCACATATGTAGATTATACTCAAAATCAGGAAGCAGACGTTTCTTCCCCGAGTGTCGTTTCTGCTCCATAATTAGTCAAGGTCATGTGTCGGGGCATCAATAGCGGTCTGAGATTTATTATAGAATGAGAGGTCAATTTCATGACTTAAAGGTTGTTTATGAAGGTCTACACTCTGCAGTCCGAGAAAAGGTTGACAGATATCCTTGGCGTGTGATTTATATGGTGAATCCAAGAAAACACAACAACAAAATTGCGAGAGTATTGGTAGAAAGGTGATGGCCGACGACACACACGTTCCATTTTCTGGATTTTGAAATTGGTAAATTTGTTAACTTCACTTAAAATTTATTTTTAAAATAATTATAAAATTATCAAAATAATTAATTATAGTTGATATTATTCTTGTAATATGAATTACGCCCTTGAAATGTATTTCATTTGTGGGATTTCAAATGGAGTGGGAGATCCTATACCATTCAACCAAAATGAATGAATGTCAAATAGCCGTTGGAAAACGCTTCTTCCCTCGTTTATGGAAGCACATGTACGTGAAGATCATATAGATTTGAAAGGAAGTGGACTATTATGTTCAGTGTTGAAGCGTTTCCTTAACCGAAATAGAAACTCAAAAAATGTAGATGACTATCCTGAACTCGAAAGGGTGTTTATCTTATGGTTACTGGGTCAGAAGCTCATATTGGTTGGCTTGAAGCGTTAGAAGATCTTGACAAAGCACCACATTATGATTGGGGCTCTGCAATTTTATCAAAAATATATTGTGGGCTGGATCAAGCGTCTATAGGTATAGCTTACTTCACTGGTTTATGTGGCATCATAGAGGTAAATATCCAAATTATTATTTTTAAATTTCAAGAATTTTATGAACAAATGTAGATTAAGTCAAAATACTAAATTATGGAGTAATTTGTAGTATTTGTGGTATGCCTACTTCCGTGCAGGTAAACCAATTCCTAAAAAAAATAGCCATTGATTTCCAATCATGGACATGTACTTCAATACCAACTGGGAGAAGGACACTGGCAGCGATGTCTATGTTTCCAGTTTTGTTTAGAGGTATCAATAGATGACTCAGAGCCATAGGAATGTTGTTCTTCACCTTTACATTTTTTTTTCTTGAGTATTGTTGTAATGATATATGACGTATTCTTGATTACTCACTCTGTAGAGTTGTTTTATAGAGTCCATAAATGGATAGATGTGTTTGACACCTCGGATGAAGACCGATGTACCAGTTATGTGGGATTTATGCAATTGCAATCAACCCGCCACCACAGATGCAACCCTCCGCATCAAATTTTGATTAGATGAGAATATTTCCATGGGAGAGGTATGAACTAAACACATCGAGGTATATTCACTACAAGAAATCATGCCATCAGCGGCGAGATTCCTAGCGACATAGGGTATTTCATCGCTAAAAAGAATTTACAGCGACCATAGAAATTGTTGTAGCAAAATATCAATTTCAGCGACAGATTTAAAAGTTGTCGCTAAACTGGTCGCTAAATAATTTAAACAACGACCGAATTTGACGTGTGTAGCTAAATCATATGAACAACGACTTAAATCGATATTATCCCCAATTCTTAATTTTAGCGATAATATTAATGGTCGTTAAAAGGGGATTTTAAAGACGTACTTCAATTAGATCGCTAAATCGCCATTCACTAACCCACTACAATCGCCCCCACCAGCCCACAAACTTCCCATCATCTTTAGAAGAAAAAAAAACTAACTATTTTCTGTAACTCCATCGAAACCCTAGATAGAAAAAAATTAGCCTCCACCCCCATGGAAGTCTCCATCTTCTTCTCTCATTCAAGACATAATAGTCAGTTTTCGTTCAACATCTCTCTCATCATAACTGGAGTGCACGAACAAATATTTCGTTTCTTATACAGATTTCAAAGATTCAACGAACTACCTCTGGCCTAGTTTTAATCGTCTGCTTCTTCTTTTTTATGATTCTCGTTTCTATTTGGAGCATCAACTTCCAGGTATACTGTATTGATTTTGCCTTTTAAGTTTTCAAATACTGATTGTGGGTTTTTGTCAAGGGTTGGAACAACGTTTGGGGATTTCCCTTAAGGTCATAAAAACTGTACTTTATAATAGATTTAGACTTAGAGTTTTCAAACTAGTATGATTATGACTTTGGTTTTTTGTTTTATGGATTTGATTTTCTTTAGGGTTGGAGAATTGTTTTTAAAGGCGACGGTGTTACTGGTTTGATAGTTTTATAGGGCTTGATCAAGAAGGCTATTGTTATTGGAAGCATTTGGAGAGGAAAAAGAACTATAAAGACTCTTTAAGTTTAGGTTGATTTTGGTTGAGAGAAGGACTCATCTTCTTGCACGTTCTTAAAGAGGACCAAGATGGTTCCTTCAATCTGGAAATAGTAAGTTTTAGCAACAAAGTTTTTTTTTTTTTTTTTTTTTTGTGATTAGGATATGATGCAATTGTGTGTTCCTACTTTATTGTGTAACATGAATTTCTTTGCATTGGTAAAATGGGACTGCACATAGTAATCTGTATACATAATTGCTTCTCGTGACAGAGTATTACATGTGCTTTATTTTGAATGTTTCGGTTCTCCATGCTTACTTCTTCGCTGTTGAGAAGGGATTCATGTGCTGAGAAAGATCAGTTGACCAAAAGGTAATTTATCAAACTTGGGCTCATGGATATGTACTCTATCTAGGGTTATTTGAGTGTGTCAGGTGGTGAAATGTTTCCTTTTCCTGAACTGCCAAACTGACTGCGTTTTCTTTGTGATGCAGCATCATGGCATACTTATACTACCTTGGATTATGAGGTAGTAACATGTTTCACTGAGCATTCCCTTCTGGATGTTTATACACTATATGATCCATCTCCTAATTATTTATTCATAACAACATAATTAAGTATCTTTGTTTTTTGCATTTCATCTTATATACAACCCTTTAATAACTTCCAGATCAGAGGCAATATTGGGAAGATTAGTAAAAGAAAAGCATCTATTGAGGGTGACATCATCTTAAGGAAAATGAAATATTCAGAATCCCAGAATCCGTCTGTCCGATCTGATGCAGAAGATTTTCTTGGAAAAGCAAAGTGGGAGCTACGTACTTGGCACTAATCATGGTCAAAGGAATGGTCATATACACGGATACACATCTTCAAGAAACATAGCGCATAGGCATATTGATTCTCATTTCGGTTCTTCATTCATTCAGGTACCTATGTTTTGTGCTTATTTACGAATTACATTATATAATTTATATGCTGATACAAATAGTTTTTCTTTAATGCTTCAGAGAAAAGGATTAGAAAAAGGACGTGTCATCTGTTACCCCGTGTTTGTATTGTTATCGTCCTTAAAGAATACCCTTCTTATTTTTATCAACTACATACAGGGCAAGAACGTGCTATTTATTCATTCTTTTTATGTTTTGTTGATCAACTTGACACTTGCAAGTTCCAGCTGTTTCTTTTTTCTTTTGTCTTAGGATTTTTCGTACAGTATGTCCCTATGTGATAGAACACCCTCTTATGTTTTATTGAATCAAGATGTAGCTTGGAGAGTTTACTCGTTGCATAAACTTTCGAATTTTGTACCAGGTTGTTCTCTGTGTAGGAGATTATCTTCTTAGTATTTTACAATATTAAATAAATATGCTAGTGGTAGAACCCCCAATCATCACATTGTTAAAATGTTTTCTGAGATGTTCTTTGGAATTTTCAATGCCAGGCTTGCCGGCTTCTAATTACCAATAGAGCACTCAAGCTGCGCTCTGGAGTTTCGTGTAGGGTATGGTGGCACTATAGGCAGTTTCTGTGAAGACCTTTGGATGGTTGATACAGAGAATATGAGAAGTAAATGCCTTTGTTATTTTGTTACTTTCTAGTCTTTTTTTGTGTGTGTGTAAGTAACTTCATTTTTATAATTTTATTTCACGGCTCCAGTATCTGAGCTGTTTGTAGATGATTCATTTTTTTTTGTAGTCAAGTATTCAAAAGATCTGATGTTTTGAATGTGCTTTTGGGATATTAATGTAAAGTTGAATTCATATTTTAAATGCAATTAAATTTAAATTCAGTTTAAATTTGTTTGCACTTGAGATTTTATTATTTTCGGAATTAAAGTTGAATTCATCTGTTAAATGTAAATAATGGTTACGAAATATTTTGTCGCAGTTGGATTTTTTACCGATAAAACTAAGCTTGTCGCAAGCAAAATAAATTCAGCTATAAATATATGTTGTCGCTAATAAATTATTTTTAGCGGCCAAGATTTTTTTTGTCGGTAAATTTACATTTTCAGCTACCAGAATTGATATTGTCGCTAATGAATATTTGAAGACGAAATCAAAATTTACGTCGTTGTTAACATTCAGCGACGCACTATTGCCGACGATTTACACGACAAGAAATATTCGTCGGTAAAAAGAATTGGCGACGAAAATTGTTCCTTTTGCGACGATGACGTTTGTCGCTGATAGCATATTTTATTGTAGTGATTGATGAAGCGCATCATGTCAGCTGGTACAAGTCGATTGCGAAGCCTGTAATTCGTACAAACAACATGCACATTTATGGATTTGATTTCCAAGGTTTTTCACGCCTGTCTCATGATGCAAATATCGTTCCTATCCAGCCTCCTCCAGAAGATCTATGCTTTATAACCTACCCCACCATGGGTGCAATTTCTTCATCATATTCGTCAAATTCTCCCGAAATCCGTTGGGAGATGCAAAGTATTACATCACAAGGTGAGCCAACCACGATCCACTTTGTTTCCCAAGCTATGGAATGTGATTATACTTACTACAATGTGGATGCCAGTAACGAATAGTTGAAGATACAAGTTAACGATATATTGGCAGAATCAGCAAATGGGGGCTATACACTTGAATTTGTGTAGCAAATGGCAAACATACATAATGTTTGGATTGAGCCCAACTGTAAATGATGATGGGCATTCACAGTCTTCCGATCCTACCAGGAGAAACATATCATGGCACGAGAATTGTAGGTGTAAATTATCCACATATCCACGTGGCAACATCTTAAGCCTTGGTGCACCTAAAAACGAAGAGACGAGAATAATAGAAGGAATATCAGCAGGCGCGAGATTTGAGGAGCCACGTGGATCAGGCGTGATCGCTCTACAGCTGTCGGACAAGACTCGACCCCTGGTTTCTGACAGAGCTGACAAGACAATACAGGGCGGGTCGAACGAGGTGCAACGGTCAAAAGGATAAGAAAGTACGTGTCACATCGGCCCACCACTGAGGCGACAGATAAGACAGGCGACATCGTGCCCATAGAACACCCGAAGAGGTCGGATCGGACAAGAGACAGACGAAAGAATCAAGATGCATCGGCCATACGCATAGAATAAGGGGCGACGTGAGCATGCCCGATCACAGATCTTCATAATAGATGCAACATGACCCACACCCTAACTTGGTTGTATAGAATTTCTCATATAAATAGAGTGACTTGTATCCAAGAGAGGTAGGTTGTAATTTTGGGAGAGAGAGAGAGAGAAACTCGAGTTTACACTAAGGAGAAGAGAGTGAGAAGTAAGTTCATCTTTGTAAGGAAATCCGACTAAGAGAAACATCTTTGTAACACTTTGAAGTAATAAGATTCACCCTTTCACCCCCGTGGACGTAGGTAATCATACCGAACCACGTATATTTTGTGTTCATTGTTGAGTGCTTACTTTCATTTGACTTGAGTAGAAGTTTTCTATCCTTTTGATGTAGTTGGTAGTAAAAATGCATCTACATTCTGGCGCCGACTAAGGGGAGCCGACTAAGATCTCCGGATACCTTGCCGTGAAAACCTTCAGAGACGATCAAAAGCTCCTAAATACACGTTAACATGTTGTAGTTGAAGATACGATGAACTCTGTTGGCCGAAATAATGTTTGCTTTGAGTCATTTGATGTGCATGTAAAGTTAAAGAAGTAGTAGTTTCTTCGAAAGTAGCAGTTCTCGTATTTTCTTCGCCCGTTAACAGTTCGATCATCAAAGAATCTGCATAAGCTCACCAGCGACTAACAGTTCGGGTTAGAAGCTAGATGAAGGATCTGTTGAAAGGAAAATTGTTTGTTTCCGATAGTTGGGTGATATGTAACGTCAAACAAGTCGTTCTCTAGCTACGGTATGGAGTTGAGCATTTAGATTTACCAAGGGTACATGTTTTAGATATCTCCTCGTGTGTTAAGCTGCTAACCAATTGGAGATATTGCCGGCGTTGTAACATAAGTTGTCGGAAAGGTCATGATTAGGTCTTGAGAAAGTGGAGCTAGTACAAACTTAGTTTGAATCTTTGGGTTGCGTGCCATACCATTTAAGCATCATGTGCATAAGTTCAATGATTTGGAGCATGTAGAACAAAGGACAAACTAACTTAAATACATAGGTCGGGTACTGAAAGCGACGTCGTACGGAGAGATAAGGACGAATGAGAAAAACCTGACGCAGATTCAACGTAGGACCAAAACAGGATAGATAGGTGGACCCACCTGAGTGATAGGAAGAAACTTTGTGTCAACAAGAACAGGCGTAATAGTAATCGTTGTGTCAGTCGAACTTTATGGTCTTTTGTTTGAACTTATGTTCCAAAAGTCAGGTCAAAGTAAGGTGTTCTTTGTATTCGCTGACGTAGGTTGGGGCGATACTCAGCTAACTGCGCGAAGTACCCGATGGCTAGCACTTCAGGAACGAGAAGGATGTTGAGGAATCGTACAAGAACTAGCAAGAACATGCGCAGGAAGGGGTAACTGGGACGAGGCAAGAAGACAGTCGACAACCACCGCCCGAGGAATCTCATGCAGATGCGCGAGGAATGCCAATTGTCGAGGAGGAGGTCGATCTGGGGCGAGACGATAACACTCTACCCTTGGACCAAGTTATTTTGACTCAGAGAAGAGTTGAACAAGTTGCTGGGCTCACAGCTTCAGACACCGATGACGATGAGGTAGCGCTTGCAGCACAAGCCCAGAGACAAAGAGCGAGGAAGCAAGTAGAGTACTAGGAAGCCCTAGCGAAAGAGCAAGAGCGTCTCAGGTAGATTCAGCATGGACGAGGAATATCTAGCAATATCGGCCCAATACTTGTTCACACGGTTGGCCATGTAACCGGTCCGATAATACCACCACCACCCCCTTCTGTACCATTACAGCCTCGGCCACACAACCCAAATGGGAATTCTAGTCATGAAAGCACAGACCCGACATTATTGTCCATTTTGGAGGGTCAAAGGAAACAAGAAGCGGCACTAAGAGAGCTCCAGCAACGGAACCTCGCTTTGGAATATGAGAACTTTCAGTTGAGAAATCAGCGAACCAGATCAAGAGGCTCGTCCAACCGAGGAACATCGATTTACCATGACCGATCAGGTCACGCGCCACCTATGATGAGGCCGAGCAACCCTAATCAGTCCGGCTGATCAGGACATCCACCATCGCCTCCGGCACCCCCCACGCAAAGATATGGGCCACCCGATGACTCATCCACTGATGAGGATAGGCGAGGTAGAGACGGGCGACATGATCGAGCAACAAAGGCTAAATTTAAGGAATTGGAGTCAAAAATCAAAGATCTCTCGGGCGGAGGCGAAGAGAACAAATTGGCAGAAATCATGAGCGAAGCCGAGAAGACGCCGTTCTCTCAAGAACTCGAACAAATGCCGTTCCCACCAAAGTGTACATTACCTACATTTCCTTCTAGGTTCGACGGAACAGGAGATGCGATCGAGCATCCGAAGATGTACACCATGTCGCTAATCCAATGGAAGAACAACCCGGTAGTCATGTGTAAATTCTTTCCAGCTAGCCTGGAGGGCGAGGCACGAGACTGGTTCTATTCGCTTCCACCTGGGTCGATTAATGGGTATGAGATGTTAGTCGAAGCCTTCTTTGAGACCTACATGCACAACAGTCGACATCGTCCCAGATTGAACAAGTTGTTCACCCTCGCCCGAAGATTCAGGTAACCCTTAAGAACCCTGACCGATATATGGAGGAATCTATGTACTGACATTGGGAAGGTGTCGGTGGATCAGGACATCTTTGGTTTTGAAAACGCGTTAAGAAGATCGGACCCCATATGGAGAGCCATGTTCTCCGAGAAACCGAAAACCTTAAAGGAGATGAGAAAAATACAGGAGCATTACATCGCTTTGGAGGAAATTCAGGCTGAGTCAAGAGATAGAGGAATACAAGAAGCTAGTGTTGAAGCGGGTACTGAAGCTAAAGCGATCACAAATGACCCTATTAGGAGACCAGAAAATAGATCGGATCCACCCCCGATAAGCAGTGAAAAGAAAGAGTGGATCGCTAAAGGGAAGAAGCCGAGGTAGGAAGCCCGATTGTATACCCCCTAAATGATTCTTTGGAGGAGGTATTCAAGGAAGTCGAGGAGAGAAACGATATCAACTACCCAGCGTCGAGGGGAGTTCAGTTCTAAGAGACCAGGGAGCACCCCGAATACTATCACTACCATTAGTATAAGGGCCATTCCACCAACAACTATCGAGAAGTAAAAGATATCGTTCAGCATCTCATCCGAGATGGGTATTTGAGGAAATTTGTCTGGCACCCACCAAAGCCGATAGCAACACCCGATACACCAGTTCATCAAGTCCGCATTGATAGAATAACTCAGTTCGTGAGCACCATTTCATACTCGGCTACTCAAGACTACACTCTCGGCCCAGTGATTACTTCTAGGATCCATAAAAGGGATCGGGAAGGAAAGGAAATATTTAGCATAGATAAGGCCCTACCTATGGAACCTTGGATGGTGCAACCCATTTCGATTTCGGCCAAGGATGTCCCAGCGAATGGACAAGCACACAGTGACCCATTGGTCATCACCTTACTGATCGAAAATTGTGGAGTAAGAAGTATTCTTGTGGATAGCGGAAGCTCAGTCGAATTGTTATTATACGACACGTTCAGAAGAATGAAACTATCAGACTACATGCTCGTTCCCTCAACGTATCGCATCTATGGCTTCAATGGCACACTAACTATCCCCAGGGGCGAGGTAACCCTAAGGGTTTCGGATGGTGGAGGCTTCCTCGACACACTAACTACCTTTTGTGTGGTCGATGTCGCCTCACCCTATGAAGTGATTATCGGGCGGCCATGGATCGCTGGGATTGAAGGGGTAGCATCGGCATACCACTAGAGATTAAGGTTCCCGACTTGCAATGGAATAGATGAAGTTATGGGCGATTCCCAAGAAGCACGGAAATGTATGCAAGTATATGCAAAAATTAATGAGGATCGTTGAGCTCGGAAAAGGAGAGAGAAGAATAAAGACGAGGAAATAAAAGCTGTGAAGGAATTGGAAGAGGTGATTTCACAAGTGGTCATGGCGCATGAGACCCAAGAGCAAGACCTTTTATAGCAATCAAAGGAAGCAGTTGTCTTCCGGGAAAAAAAATCAAATTTTTCGACGGTCGAACCAACTCGGGAAATAAACTTGGGGACGGTAGAGGCACCAAAGATAGTAAGGATCAGGACATTGTTATCGGACGAATAAGCAAGTCAACTCACGGTGGTATTAAGGGAAAACTTAGACGCATTTGCCTGGGAAGTGCGCGATTTGGAGGGAATTGACCCGAAGGTCTGCTGTAACCACTTAAAAATTAATCCAAAGTTCAAAACAGTTAGACAAAAAATGAGGCGCATCGCACCAGAATTATAGGCAGCAGTCGAGGCCGAGCTGAAGAATCTACAGGAATCCGGAATAATAAGGAACTCCCACTACCCACAGTGGATATCTAACATGGTCGTGGTACCAAAAAAGAAAGGAGGGGTCAGAATATTCATTGATTTCAGAGACTTGAAAAAGGCCTTCCCGAAGGACAGTTTCCCCCTCCCTAGCATAGATCAGCTAGTGGAGTCGATAGTCGGATACGAGGCGATGACCTTAATGGATGGATACATCGGCTACAACCAAATACCATTGGCGCACGAGGACCAGGAGCATACTTCTTTCTTCACACCGAGGGGATTGTATTGTTATACCAAAATGCCATTCGGACTTAAAAATGAGGGGGCTACATAACAGAGATTAGTAGGCGACATGTTTGAAGATAAGATTCATGACACTATAGAAGTCTACATGGAAGACATGTTAGTTAAGATTCTTCGCGCTAAGAACCATGTCCGAGACCTTCGGGAGATTTTTCAGACAATGAGGAAACACAAGATGAAGATTAACCCCGCCAAGTGCGACTTTTGGGTCACATCAGGAAAATTCTTGGGGTATATCATCACCCCTATAGGAATAGAAGCGGATCCCGAGAAGGTCCGGGAAGTCCTTGAAATGCCATCTCCCACGACGGTAAAAGACGTGCAGAAACTAAATGGTTGCATAGCAGCATTGGGGCGATTTGTATCATGGTCATCAGACAAATGCAAGGCCTTTTACGACATTTTGAAGAAAGAAGAAAAATTTCAATGGACGGACGCCAGCGAAGAGGCCTTTCAAAATATCAAGTTACACCTAGCTAGCCTCCCGATTCTTCAGAGGCCCGAGCCGTCAGAAATTCTCACTCTATACTTAGGGGAGACACCCTATGCCATTAGTGCAATGCTAGTAAAATCGGAGGGAAATGTGGAGAAGCCAGTATATTTCACTAGTAAAACATTAAGCCCGGCCGAGATTAACTATACAAGAATGGAGCAGATGGTACTCGCGCTATCTTTTGCTGCTTCTAAGCTCCGAACATATTTTCAAGCTCACCGAATACGGGTACTCACCAAATCGCCTATCGAAGCAGTCTTGGATAGTGCATGGAGATTAGGGAGAATCTCCAAATGGGGATCCATAATCAAACAATATGACGTGGTGTACGATACGAGGACCGCGATCAAAGGGCAAGTAGTGTCCGACTTCTTGGTAGATTTCCCACTCAGTGATGAGGATGAGGTAGAAGGTGTACCGAGAATGATGGAGGAACAAGAGGAACCCGTGGACCTATTAGCAGCCAATAGTCCTACACGATGGGAGGTCTTCGTCGACGGGGAATCAAACAAAAAAGGATCGGGCCTCGGGCTAGTATTTACCACACCAAAAGGGAGAAAGATCGTGCACTCGTTGAGACTAGAATTCAAGGCAACAAAAAACGTCACCGAGTCTGAAGCGGTGATCTATGCCTTACGAATAATTGTGGAGATTGGGATGTAAGAGGTCCGCTTGACTAGCGACTCACAATTAGTAATTCGGCAAATTACGGGCCAATACGCTACACACGATCCTGTGCTGCAAAAGTATTGGGAGCTCGCTCAATTTTACATCAGACAAATACCCAACATTATATTTCGCCACATTTGCCGAAAAGATAACAGGCACTCGGACGCTCTATCATACATCGCCTCACAGTTAGTAGACCCAAGCATCGAAGGCATACGTGTCATGAGGCTTCTTGTCCCGTCTATCCCAGAAACACCATAAGTACGAATCGAGGTGGCCATTAACACAGCCGAGAGATAAAAATAAGGCGACTGGAGAAAGCCAATACATCAATACTTAGAGACGGGTGAGCTACCTAAGGGTCGGCCCGAGATAAACAAAATCAAAAGCAAGTCGGGCGCCTACGAGCTGCACGAAGGGATTTTATATAGGAAGTCTTACTTGGGACCCCTCATACGATGTCTAAGTAAAGAAAAGGACCACATAATCCTGCACGAATTACATTATGGAGCGGCCGGAAATCATAGCTCGGGGAGAAGCTTATCGGCCAAGGCAAAGACAATGGGCTACTGGGTGTACATGAACGGAGATGCGAAGCAGACGGCGAAAGCTCGTGAAGAATATCAGGATTTCGGAAAGAAAATCCATGCTCCGGGAGTACCTTTGATCTCAGTTATAAGCCCATGGCCTTTCCCAAAGTGGGGGTAGACATAGTCAGACCCTTACATATAGGAACCGGGCAAAGGAAGTATTTGATCGTGGCCACAGATTACTTTACCAAATGGGTAGAAGCAGCGCCACTTAGGCACATCCGAGACAAAGACGTTTTCAAATTTATTTGGGAACATATCATTTGCCGCTTTCGGGTCCCTGCATCTATCGTCTCGGATAATGGAAAGCAACTACAAGGCGAGAACATTGATCTCCTGTTCAACACTTACAACATCAGAAAGAGCAAAGCTACCCCGATTTAACCCCAGAGTAATGGGCAGGCCGAGATCACTAACAAGACTATCGTCGATAACATGAAGAAGAAACTGGACGGGGAATATGGCAATTGGTGTGAGGAGATATATAACTGTTTGTACCATAAGTAAAAATACCACTTAATGGGCCAAATTGATCATCTTTTGGGTCCTCATACGAGCCCGCTAACCAGTCAACAAAGGCAGCCCACCAGTCTACACAGACCAGTCAATGGTCAGAATCAGTCAATGGTCAAAGTCGGCCAACATCCGGTTAAGGTCAATGGTCAATGGTCAAAGTCAACGGTCAGTCAATGGTCAAAGTCAACCGTCGGTCAACTATCGAAGTCAGTCACACCCCTAGCTAATTTTCAGTATTGTGGCCATCAACACTGCTAACCAATTCCCAGCTAAAAACTCATCCTCCCTGCCAACCAGTCTCCCCTCATATCGCCAGTAAGCCAATTATGCTGCCGACCAGTCCATCCAGTCAATTGACCCGACCAACTATGCAGTCATCCAACCCATTACGCTGCCAGCCAGCATCCACATATCCTGCCAGCTAGCATCCACCTGTCTTGCCATCCGGTCTCCACCAATCCTGCCAGTCATTAATCAGGCAGTTTCATACAACAATTATGTTGAAGACATTAAGGGGCAGTTTCATGCGGCAGTTATGATGGGAGCATAAATGGGAAGTTTCGTTTAGAATTCATTATGGGAGCATGAATGGGGCAGTTAATGCAATTTATGTTTATGTTGAAATTATATGTTGATTTGTATAAATAGAAGAGCAGAAATCATTTGGAAGGGGTAGCCAATAGGAGAGAAAACTATATGATGTAATACCACTATGAATAAAATTCTTCTCCCCAAGGGGATTCACCCGTGGACGTAGGCAGCCATGCCGAACCACGTTAAACCTCTGTTTCGTTGTTTGCTCTTCATATCATCTCCTAACTCAAAATCCATAGAAAATAACCAATTTCATTGTGTTTCGTGCCCGAAAGTAATTTTGGGTACAAACCTTGGCGCCGACTAAGGGGACTACGAGAAAAGGAATCGTGGCCTCCCATTGAGAAAAGTTGCAGAAAACTGCTCCAGAATCGTTTCCATGAAAAAGATGTTTGAACGTCGTGAAAAATCACTATTGCTGTCCAGCTGGTCGAAGCTGCTGCAACCCAACTTGATCGTAATAATCGCAGTCCAGCTGATTGCGGCTGTTTCCGAATATATAACCGCAGTTACTGCAGTCCAGTTGACCGCAACTGCTGCTATCCAGGTTTGTGGATCAAGATCTACAAAAACGATTACCTTCAGAAATATCTAAAACTGCACCACTACAAAGATCGGTGAAACCGCTCTCAGGACGTTCGGTCCACGGTGAAAGATATTCTAATAAAAAAAAAAAATCTTCATCAAAATTGTTAGAGGATGTCCGATCTGCAACATGGATTGATCCAATTACGTTTTCAGTTGCAGTCCAGCTGATCGCAGCTGCTGTAGGCCAGCAAATTACCATTACTGCAGTCCAGTTGATCGCAACTGCTGCAGTCCAGCATCGCAATCGGAGACACCACAGTTGGTTCGCTGAAAAAATCACCTATATTGTCGTCAGGATGGTCGGTCCGCAACGTGCTCAAATCCAAAGTTTAAAAAAAAAAAATAAAAAAAAAAATTGCGTCTCAAATAACGTATTACCCACCTGTTCGAGTTTGAATAACCAAGAGAGAACCTTCGGAAAGACCCGCTAAGGTGCAGCAAAACCCATGGTGAAAGGTCCATAAAGAAACAGCAACGGTTGTATAAGAAAATTCAACAATTTCTTAAACTGTTACAACAGCCGTTACGAAGAAGAAAATGCAACAACTGCAATTCAATAGTAGAACTGTCACGAAATATACGGGGCAATATCACAGTTCCTAGTAAAAGTGTCGCAGAAAAGTTCTAAAAAAAAAAAAAGTCGGCGGATCAAGCCGGCGGCCTCACCCGGCGGATCCCCCGGCGTCAACTGCCGGCAGCTACTTAGTCCCAGATCCGTTCACCCACTTCTTACGTTTCTTCACCCACATCAAAAGTTCAGCACCCACGTTAATAACCTTTACCCACTTCAAAAGGCGCTGTTAACCCACATAAACAAGGGTATTGTTCACCCGCTTCCATCAGTCATAAAAGAAAAGCTTCGATGCATAAGATTATATCAATGTTCGATGTTCTCCAAATTATAACCGTTGATCCTACTGGGTGCATCAAACTTCAATGACTCGAGATACATCAAAACTCATTTTCAGGAAAACTTTAATGCTTCATGATGCATCAAAGCTTAGATGTAACACATATCTTGACCGTTGGTGTAAATCAGGAGCCGTCTCAAAAATCGAACGGCAGAGACGATCTGCGGCAATGCCGGCGGCTCGACCCGGCGGCCTTACCCAGCGGCCTTAGCCGGCGGCTCGACCCGGCGGCCTCACCCGACGGCCTTGACGAGCGGCTATCGGCGATTAATTCCCGATTAATCGCCGTATTAAAATCTGAACCACTATCTGCCGATTAATCGCCGATTAAATGGCGATTTATTAATGCCCTGATCCGGTGTATCTCTCTGCAGTTTTAATCCGTAGTTCGAATTGGGTGTGACGCGTTGTAACTTAATAACGTAGCCCCGGATGTTTCAGCCCACATTCCTTGGCTGACGGATTTATACGCCCCACTAGGGCTTGGTCTTAAAATTTGTTTCGTTGATATCTTCTTCGTCTCACGTCCGAATTGGATGATTTTTGGCTCGTTGCGATCGCATTTCAATACCCTACGACACGAGGGTAAAATTTTACAATTGAAAAAAAATATTTTTTGGGTGAAATCACGATATCAACATATTCGGAGCAAGACCCTAACCAACCAATTCTTCGATAACTTCTTCTTTGTGCATCCAAACTGGGTGATTTTCGGCCCGTTCAGATCGTATGTCAATTCCCGGCATCGCGAAGGATAAATTTCAATTTTCGGAGATAATTAAATTTTTTAGAAATTTGAAATAACAACACCAGAAACGGTCACATTCAATCACCACTGAAAACACTGCAGTCCAGTTGATCGAACTGCTGCAGTCCTTTTCTACATAAATGTTACAGTCAGTTGATTGAACTTCTTCATAATCAGCAGCTTTTGGCTTGTTGATCGAACTGCCACAGCCCCTTTTTATTCCTACAGTCCAGTTGATCGAACTGCTGTAGTCCAATTTTACGCAAAACTGTTTCAATACAGTTTTCCTCACCACTCTATCATTCTAGTTTTATGCATAACTATTACAGTACAGCTAATCAAAGATGCTAAAATACAGTTCCGTTGCAACTGTCTGGACTCAACTGTCTGTGCATTCCAGTCCCACAGACAAATCAATTACTAAGTCGAGACGAGACGTTAAGGCAACTATACTAATCATCGTCGCTAGAAAACATCGACATAGCCAGCAGGTATCCAAATCACTTTGTAAACGAAGTCACAGTAACATTTTCAATAGGGTAAGTATATGGTGAGTATACAATTTACATATTTTTGTTTTCACATATTCATGCATACTTTTGTTCAATATGACGCATTAAATGTGGCAAGCATTTTCTCAACGAGGGGATGCACACATTTCAATTCTGCGCGAATCTGGAATAGTGGGAATGGCCCCCCGCGCGAATTCCTGATAGCAGACATCTTCAAAATTCCATGCGCGAGCAAAATGCAGCAAGGCAGTGCACCCTTGTGCGAGCATTAAGCAGCATGGAAATCACTATCCACTGGGGCGAGTTGCATATCACTTCAACGTGACTGACTATCACTTGGGGGCTAGATATGTGACACCTCATGGTTTGAAATGACTCCTTTGGGGCAGGCTACGTAAACACTCTATATGATTGGGGGCAAGTTACATAGCACCTAAATGCAATGCGGAGTTCATCTTCCGAAAATCGGAACTTCAGGTAACCCGAACTTCTTAATCCTCCAACGAATTGCAAGATTAAGAGGGGGCGAGCATACACCATAATATTTTTACGCTTAATATTTTTATGCAATTATTACAATAGTTATATTTATTTAATTATTGTACTCCAGTTCAAAAGAAACTACTGCATCGGTTGGACGCAACCGATGCAGTCCAGTTGCTTGCGAATTCTGTACTCAGTTGGACGCAACTAATGCAGTCTGGTGATACTCAGTTGGACGCAACTGATGTTGTCTAGTTTTATTTATAACTTTTACACCTATGTTTATCGGACTATTTGAGTCAAGTCCTTCAGCAGTAGCTGCATTCCAGCTAATCGTTGCTGCTGCAGTGTAGCTTTATTCGTTGTTGCTGCAGTCCAGCTGATCACAGCTGATGCAGTCCATCTATAGTCTCATTTCCTGCAGTCCAGTTGAACCCAGTTGTTGCAGAGGAACTTTGTTCGTTGTTGCTGCATTCCAGCTGAACACAGATGATGCAGTCCAGCCTTGCTCGCAGTTCCGGCAATCCAGCTGAACGCAGCTGCTGCGGCAGAATTTTGTTCGTTGCTGTTGCATTCCAGCTGATCGCAGATGATGCTCGTCGTTTCCGCAGTCCAGCTGATTACATCTATTGCAGGCCAACTCCGCTCAATGATGTTACTACTCATCACTCCGCTCAAGTATCTCGTTTTCGTGGCGTTCAGACTTCAGTTCAGATTTTGCATAACAACAATGATTCATGCTCAACTTTTTCCTGTCGATTCTCAAGCCGCAATAGCCTCACTTGGGGGCGTCTTGATTATGATTTCCGCAAATAACATGGGAAGTTCGCCAATCACCGTAGTATCAATAATCCGCACTTGGGAGCGAATTTTATCATTGACTTAGGAAAACGGAATTTTCTTAACCCCCAACAAGTTGGAGGTTAAGAGGGGGCGATGTTTGTACCATAAGTAAAAATACCACTTAATGGGCCAAATTGATCATCTTTTGGGTCCTCATCCGAGCCCGCTAACCAGATCAACAAAGGCAGCCCACCAGTATACACAGACCAGTCAATGTTCAAAGTCAACGGACAATCAAAGTCGGCCAACATCTGGTTAAGGTCAATGGTCAAAGTCAATGGACAGTCAATGTTCAAAGTCAACCGTCGGTCAACTATCGAAGTCAGTCACACCCCTAGCTAATTTTCAGTATTGTGGCCAGCAACACCGCTAACCAATTCCCATCCAAAAACTCATCCGCCCTGCTAACCAGTCTCCCCTCATATCGCCAGCAAGCCAATTATGATGTCGACCAGTCCATCCAGTCATCCAGCCAACTATGCAGTCATCCAACCCATTACGCTGCCAGCCAGCATCCACATATCCTGCCAGCCGCCAAGATCCACCTTCCCCGCCAGCTAGTATCTCCACCAATCCCGCCAGTCATTAATCAGGCAGTTTCATGCAACAATTATGTTGAAGACATTAAGGGGCAGTTTCATGCGGCAGTTATGATGGGAGCATAAATGGGCAGTTTCATTTAGAATTCATTATGGGAGCATGAATGGGGTAGTTAATGAAATTTATTTTTATGTTGAAATTAGATGTTGATTTGTATAAATAGAAGAGTAGAAATCATTTGGAGGGGGTAGCCAATAGGAGAGAAAACTATATGATGTAATACCACTAGGAATAAAATTCTTCTCCCCAAGGGGATTCACCCGTGGACGTAGGCAGCCATGCCGAACCACGTTAAACCTATGTTTCGTTGTTTGCTCTTTATATCATCTCCTAACTCAAAATCCATAGAAAATAACCAATTTCATTGTGTTTCGTGCCCGAAAGTAATTTTGGGTACAAAAAATAACGTCCTATGGGCATACAGAACCACACGAAGGGAAGCTACAGGATTCTCTCCATTTATGCTTACCTACGGAACCGAGGCGATCTTACCGACAGAAGGCATGATCCCTACCACAAGAACGTAAGCTTGGAGGCGAAATGTCTCGCCCGATCTCATTTTGGCTAAACTCGACGATCTGGAAGAAATAAGAGAGATGGCGTTACAAAAAATGGAAAACTATCAAAGGAGGTTACAACGAGAATACAACAAGCGAGTTCGACCAAGAGAATTTAACCCAGGGGAACAAGTATTGAAATTTCTGACTGAATGGGAGCGAGACAAAAAGGGCGGAAAGCTAGCACCAAAATGGGGTGGGCCGTATATAACTGAATCTAAGGAGGGAGAAGGATCATATCGACTGCTGCGACTCGACCGAACAAGAGAACTCAAACCATGGAACATCAAGTTTTTGAAACTCTACCATCCTTAACGGGCGACACGGAAAAACGGTAAGCATACATGTCTCCTATCTCTTTGAAACTGTGAGGGGTAAGAGATAGGACATGAGCGACTAATGGTCATTCGTACTCGGGGAAATGCCAATGTGGAAGTGCCGAGGTGACTTATACTCGAATGGTTATTCGTGCTCTCTGGGCAAAGACAAAGGTGGAAGTGCCGAGGTGACTTACACTCGAATGGGAATTCGCACAAAGGGGCAACGCTAGTGTGGAAGTGCCGAGGTGCCTTATAGTCGCCACTGGTTGGAAACCACACTACACCATTTAAGGATTCGTAACTAAGATTCAAGATTCGCAACGGCACTAGGTCGGTTGCGAAATTTTAGATGCTTAATCTTAGTTGCTAACTTTTCGACTCGACGGAACAAGAGAACTCAAACCATGGAACATCAAGTTTTTGAAACTCTACCATCCTTAACGGGGATCGACACGGAAAAAAGATGTAAAAATGCCATCAACCAAACAAAACGATGAAACTCTTGTTTTTATTTTTTTCGTTAATGCGAGATTATGTATTCTATTTGATTTAATTTTTTGTAAGCATACATGTCTCCTATCTCTTTGAAACTGTGAGGGGTAAGAGATAGGACATGAGCGACTAATGGTCATTCGTACTCGGGGAAATGCCAATGTGGAAGTGCCGAGGTGACTTATACTCGAATGGTTATTCGTGCTCGGGGCAAAGCCAGTGTGGAAGTGCCGAGGTGACTTACACTCGAATGGGAATTCGTACTCGGGGCAACGCTAGTGTGGAAGTGCCGAGGTGCCTTATAGTCGCCTGGATATTCGTACTCGGGGCAGTGGAAGTGTGCAAGTGCCGAGGTAGCCTAACGGTTCTGGTGGTTGGAAACCAGTTCCAAAGGTTGTTGAGATGAGAGGTATCCTCAGCTAGGTTGCCTACTTACATTTGAAAGGTCTCCCCCATCGCAGGTGGTCGTGTCCACTTGCCCGAGACTGGTTGGTCGATAACCACTCGGGAATATCGGGCCTAGAACTAGGTTGACTAGTACCCTTCCACTGAATCCGAAGAGATAGTGATGAGATACCCCAATCAGGACATGGAATTGGGCCCGATGACCCTCCTTGTTGGGCGTGTTCGAAAGAAATGGTTAAAATACTAACTTACTTAAACAATAATTGCAGGAATAACATGAGAAACAAAGGATAATTCGATTGCGTCATGCGTCTAATAAGAAAGTACGGAAAATGTCGTGCAACCATGCAAAATGAAGAATTTAACGGAAATAAAATAAACAACGTCGGCGACGCAGCACCCCCATAAAAACAAGCAAGCAGTGTAGCATAAATAAAAAAGGGGACAAGTGTTCAAAGTGATTTACAACCCGACGGAAAGGGGAAACTTAGTGACGCAGCACTAAAAAAGAGGAGTTCAAGCCTTCGGAGGAACAGTGCCAGCATTCTTCTGTGCGACCTCGCGCCGCTTGTTCTCCACCCACGTCTCAATACCCGTCTGGACTTTATCGTCTATCTCATCCGTATGGGCGACGCGTTCATCCTCGAGTTGTTGGGTAAGCTGAGAAACATTCCCCTCGGCATCGGCTAGCTGGGAACTCAAATTAACCTCGACCTGCTTCAATCGACGAACCTCTTGATCCATCTCCTGAGAACGTTTTTGATCGGCTACAAAATCACAAAGACAGAACATTATTCGTCGAACACGGTTTAACAATTTTGCAAGAATAAGGCGTAATATAAACATAAGGAACGGCCCCAACACATCGTCTAAGAGACCTAAAAGGGCTAGTAACACTGACTGAAGCGACTCTGCCAACTTGGACAACTCATCTTCGGCCTTGGATAACTTCATGGTTAACTCGTTATAGTGTTGCTCGTTGAATTCGTTACTGTGGCAATACTTCTTGTGTTAACTCCACTCATCCATCAAACGATTGCGTGACGACTGAAGAACTGAAAGCTGCGACCTACTCCATTCCAGTTCTCCTGCAACTTTGTCAAGCTGGCTGAATCGCCCCAGGAGATCCCGGTTGTCTCGTTCCGCCGAGTCTTTATCCCTTAATATTCGTCGAAGATCTTCATGAAGGTCTCGATTTTGTAATGTCAAAGTGTTTACCCATTGCTTTAGGTTCGTGGCTAGAGTAGTTTGTACAGCATCAAGGAGCTGGGAAGAGCCCAAGTGAGCTCGTAAATTGTCTATCTATGCTGGGTCGTACTCAAACTGATGATACCGTTCTAGTTCCTCCTTGAGCTCTTCGATTTCTCCAGCCTGGCGATCTATTTTGTCATCTTTGTTTGCGATTCGCCGACGGAGATTCTCTACTAAATCCTTCTCAATATCCCATTTCCTCTTTATGATTCTAAACTCTGAAGACACGTCTAAGCCTACACTAGTTACCTCGGCTAGCAGAAGGATACCCGACTCTGGATGATGGCACGATAAACTCAATCAACATAAGTTTAGAATCGCAGAACTGTAACATACCTTGGGCGTCGGCGAGTTTAATTTCTAGCTCGCGCGCACGGCTCATTTCGTTCTGTAACTGGAGTTGGAGAGATTCTAACAATTTCTTTTCTCTAAGGCGACTAGCGGCATCTAAGCATACCCGGTTCAGGATCTAACACAAGTAAATGCGTGTAAATCGTAAGCGACAATAAGAACAGAAATCAGAGGGGGGGCTACCACTATGCTAAAACGAGCCGCTCACCACTGTGTCAAGAGTCTTAGCGATATCGCCATAGAGGGGCACCGCATTCAACATCTTTTCCTCAGTATACGCTCCAAAATCGGGTGAAGTAAGCACACCCAAAGAATTCATGATAGGGCCAGAGACGGTGAATGAAATTGCAGCGCCAGAAGATGACCCCTCAGTAATCCGGGGCATACGAAGAAGCTCTTCCGGTATATCATTAACATCCTTCTCTACGACGTGCGTCTCCAAGGGCTCCTGCTGGTCACCCACACCTTGATCATCGCCTTTGTCACCCGCGATATTCTCACCAAATAGTTCATCTTCATCGGAAAGTTCAATGACTGGGGCCCTCTTCGGCGGTGGCTTAGCAACTTTCTTACCTCTGAGGGGATTACGCCTAGGAGGTTGGGGGTCATCCTCGTCAACATCACCATCATCGCGCCTAGGGTGTTTCTGCACAAGGTGTCTCGTCAGAACATGTGAAGGCAAAAAACAGGGGAAATTACATGTACTTATAATAAAATCATCATGTTTGTTACCTTCCCCTGGTCTTCCTCAACCCTGGTGCTAGCACCTCTTTTCCTAGACGATCCGGCTCCCTTGGTAGAGTCGCCCTGAGATTTTCAAACAACAAAAAGTTACCAGTTGACGCCCGAGGCTAAAAAGATAGAAAACAACAATAAAGGAGAAAACACATACCTTATCATCCCTGTCATCATTAATTACCCAAAAGGAATAGGGCTCAGCAGGAAAAGTAGGCGATGGGAAGCTACCATGTAGAATGGGTCCTCGGACGAGAGGCGGAACTCGAGGATAGATCGGATCATTAGAATGACGGGATTGCTTGTTGGAACCCTGGCCGATGGGATCGGCATCCATTATCATCCTTTCAACACCATCGGGCATAGTTCTGACCCGATGAGGACTAGCAACAAAACCAGCAAGATAGCGTAAGGTGGAAGTACCAGCTCGATAATTGACAAGGAAATTGGCAACGGTATATTCTGGAGCGTCCTCAGGCTTGTAGGTCGACCACTAGGTAGTAGAACCGTGACCATCTCGGCGATCCCTCCATTCGTTCATAATTCGGAAAGTATTTCCAGTCCACTGAGCCAAAGCACGAGAGGGATTGAGCTAGGAAAGCACCTCGTAATAAAAAGGGCTATCAGGGTTGTACATGGAATGACAAAGGCCTAGCTCCAGTTGGCCCTGGGTGATGACCACGCAATCAGCCAACTGCTCATGCTTCGTCATATCAGACTTCTTCAAGAGGTCGACCTATGGTTTATGACAGATCTGACAAGACAAGACAGGGCGGGTCGAACGAGGTGCAACGGTCAAAAGGATAATAAAGTACGTGTCACATCGGCCCACCACTGAGGCGACAGATAATACAGGAGACATCGTGCCCAGAGAACACCCGAAGAGGTCGTCTTGGATAAGAGACAGATGAAGGAATCAAGATGCATCGGCCATACGCATAGAAGAATGGGCGACGTGAGCAGGCCCGATCAAAGAGCTTCATAATAGATGCAACATGACCCACACCCTAACTTGCACTAGTGGATTGTTGGTTTTTTATAACTTCCTGGGTTTCATGAAAACAACTGCTACTCGGCTGAAGTAATTATAAATGCTGTGAGAAACAGTTGTTTTATTGGAAAAAAACACGAAAAAGTTTAACTTGTCTCTAAAACAGTGGTTCTTTTAGTTGGTATTAATAACAACTGTGAGAGAAATTTTTTTTTTTTTTTTTTATATTATCCTAAAACCTTATCTCTCCTGAAACCTTATCTCTGTATCTCTCTCTTTTAAATCTAACTAATTAGATGCGTTCTCTTCTTCATCTTCGTCATTTCCACCAGATTGAAACTACGAAACCCTAACCCGAATCTCTTGTTTAACTATAATTCGTTCTCTAATACACTTCATTTAAACAAAAACTTAGCCATCGTCATACAGTTCGTTTCTCCCTGAATCCATGGTTCGATCTTTGCATCAATTTCTTCGTTAGGTAACATTTTATTCGATTTCATTGATCTATAACATTTATTCTTTCTTCAATTTCTTCGATCCGTAACATTTTCTTCTTTCTTCAATTTCTTAGGTTCTAATCAATTTCTTCTTGATGAGCAGAACTAGGTCAGATTTGTTTTTTCTTAAACCTGATTCATTGACAGTGTTTGCAGAATTTGATTTTGTATTAATAGATTTTGAGATTTATAATTCTGTATGTGGGTTTCTTGTCTATATGGAGATTGCTTTGGTCCAAAGCCTTTGGCCATGATTTTGTTACTGGAAGGTAATTGCTCCAAAAATTTGATTTATTACTGGAAGGTAATTGCTCAAAAAATTTGTTGTATATTCACATTTTTTTGGTTTGCTTTTCTGATTGGTAGACGTATAGTTGGTTGAAGAACAAAATCTCACGATGAAGATGGCCGACCTATGTGAGTCTCACATCAAATCTCAATAGATATAAAGTATGCATTTGAAGCATATTTTTTATAGTTCTGAAAATTTGTATAATGGAATTGTTGATACAGGACATCGATACAGGAAAATTAGGACGTGTGTATAAGGGAATTTTCAAGGACGGAAAGGTAAATCATTACTATCTCATTTTGCCCACACTTCAACTTATTTCTTTGAGCAGAAATCTCAGATCTCAATGGGAATAGGGTACTACTGAAAAGTTTTGGATTTGTAATAGAAATTGATTTGAAAGCTTGCTTCACATGTGTTCATTATCAACAATTCAGGCATCTCTAGCAGAAATCTCCACTGGGCGCACATGGGGTAAGTAATTCAACTACTGGTATGGTAGTGGGATCACTTTCCTTTGTAAATTTCTTCACTTAATTTTCTTTGAATTTCGTGTTCAGCCTTTTCAACCTGCATCAGCACCAATTCCCACTCCTCTTGCTGGTTGGATGTCCAATCCATCTACTGTTGCTCATGCAGTAGCTTCTGATGGATCAATTGGACTTGGCGGTCCAACAAATGCTGTTACTGATTTTTATTTCTTTTGCTAATTCCTTCTGCTGTGTTATGAACATACCTTATGCACGATATGGTTATTAACCCTTGCGCTCTGTTCATTGTGTTGTGGTAGCTTCAATGTTGAAGCACCCTAGGACTCCACCAACTAATAACCATTTTATAGATTACCCGTCAGGTGATTCTGATCATGTGTCAAAACGAACCAGGCCCCTGGTGATTTATGATGAGGTATTCAGTTTTTGGCAGTTCCATGTCTTTAATTGAGATTATTCACATCCATCACTGTTACTTGTTTTAATCCATGAATTGTAATTCATTAATCTGTTAGGTATAGTATGTTTCCACTTCCAGCTGATGATGTTGATATAAATTTTATAGGGTAACTTGCCTGTCAATATATTACCAGTAACTTATCCGAGCCAAAGTCATACACAAGCTTTCAGCACACAGGATGATTTGCCCAAGACTGTTACGAGGACATTTGTTCAGGGCTCATCTCCTACAAGCATGGATTTTCATCCCATTCAACAAACTCTACTTTTGGGTCAGCTTGTTTGAGTTCTATATGATTTTTTTATCCCTTCATAGTTTGATTTTTCACCGCGATCCACCTTAGTTAGTAGAATGCCATATCCTTTCTTTTCATTATGTTAACGTACTTTCTTTTTTGTTATTTCCATGCTTCAGTTGGTACCAGTGTTGGAGACATTGCATTGTGGGAAGCTGGTTCACGTGAGAGGTTGTTTCTGAAGAACTTTAAGATTTGGGATCTCGGAACTTTTTCGATGCCACTACAGGTATAATTGTTTTCTCTTAGTAACAAATGCTAATCTTTGATCATGTATATTTTAAAATGGCACCCAGACCAATATCTTTACATGAAACTCAGGCATCTCTAGCAGAAATCTCAGATCTCAATGGTATGCATATAACACCTTTGACTAACAATTATGAGGGTTAAACTCAAAATAGTCGGGGATTTGCAGGTACTTCTTGTCTTAGTTATATGTGCCATCATGGCCCAATTCATCAAGATATAATTTCGTCTTATTTATCTATTCTTCTTATCTTCAGGATGTGCAGGGCTCTTATACCTGGAGATGAAGAAGGGATGAACGATGATGCGATATGGGAGATGCTTCCGGTAAATTTCCTTACTTAATCGTGGCTGCTGCTGCTGCTGCTGTTGATGCTGATGCTGCTGCTGCTGTTGCTGTTGCTGTTGCTGCTGCTGCTGCTGCTGATGCTGTTGTTGTTGTTGTTGTTGTTGCAGCTGCTGCTGCTGCTGTTTCTGCTGCTGCTACTATGTTGTTGCAGCTGCTGCTGCTGCTGTTGTTATTTGTCTTGTGAAGGTAACAACTTTTGCCTGTTCACTGTCCAAGCCCAGAAAATACAATGTCCTGGAAGCAAAAGATATCCTTCTACATTTAGGTTGGTAATGAGTTAATGAAAGCGTAGATGGTGACGTCTTACTTTCATGTGTTGGAATTGTATGGTTGTAAATCTTGTAATGATATAGGTTAAGGTTTTCCAACTTAGTGTTGGAGTTTTTCAAACTTGGGACTTGGAATATTTTAGATAGTTAAAATTGTAAACTGAATTCACTTTCCAATACAATCTGAGTTTTAAAGTCGCTATCTATTTAATTTTGTTAAATTTAGTTTTGAAGTCATTGTCAACTTAATTGTGATTCAACTTTTAGTTTCAGGTTCAGCTGAATCAGCTTCAGATTCAGTTTTTAGTTTTTGATTCAGCTGAATCAGCTTCAGATTCAGATTTTAGTTTTTGATTCAGCTGAATCAGCTTCAGATTCAGCTGAAGCAATATCATTTTTTTATTAAATATAATCAATAAAAACTACTGTCTCTATCAGTACTTTATAGATGTACTGCTAGAGAAAGTCGTTTTTTTAAAGATATCAACTTCAGCGAGAAACTGTCGTTTTGGAAAAAACTACTCCTAGAATCCAACTGATGAAAACAGTTGTTTTTAGTGATATTACCTCTTGTCTTGGCAGTTGTTTAACTTCCATTTTTCACTAGTGTTGGTTGTATAGAATTTCTCATATAAATAGAGTGACTTGTATCCAAGAGAGGTAGGTTGTAATTTTGGGAGAGAGAGAGAGAGAAACTCGAGTTTACACCAAGGAGAAGAGAGTGAGAAGTAAGTTCATCTTTGTAAGGAAATCCGACTAAGAACAACATCTTTGTAACACTTTGAATTAATAAGATTCACCTTTTCACTCCCGTGGATGTAGGTAATCATACCGAACCACGTATATCTTGTGTTCATTGTTGAGTGCTTATTTTCATTTGAATTGAGTAGAAGTTTTCTATCCTTTGGATGTAGTTGGTAGTAAAAATGCATCTACAAGAATAATATAATGGTGGGAGAAACACAAGTACATTACAGTACTTTACCATAAACTATGCCTATAACTCAACCTCAAGTAATTCACCCAGATGCTAGGCGCATTTGATTATCATTCTCACCCTTCAACCCAAATAATCCCCGCTACACTATTACACCGCCACCACTAGAACAAACATCTTATCTGTTTGGAGGATCGATTACTTTCCAATCTCCTAGTGTTCTTCAACCAGTTTTTTCCCCTTATACAAATTTATCAAATATGTTGGCAAATGGGGATATCCCATGATTTGGAGAATGGCCGAATCCAAGCCCCAAAGATAACGATGAGCGAGATAACAATGAACGATGTTAAAGAGATTATAATTTTTAATTATGGTACATTTGTAATTATAGTTTTAATCAATTAAAAGTATGACAGTTTGTTTAAATGAAATTACATATGTTTAAAATTAAGCGTTTTACATTAGCTTGACTGATGACAAGTATTAGGTGGAACCATACAAGGAAGGGGTTGAAATTGTTCAACACCATAAGCATTTCGAAACGAAAAGCCATATTTTTCCATATTCGCCATTCAACTAAAGATCTTTTTACCATCTCATCATCAGTTTCACCTCTCAATCTATGTCGATCGGCTTGCATAGTTAAATCCACGAACTCACTTATTTCTTTCTTAATTGTACTAAAACGATTCTCTATGTGGCATATAGCATGACGACTCGGATTACGGGTGTCACTGCAGGACCCTTCGTGAATAACCTCCCAGGAATTTACCCATTGATAGTTTTCCGAAGCAAGTTGAGTAAGTAAAAAAACATAGTTTCCGCAAATTGCTTCATCTTCTTCTACAGTGGACGGAGCTTTCCAAACTAACAAGGGCCGAGACATGTTTCGACAAATTTATTGAATTGAAGAATTTTTGTTAAGCTCAGGAAAAGAAGAGTAAAGAGACTAGAGGTGCAAAATGTGTGAAGTTGGAGTTGAAATGACGAATATTTATAGAACTCAAAATTCTAGCCGTTGGATGATAAGATGTTTCAACCATCCAGATTCAGTCAGTGGCGGTTTTGGGTCACACACTAGAGAATTTACTAGAGACGCTGGCGTTTGTAGAAAAAACATCAGTTTGTTCATCAAGCGCGCCTGTGGTCTACGACCGCACTCAACAAACCATCAAATTTATTGGTTTTCCCATCCGTTTTTCAAGTTTGTTGAGTCTATAGTGGGAGAAAAATGAACACATCTATTATCTGTTCATTCTATAGGAACGGCCCTAACGTAACTTGGTAGATGTTGTTGCATCCTCGGAGGCTCGGAGCTGTATTTTTATGTAACTGGTATATGTTGTTGCATCCTCTACAAGGTATTAGGGAACAGATCAAGAAAAGTCCGAAATCCAAAATTAACCACCTTGGTCACATTTAGTTTAAATTCAGCGTCTCTGCCATATACAGACATTTTACTAGTGTAGGGTAAAATATTTCAACTTAAAAGATGGCAGCCGATCGAGCTGCATTTATTTTATAAAAAGACATTTTGCATATGTATACATCCTTTACAAGTGTCTCTAATTAAACAAAAAAAAGAAAACAACAGGAAATAGTTCAACTACAAGAATCGCTTAATTTGATCGGCCGCAATGTAAATCAATTAGCATTAACAGAGTTACATCTGAGTCGAATCTGTGTCCATCAGTACCGGTGAGTACACCTACACCACCCAAATTTACTATGGATTGTCCAAAAAGATTAAGAAATCTAAATCCGTCATTAGCCAGTGTGGCAACAGCATCCGTTGTAGATGGATCCAATGCTAGCTTTTGATCAATTTCTAGGATACCTCTGCTTGAACGTATTGCTTGGTAAAATGAATTATCAACAATATTGGAACTTGAAGGGCTTTGGTCCAAGTTGACTGTCACACTTTCGTCATTTGAACCCTCTGGACACTTAAGTTTCAGTGTCTCGACTAGTGCAGGGTCCATTGACGGATCTGCACTTCCGGTATTATCAAAATTCCAAAGACGATCTTGGAAAAAATTACAATGCGCAATTCCGACTGTGTGACCACCTAAAAAGTCCAAGAAAAATAATTAATGATTAGATAAATGGTTTGGAATTTTTCACAAAGCATTTTACTAAGCAGTGATCGAATGGTTGCATGCCTATTGCATTCATATAGTTGACAATACTATTGTCGACCCGCGATGAGTCTATTCTACTTTGTAATCAAAATACCCTTATTTCCTTACCAAGTAGTACAACCATGTCAGTGGCAGTAAGTCCCTTGTTAACAAACTGATTGATAGCACTGGAGACTGAAATACCCGGGCCTGGAAGATCGACATCAGTAGCTCTAGAGATAATACCATCCCTCCTTCCTGTTTCTACTTCATATCGTGCAGCAGATCCTCCGCTCTATATAAACATATAATCTATTAATTTGAACGCATAGATTATGGAGAAAACGGAGTTTAGTCAAATTACTTACCAAGGCAACAGCATCCCTAGTCGCCATGATAATAATATCCGAACAAGAGACGATTCCTGGACAAGCTTGTTCAATTGCAGTCTTTGCTTCGTCGATTAGGTTATAACCTCTTACATTTAGGTTCGCTCCAGCCTTTTTTTCGCTTGAATCTCCATCGAGAAGCAGTGATGCATCACATCCCTTGAACCAGCATAAACAATAAGTTTTTTTTTTTTTTTTTTTAACTAACAACGTATATTTATATATGAAAAACATTTTAGGTTCACATCCTATAAAAAAGAAAGCAGTATTAGGTAATAAAGATCATTGGAATAAATTAATTAAACACTTACAATAACAAAGCAGTCATGGAATTGCATGCGAAGAAGTGCAGCCGCAGTCGATCGCTCAGTAGGGAAACTTCCCCTTACAACACTGTTGACTATAGATTCAACATCTTGATTTCCACATTTTCCATCGTAAAATCCTATTTTTAGTTGAGCATAACAGGCCTCGTAGTTGAGTATTGAAACTAGCGCTACTATATTACTACTAACAAAACATTATTATCCATTTCTACGCTGAAAGGAACTGCACTTTAGTGCTAAATCGAAATCAAATAGAGCAGAAACAAGGTGAAATGAAATGTACTTAGTTTGAATGATGAAGGTTTGCAGCTCTCTTCTTATTTATAGCGTTTGAGCGCAAAGTTGAATTTAATTGAATTTGCTATTATATTACCAATCCAAATTGATTAAATGTTCTTTTATTTTTATTTAAATGTTTGGTGTGGAGTTGTTAGAAATCAGGTTTTGAACTTTTCCTCCCTATTAAAAATATTACTCAACTAGCAATCCATTCACTACCAAGTCCGTCGCAAATTAACTAGAGATCTTTCTACACCTGTATATGTGTCCTTGACTCACTCAACTTAGCGGTTCATTCCCCATTTGATCTTGAGGCAACTTAACTTGTTAAGCTGCCATAGTTTGCGTGTTAGTATATGCTGTAAAAGCGCTGAAGAAGCTCTATCAGACCACCTTAGCAACCAAAATTGTTTTTTTGAGATTCCACTGGAGGAGTAGTCTCTCCTACTCGGATATATGTGTGTTATGACCAATGGCTCTCTAAGTACAATCAATAGAGAATTGAAATAGAAATGAAATCAAATGTAAAAAAAACACACACACAACACAAGGATTTATAGTGGTTCGATCAAGATGATCTACATCCATTTTGGAAGACGACGATAACGTTGCACTATGATTTGAACAATATTACAAGAGTATACACTCCTCTCAAGAACAAGAAACCTTACTCTCTCTTAGTTTAGACTACTCTCTCTCTTTAGTTTCTCACTGATTTTTTGGATGCTTATACAATGGAAACTAGAAGGCCTTACATAGGTTGTATGAGGTAGTGTATATGTTGACATAGAGCAGACAACCAACATAATGGGAGCTCCACTTCTTAGTGGTTGTTCCACTTCTCTTAGTGGTAGTTCCACTTCTAAGTGGTTGTTCCACTTCTCTTAGTGGTAGTTCCACTTCTTAGTGGTTGTTCCACTTCTCTTAGTGGCAATAGAATTTACCAGATTTTGATTTAGACCTTGACTTTGATATACTCCTATCAAATCCGCCTTTTTGGTTTCCTCTTCCTCTAACAAACAACCCATCTCCCGAATTATCTTTACCGTCGATACCCGTCTTCTTTAACTCCTTAGAGTTCAAAGCCGCTTTAACGTCTTCCATGGAAATTGAAGTTTTTCCATACATTACGGTATCAACAAAATTTTCATAAGATGGTGGTAAGGAACAAACCAAACCCAAAGCTTGGTCTTCATCTTCAATTTTGACCTCAATATTTGACAAATCCAAGAGAATTTTATTATAATCATCAATATGATTTATAATAGACATTCCTTCATGCATTCTAAGAGTATGTAATTTCTTCTTAAGATATAAACGATTAGTTACGGATTTAGTCATATACCTCTTCTCCAACTTGTTCCATAGCCCGCCCGGTGTCGTTTCCGTCGCAACTTCTCTCAAGACCTCGTTGCTCAAACACAATAGAATTAATCCATGTGCTTTCTCCAAGTGCTCATCTTTCTCCTCATCCGTCAATGTTGCTGCTAGAGCCGTTTTCCCCTTCAAAGTTTTCACCAAACCTTGTGGCACCAAACCAACCCTCATCTTTAGCCACCATAAATTGAAATCATTCCTTCCATCAAATTTCTTAATCTCATACTTTGCCGCCATCGTTGATCGCTTTTACCCGAAGCTCTGATACCAATTTGTTATGACCAATGGATCTCCAAGTACAATCAATTGAGAATTGAAATAGAAATGAAATCAAATGTAAAAAAAACACACACACAACACAAGGATTTATAGTGGTTCGATCTAGATGATCTACATCCACTTTGGAAGACGACAATAACGTTGCACTATGATTTGAACAAGATTACAAGAGTATACACTCCTCTCAAGAACAAGAAACCTTACTCTCTCTTAGTTTAAACTACTCTCTCTCTCTCTTTAGTTTCTCACTGATTTTTTGGATGCTTATACAATGGAAACTAGAAGGCCTTATATAGGTTGTATGAGGTAGTGTATATGTTGACATAGAGCACACAACCAACATAATGGGAGCTCCACTTCCACTTCTCTTAGTGGTTGTTCCATTTCTCTTAGTGGTTGTTCCACTTCTCTTAGTGGTATCAAGGAACATTACACTACAATGTGTTACTGCAATTCTAACAAGGATAAAGGTGCAACTACGAAACATCCAAACCTGCCCCAATCAGTATATATGGAAGGCCAAAATGAGATGCCAATCGGAAGAATTGGGATAAAGGTACTGATAGGTGTCCATCACCCAATCAAGAGTACAATAGGGTATGAATTGGTACCTGACCAGGGATTGGTATGATGGATTTGAAACTTGAATTGTAACAACTTGCAAATTTTTGTAAAAAAACAAAAGATGGTTGAAAATTAACTTTTTTATCATGTCAATTGTTAATTAGGATCTACAATTTTATGTTTTGCTACACATACAATTTCTTCTGCTTTCAAGAACTAATTCTGCGTACTGCAATTGTTAGAAATTTCCAAGCCCGTTAGAGTTTTCAGCCTGAAAATAATCTTAACGTTAATATGTCGTATAAAGTAATTAGTCCCACACTGGACGAGTCAGCTTGAGAGATTTTATATATGTCCTACATGGGCTATCAGCCACCCTCATGTGGAAAATGAAAAATATCGAGCCTCTCCATCCATTACTGATTGGTTTTTTTTTTGCATCCATATTTTGCCAAAGCCTAGTTTACAAAGTAGAGATGATGATGCTATCCATATGTAGGCATGTAGCTACTGATATAGTTTCCTTTATATTTCAGCTTCGTTAGTCATTTTCTTTCATTTGTGTGTATGATTTTGGATTTTTGCTGATAATTTATGCTTCTTGTATTCAGATGAAAGTTATAAGACTGGAGTGAACCTGCTGCCGATTATACTGGAATCTCTCAAAATGCCAATGACTTGCTTTCTTCTTAACTCGAACAATTTGTTCTACTCAAGGACTTCAACCCTACAAGTCCAAAAGCATGCTTCTGAACTCGAAGAGTTTGACTTAAAAGGTTATTTAAAAAGAAAAGAAGAACATACAAGAAAAGAAAGCACACCCAGTGCAAACTAAAGTGAGACGTAAATGCCTGAAAGATATTCAAAACCTAGCGCAACAAAAGTATAAACTAAAACCAATCAGGCCGAACAATATAATGGAGCACAGAAGCACACAAACCCCCCACCCTAACAAGAAGTACTAGCTAGGTCTCCAAATTCAAAACCAGTCAACAATGGACGGAGAGGCTTGATATATTTTTCCATAATAACAGTTATATGAGGGTGTAGGATTTGACATAGAGAGAGAGAGCAGAGAGGATCTAACAATGGAAACACAGAGAGACTATATTGTGTAAACTTACTTGGCAATTTCATTAATGTAAACAATGCCTTTATATAGGCTGCAATATACAAGACTTGTTTTACTGAAACTCCACTAAACGCTGCACGATGGCACAACTAACTCCTAGTTAATAGGCATTACAACCATGACTCGTAAACTCCTAAAGACTAGGACTAATATTTACCTACTAAAAACTACTCGGTTAACAATAATAGATGGATGCAGTACTTGCACCATTAACCCACGACTAAGTCCCAAGACCCTGTCAGACTTTGTAGTTTGAGTTTATTTAAAACTCCAACATCCTCCCTTAAACTTAAACTACTCAAACTGCAAAAGAACCAATTTTCCAATGTCCTTTTAACCTCAACATGCAAGACATTCAACTTGCATAAATGCAACACTTCGAGAATCTTGTTGATATTGCTTCACTATCACTTCTGGATTCAACCGAGCTTTAAAGTCCACCTGAAAGACATACTGATACTGCGGATCAAACTGTATGCCCCATAGAAACCGAATCTATCTCATAGAATCTAAATAGTATCCTAAGTCAATTTCAACACCTCGAATAACGGCGAGTACCTGGTTGAACTTGTTCACTGTTATATCTGGATGCAATCTGGGCTTCTAACTCTCTACCGAGAGACATACTGATACTGCTGATCAAACTGTATGTGCCTCACAAGCCGAACCTATTCCATAGATCCAAAACAGTTTCTTAAACAAGCTTCAACACCCCATCTTTCACCAACGACTCACAAAACTTTTGCAAGACAAACTTGAACACAATTGGATCTGCACTACCGCATCAGACCGCTAATGGGTCTTCCCTTAATCCATCTATCATGATCAAGAAATGAAAATTGATCATTACACACATGCGATAAACCATAACTGAAATGTTCCAATTCTGTGTACAAAACTTGCACATAAACCAGATACATGTAGTGTAATGTGCCTTGATACCACTAAGAGAAGTGGAACAACCACTAAGAGAAGTGGAACAACCACTAAGAAGTGGAACTACCACTAAGAGAAGTGGAACAACCACTAAGAAGTGGAGCTCCCATTATGTTGCTTGTGTGCTCTATGTCAACATATACACTACCTCATAGAACCTATATAAGGCCTTCTAGTTTCCATTGTATAAGCATCCCAAAATCGCTTTAAAGTTCCTAAACAAAAGAGAGAAACATTAGTAGTATATAGAGAGAGTAAGAGCAAGAACAAGGTCTTGTTCTTGAGAGGAGTTTACACTCTTGTAATCTTGTTCATATCATAGTACAACGTTAGCGTCGTCTTCCAAAGTGGATGTAGATCATCTTGATCGAACCACTATAAATCCTTGTGTTGTGTGTGTGCCTATTTTACATTTGTTTTCATTTCTATTTCAATTCTCTATTGATTGTGCTTAGAAGAGCCATTGGTCATAACAAATTGGTATCGTGAGCTCAGGTTAAAAACGATCTACGATGGCGGCAAAGTATGAGATTGAGAAATTTGATGGAAGAAATGATTTCAATTTATGGAGGCTAAAGATGAGGGTTGTTTTGGTGCAACAAGGTTTGGTGAAAACTTTGAAGGGGAAAACGGCTCTAGCAGAAACATTGAAGGAAGAAGAAAAAGAAGAACTCATGGAGAAAGCACATGGATTAATTCTATTGTGTTTGAGCAACGAGGTCTTGAGAGAAGTGGCAACGGAAACGACACCGGACGGGCTATGGAACAAGTTGGAGAAAAGGTATATGACTAAATCCGTAACTAATCGTTTATATCTTAAGAAGAAATTACATACTCTTAAAATGCATGAAGGAACGTCTATTATAAATCATATTGATGATTATAATAAAATTCTCTTGGATTTGGCAAATATTGATGTCAAAATTGAAGATGAAGACCAAGCTTTGGGTTTTCTTTGTTCCTTACCACCATCTTATGAAAATTTTGTTGATACCGTAATGTATGGAAAAAATACAATTTCCATGGAAGACGTTAAAGCGGCCTTGAACTCTAAGGAGTTAAAGAAGACGGGTATCGACGGTAAAGATAATTCGGGAGATGGGTTGTTCGTTAGAGGAAGAGGAAACCAAAAAGGCGGATTTGATAGGAGTAGATCAAAGTCAAGGTCTAAATCAAAATCCGGTAAATTCTATTGCTTTCATTGTAAGGAAAAAGGGGCATTTCAAGAAGGATTGTCCAAAATTGAAGACTGTCGAGAAGAATACCAACCAAGGCACCGCAGCAAATGTTGAAGAAGAAAGTGATGATGGAGCGGTTCTCACGGTTCATACCGAAATCTCGGAGAACGGATGGATTCTTGATTCGGGGTGTACCTTTCACATGTGTCCTCATAAAGAGTGGTTTACTACTTATCAAGCTAGAGAAGGTGGTAAAGTTCTTATGGGAAACAATGTCACTTGTAAAGTGGTGGGTGTAGGTACAATTCAAATTAAGATGTATGACGGTATGGTGGGGACTTTAACTAAAGTTAGACATGTTCCGGACCTGAGAAGAAATCTTATTTCTTTGGGTACGCTTGATTCAAATGGCTGCAAGTATCAAGGTGAAGGTGGAGTTATTCGTGTCTCAAGAGGAAGTCTTACAATTATGAAGGGCGAGAGAATTAATGGTCTTTATATGCTGCAAGGTACTACTGTGACGGGTGATGCAGCGGTATGTTCTTCAAGTTCTGATGATGATACTACCAAGTTGTGGCATATGCGGCTAGGGCATATGAGCGAGAGGGGTTGGTTGTTTTGAGCAAGCGGGGATTGCTTTGTGGTCATAAAACAGGAAAGCTTGATTTCTGTGAACATTGTGTCTTTGGAAAGCAGTGTAGAGTCAAGTTTAGTACAGCTATTCATAACACCAAAGGTATTCTGGATTATATTCATTCTGATCTTTGGGGTCCTTCTGGGTCGATTCACATGGTGGTGGTAGATATATGCTGACGTTCATTGATGATTTCTCAAGGAAAGTATGGGTATTCATACTTAAACACAAAGATGAAACTTTTGTCAAGTTCAAGCAATGGAAGACTATGGCTGAGAAGCAAACCGGAAGACAAATCAAGTGCTTGAGGACAGACAATGGTTTGGAATTTTGTGGGGGTGAGTTCAACGAGTTCTGCAAGGAGCAAGGGATTGTGAGACACCGCACAAATCATAAAAACACCACAAAAAATGGTGTTGCAGAAAGGATGAACAGAACCATAATGGAGAAGGCACGGTGCATGCTCTCCAATGCCAGGTTACCAAAGCAGTTTTGGGCGCGTACGAGAAAACACATCAGCTTATTTAGTGAACAGATCTCCATCGACTTCCATTGAGTGCAAGACTCCAAATGAAGTTTGGACAGGTTCGCATGCTAACTATGAAGACTTGAAGATATTCGGATGTCCAGCTTATGCTCATGTGAATGAGGGGAAGCTAGAGCCTAGAGCAAAGAAGTGTATATTTCTTGGGTATGCAAAGGGCGTGAAAGGCTACAGGTTATGGTGTCCAGCAGAAAGATCAAACAAGTTTCTTATCAGCAGAGATGTGAAATTTGATGAGCAATCGATGTTGAAGCCAAAGAATGAAGAACTAGATGGAGAAGCTGAAGAGGGTGTTAGTGATAAGGTGGAGCTTGGTGACAAGGTGGAACTTGAGGTGCAAGTTCAAGGAAGCAATAAGACTGTTGTTTCTAATGATGATGATGATCAAGATATTGTGCAAGAACCTCGCCCGGAAGAAGAAGCACAAGGTCATCAAGACAATCTTGCAAGAGACAGAGAGAGAGGGAAGTTAGAGCACCTCAAAGATACGGCCATGCTGATTTGGTTGCATATGCATTTGCAGTAGGTGAGAGCATAGATAGGGATGATCCAACAACCTATGAAGAAGCAATCGGTGGTGAAGAATCAGCAGAATGGGGAGCATCCGCAATTGAAGAAATTGAGTCTCTTGACAAGAATGGGACTTGGGAGATAGTAGCAAGACCAAAAGGTCAGAAGATTGTTGGAAGCAAATGGGTCTTCAAGAAGAAACAAGGCACTTCAGATGGTGAAGGAACAAGGTACAAGGCAAGGCTTGTGGCAAAGGGGTTTACGCAAAGAGAAGGCATTGACTACAATGAGGTATTCTCTCCTGTTGTTAAACATAGTTCTATTAGAACATTACTTGCTATAGTTGCTTTGAAAGATCTAGAATTAGAACAACTAGATGTTAAGACAGCTTTCCTTCACGGTGATTTGGAAGAGCGTATTTATATGCAACAACCAAAGGGGTTTGAAGTTCCTGGCAAAGAAGACCATGTATGTTTGTTGAAGAAATCTTTGTATGGTTTGAAGCAATCTCCAAGGCAGTGGTATAAACGTTTTGACACGTTTATGGTGGCAAATGGCTATGACAGGAGTAAGTATGATAGTTGTGTATATCACAGGAAACTCCAAGATGGTTCATTTGTGTATTTACTCTTGTATGTTGATGATATGTTGATTGCTTGCAAAGACATGTCGAGATACTGGCTGAAACAAAGCATTGAGTAGTGAGTTTGAGATGAAGGATTTGGGTGCAGCAAAGAAGATATTGGGCATGGAGATTCATAGAAACCGAGATGAAGGCAAGTTGCATTTGTCCCAGAAGGCTTACATCGAGAAGGTGTTGGAGCGGTTTGGTATGAAAGATGCAAAACCAGGTAAGTACTCCTTTGGCAGCTCATTTTAAACTTTCTAGAAAGCAATCACCTCAAACTGCAGATGAGGCAGAGTATATGTCTCGAGTTCCATATGCAAGCGCAATTGGTAGCATCATGTATGCTATGGTTTGTACAAGGCCGGATATCGCACAAGCTGTGAGTGTGGTAAGTAGATACATGGGAAGTCCCGGGAAGGCTCATTGGCAAGCTGTAAAGTGGATTCTGAAGTATCTAAGTGGAAGTACAGATGTTGGTTTAGTGTTTGATAAACACTATGGTGATTCGACAAATGTTGTGGGTTATGTTGATTCTGATTATGCAGGTGATCTTGATAGAAGAAGGTCATTGACAGGTTATACTTTTACATTGTGTGGAAGTACTATCAGTTGGAGGTCGGTTTTGCAAAGCACGGTTGCATTGTCTACAACTGAGGCAGTAGTACATGGCAGCCGCGGAAGCGATGAAGGAAGGTATATGGTTGATGGGTTTGGTTGGTGATTTAGGTTTCAAGCAAGAGAATGCAACTTTGTTCTCTGTGACAGTCAAAGTGCCATTCACTTGACCAAGAACCAGATGTATCATGAGAGAACGAAGCACATCGATGTCGTATCATTTTATCAAGGATGCAGTTGAAGTAGGTAGGATAGCGATGCTAAAGGTTCCTACGGCGGATAACCTCATGCGGACATGTTGACGAAGCCAGTTCCTAAGTATCAAGTTCAAGCACTTTGCTTGGACTTGGTTGGTATCAACAGGTGTTGAGAGCCCCCGAGGGGCTGAGCGAAGACGATGATGATAAGTGGTGATGGTATTCAAGTCAAGGTGGAGATTTGTAGTGTAATGTGCCTTGATACCACTAAGAGAAGTGGAACAACCACTAAGAGAAGTGGAACAACCACTAAGAAGTGGAACTAACACTAAGAGAAGTGGAACAACCACTAAGAAGTGGAGCTCCCATTATGTTGCTTGTGTGCTCTATGTCAACATATACACTACCTCATAGAACCTATATAAGGCCTTCTAGTTTCCATTGTATAAGCATCCCAAAATCAGTTAAAGTTTCTAAACAAAAGAGAGAAACATTAGTAGTGTATAGAGAGAGTAAGAGCAAGAACAAGGTCTTGTTCTTGAGAGGAGTTTACACTCTTGTAATCTTGTTCATATCATAGTACAACGTTATCGTCGTCTTCCAAAGTGGATGTAGATCATCTTGATCGAACCACTATAAATCCTTGTGTTGTGTGTGTGCCTATTTTACATTTGTTTTCATTTCTATTTCAATTCTCTATTGATTGTTCTTAGAAGAGCCATTGGTCATAACAATACACTTATAGTGTCTGTTGCGGAACATCACCACCTTGTGAAGGAGACCCGTAAATACCCTCTTGCTACTGCTCCGTACTTGCCAAGAGGATATTCACTCAACTGAATACATCTTCGTATTACCGTCAGCACCATGAAACAAATATATGTAAATTCACAATCCCATGAATACATAACCACAACTTGGTTTTCTCACTTCTAAATCCATAAGCAAAGAACTCCACCACAAATTTCAAAACACCCACAACTGTCCGGCTTGCTCAACTGCTTTACGTTAGGATTCGTTAATGAAGTCTCAAACTCCACATCAACGGACTTTTACTTGGCTGTCCCACGATGCATCTGGTAGAATGCTTAACCGTCCAACTGGTTTCATCGATGGAGTATTAACTCCACAACATGGATTTTCTAACCTCCCGGACATCCCTTGATACCTCCGTATCCACCGTCATCGTCAACAAGCAAGAGCTGCGGCTCTTTCTTTCTGCTTGTTCCGTGACTACTTGAAACCAAAAATCCTACTATCCGTAGGAATTTCATCCAACGATCTTCCAAGCATGCGTCACACCAGAACTTCTTTGAGGAGAAACTTCAAACAATCAAACGCAATGGCTGCCTATATGATAACAATCAACAACAAAAAACATGCAAGCATTTCTCTCTCGGACTTTTCATCAAACACTGCCGAGAAACTTTATAAATAGTTTCTACTGTACGTGTTCTTGCAAATGAACATTCATTAACAAGTTTTAAAAACAAACCCTTGAGCAGATAAGAATCAATAATTACTAAAAGTGAGATTTAAAACAAACCCTTCACCATTCCAACACCTTGAGATCGTTCCATGGGTTTTCATCTGACTTGGACTTCTGCCTCCGTCTAGACACATCAACGCCTTTCCATTCCACGATTCCGCGACACCACCATTTATCTCTCCCGATATCACTACCGGAAATATACCAGAATCAAAACTTCATCTTCACACAGAAGAATTAATTACCTTTTACGACTCTCACTATACTTTTTTTAATCCTCCCTTTCACTCTAACCTCTCTCTCTACCCTATCCCTGATACCAAATGTAGGATTTGGCATAGAGAGAGAGCAGAGAGGATCTAACAATGAAAACACAGAGAGACTACATTGTGTAAACTTACTTGGCAATTTCATTAATGTAAATGATGCCTTTATATAGGCTGCAATATACAAGACTTGTTCTACTGAAACTCCACTAAACGCTGCACGATGGCACAACTAACTCCTAGTTAATAGGCATTACAACCATGACTCGTAAACTCCAAAAGACTAGGACTAATAGTTGCCTACTAAAAACTACTCGGTGAAAGTAATAGATGGATGCAGTACTTGAACCATTAACCCACGACTAAGTCCCAAGACCCTGTCAGACTTTGTAGTTTGAGTTTAGTTAAAACTCCAACAGAGGGTGCTGATAGCCCATGTAGGACTATTATGATTTCGAGACTTCATGCATATACCGATCCGACAATATAAATTACTTCTTTGGTGAAAGAACTACTGCTGAGCCTCTCCATCCATGCATGGATGATTGGTTTTTGTTTTTGGATCACTTTTTTTTTAATGGCCGATAGGATATAGAAATCTTACACCCAACCAACTGGGAGAAGTGTAAACAAATTTACGCCATGTAAAAGCAGTTCCTGTAGTTGGTGAATACAAGAACTCCTGCATGGCAGCAAAGAGTTTGATTTTCAAATTCTGATGACTCAATAGCAGTAGTGTCTTACTCTATGAACAAGCTTTAGGAGCATATCATCTGGATGTGACAGATGAAACCAAAGAAAAGAAAGTAAACTCTTAAGCCTTATTTTGCGGTGTTGGTTTGGCAGCCTTAATTTGGCCTTATTTTATTTATTTTTCTTGTGAGATGCATTGGAACTCGTTTTGTGTAGTTGAATCATATCAATGTACGCTTGACATAAAACATGTCGGGCACAATATGGACTCTTTATTGGACAGTATGAGTGTGTAGTCAAGTCAACATTGGTTGACTTGACCTATGTAATAGTTTGAGAGTGTGTGAGATGTATGTGTGGCAATTCACTCATCATTGGCTGTCTTAAATACCCAATGATAACTCTTGTAAGAATTATCTGATTGTAATAACAAGTTCAAAAGTTTCTCATGGTATCATTCGGATCGATCCAGAGGACAAAATCTTTTCTGCAATAACAACTTCTCTAATAACTTTTCTAGCAATTTCATTGAATCCTTCATACAATTTATCATACAATTTTTAGGTTCAATTTCTTTTCAATCTTGCCTAAGCTGTGTTTTAGGTTACCAAATTACCAGAACTCAGATCTTGATTCTTGGTTTCTATTCAATAATTTGTTCATCATCTTTTGATGTCCGCAATTGTTTACACGAGACGACGTAATATGGCATCATCTTCCGCTTCTTCTGATGGTAATTTTACTTTGCCTTTCTCTAATATTGGGAATTTTGTTTCAATCAAGCTTGATTCAACAAATTTTCTATTATGGCGTGATCAGTTTGAGTCGATTCTTTATTCTACTTCTTTGTTTGGGTATGTTTCTGGTGAAAAAGTAGAACCTTCTAAACAAATTTTCATTAATGGGGAACTTGCTCTTAATCCAAAGTGGGTGTATTGGAAGAAGGTGGATTCTTTTGTGATGAGTTGTTTAAAAGCTACATTTACTTCTTCTGTGTCTGGAGATGTGTTGGGTTTGTCAACTGCACATCAGATTTGGTGTTTTCTTGAAGTTAGTTTCAAGAATCAGTTCATGGCAAGGAAAGGGTTGCTGAGGAATCAATTGCATGGTTGCAAGAAAGGTAACTCCACTGTTCTTGTCTACCTTCAGAATTTAAAGTCCATTGCTGATTCTTTGGATGCTATTGGGGAGAAAGTGAGTGAGTCAGATTTGGTAATGTATGCTTTGAATGGCTTAGGAAGGGAGTATGATAACTTTGTAATTTCTGCACAAAATCGTGAAGTTCCCTTTACCTTTGCTGAAATTAAGCCTAGGCTTCTAAATCATGAGCAATGGCTCATTGATCAACATCAAGATTCCAGCCTAATTTTTGATGCTCAAAATCCAAGTGGTTTGTATTCTAAGCCTGGGAATGGCAATGGAAAAGGAAAGGGGAGGAATAACAACAACAACAACAACAACAACAGCAACAATAGAAACTGTGGAAATGGCAATTTCAACATCAACAAGAATTTCTCTAATGCAACAAATGCAAGATCTACTGGTCCTTCTGACAATACTAATGCTGGTTTTATGAGAAGAGATTTTTCTCAAGTGGAGTGTCAGATTTGCAGAAAGAAAGGTCATTTTGCAACTAGGTGCTATTTCAGATACTATCCTCCTCAAGGTACATCAAGTTCTAGATCAGGATATGGATCAGCTAATATGGCTCAACAACAAACTGCTTTTACTTCAGTGGGAGAAGAACATGATTTCTCTGGTCCATCTACATCTGAGGCTCCTCAGTGGCTTGCTGATTCAGGAGATACTGCACATATGACAGGAGATGGAGCTTTACTTCATCATACTTCTAGTTATAAAGGCAAGGAAAAGGTGCAAGTGGGCAATGGTAAGTCTTTAGTCATTACTTCTACTGAGACTTCTGTTGTGCAAACACCTAAAACTATTTTTACGTTAAACACTGTTTTGCTAGTTCCTGAGATGAAACATAATTTGCTCTCTATAGCTATATTTACAAAGGATAATCATTGCTATTTTACATTAACTCCTACTGGGTATGAAATAAGGGATCTCAGTTCTCATGTACTGCTTGCTAGAGGGGTTGTAGTTAATAATCTTTATCCTATACATAACTCTTCTTTCCAGTCTTCTGTTATTTGTATGACTGCCTTTTCTGCTCCTTCACATATCTGGCATAGTAGACTAGGACATCCTTCTTCTCAGATAATTCAGAAATTATGTTCTACCAAACAAATTGTTTCCACTACTCCTCAGTCTTTATCTCTTTGTCATCCTTGTCAGCTTGCTAAGAGCAAAAGATTGCCTTTTCATTTATCTGATTCTCATGAACATAAACCTTTAGCTCTAATTCATTGTGATGTGTGGGGTCCAACTGTTCATTCCTTGAATGGTTATAAATATTATATTGTTTTCATAGATGATTTTAGTAGGTATAACTGGATTTATCCTATGGAACTAAAATCTGATGCTTCACAATGTTTTTCTCATTTTAAAACTCATACTGAGAATATGTTTTCTACAAAAATTCTGTCTTTTCAAGTAGATGGTGCTGCTGAGTTGGTAAAAGGACCCTTTAAGGTTATTCTTGACAAAAGTGGCATCCAAGTTAGGATTTCTTGTCCTCACACTCCACAACAAAATTGTCTAGCTGAGCGTAAGCATAGACATATTGTTGAAATGGGAAATACTCTACTGTTTAATTCTTTTTGTCCAAAAGATTTTTGGTATGATGCTTTTCTCACTGCAGTTTATCTTATCAATAGAACTCCCACAAAATTTTTGAAATATAAGTCTCCTTTTGAAGTATTATTTGGTTCTGTTCCAGACTATAGTTTTCTAAAAGTTTTTGGTTCTATCTGCTATCCTCATTTAGCTCATGCTAGAAGTGATAAATTGTCTCCTAAAACAGTTAAGTGTGTTTTTCTAGTTTATAGTACTTTGCATAAGGGTTATAAGTGCTATAACCCTCTTACTAAGAAGTCTTATATCTCAAGAAATGTTGTTTTTGATGAAACTCAGTTTTATTTCCATGACTCTTCTAATTCAGTTACTATCACTTCCACTCCTATTACAACTAGTACTCTGCCAATTGAACCTTCTCATACTATTGCTCCACCCCCTTCTATGGTTACTAGGGCTCAAAAAGGTATTTCAAATCCAAAACTTTTTCCAGATCATGTTTCTCATGCTTTAATTAAATATCCTATATCCACTTCTTATGCTTCTTTGTTAACTACTCTTACTGAACCTAAAACCTTTAAGCAAGCAGTGCAAGTGCCTGAGTGGCAAGTATCTATGAAGGAGGAGTATACAGCTTTAAGAAATAATGATACTTGGGATTATGTGGCTCCACAACCATTAATGAATATTTTGGGTTCAAAGTGGGTGTACAGGATTAAACAGAAGTCAGATGGGACTATTGACAGGTTAAAGTCTAGACTAGTGGCTAAAGGTTATGATCAACAGGATGGAATTGACTATAATGAAACTTTTAACCCTGTAGTCAAGTCAACTACTGTTAGGGTTGTTCTGTGTTTGGCTTTAACTAATGATTGGAAGATTAGGCGGTTGGATGTTAGTAATGCTTTTTTACATGGATTTTTAGATGAAAATGTTTATATGTCTCATCCTCAAGGCTTTATAAGTCCAGATTATCCATCACATTATGTTTGTCATCTTAAGAAAATTTTATATGGATTGAAACAAGCACCCAGAGCTTGGTTTCACAGGTTTAGCTCTTTTCTTATTTCTTATGGTTTCAAGAAAGCTATCTCAGATAATTCAATGTTTATTTTTTATTCTCAAAGAGGAATGATAGTTCTTTTACTATATGTTGATGATATTTTGGTTAATGGAAGTTCAACTGTTCTTGTTGATCACTTGATTGCCTCACTCAAGCAAGAATTTGCAATGAAGGAGTTGGGGGACCTTGCTTATTTTTTGGGAATTGAAGCTGTTAGGTCTACTAACTCTATTGTTCTTACTCATAAGAAGTATACTTTGGAATTATTGTCTAAGGCAAAAATGCTTGATTGTAAGCATTGTAATACTCCAGTTACTAAGGGTGCTAGGGTATCTTTATATGATGGTACTAAGTTTGATAATGTTAAAGAGTATAGAACTATTGTAGGTAGTCTGCAGTATTTAACAGTGACAAGACTTGATATTTGCTTTGGTGTCAATTATGTGTCTCAATTTATGCATTCACCAACTGATGTTCATTTACAACTAGTTAAGAGGATTCTCAGGTACTTGAAGGGTACTGTTGGTCTTGGTGTGACTTTACAAAAGAGTGTTTTGAATCAGTTAAAGGCTTATACAGACTCAGATTGGGCAGGTTGTCCTGATACAAGAAGGTCAACATCTGGCTATGCTGTGTTTATGGGTTCAAATTTGGTTTCTTGGTCTTCCAAGAAACAACCAACTGTTTCTAAGTCATCTGCTGAGGCAGAATATAAATGTCTGTCTGTTGCTTCTGCTGAGTTGAAGTGGCTTGCTGATTTACTTTCTGAGTTACATATACAAGTTTCAACTCCATCTTTGCTTCTCTGTGATAATATTATTGCTATGGCATTAGCTTCTAATCCTGTTTTTCATGCCAGGACAAAGCACATAGAGATTTAGTATCACACAATCAGAGAGTTGGTGGAGAATGGATTTCTGAAATTACAACATATTCCAACTCAGGAACAGTTAGCTAACATTTTTACCAAAGGTCTTTGTCATCCAACCTTTTCAAGATTGTTACAGTGCCTAATGGATGTCTCTACTGCATCAATCTCTACTACAACTACTACTACTTCTACTAAAGATACAACTACTCCTACAACTAATGCTTCAACTACTACTACAACTACTGCTTTTTAGTTCATCTACTGCTTGTTCTTTTCAGCAACTTTTTCAGATTTCTGTTGTACTTGACACTTCATTTGTAGTATGAGTGTGTAGTCAAGTCAACATTGGTTCTTCAAACTGTGTTGTTTTCACTCCTCAGTTTGAGGGGGTGTATTGGACAGTATGAGTGTGTAGTCAAGTCAACATTGGTTGACTTGACCTATGTAATAGTTTGAGAGTGTGTGAGATGTATGTGTGGCAATTCACTCATCATTGGCTGTCTTAAATACCCAATGATAACTCTTGTAAGAATTATCTGATTGTAATAACAAGTTCAAAAGTTTCTCACTCTTTAATGAGTCCTACTTGTTGATTTGAAGAAGCAGAACATGGCATTAACAGACGGATTTTTCAGCTTGAAGTAATCATAAGGTTAAGTGAAAATTATTTAATCCCACATTTAAGATATGGGACGCGCACTGGAAGAAATTGAAGAAAGGTGATTGATGTCGAACACCCAATAAAGAGTAATAGGGAACAGAGTATTTCAACTCTGAATAAGTCAATGATTAGCTAGTCTCATTATCTATGATCACAATCTTTAGGAGAAAATCATGCATAGACGGTTTATAATTCCATCTGGTTTCAATTGCTAAATTTTAGAATTGTAATTGTTGTTTTTATGCATGGGAAAGCCGCTGGATCTGACAGATGCATCCGAAGAAAAGAAAGTAGATCTGAGGCCCAATTTTTGTCAATGAACTGAAAGAACTTGAACAGGAGGCAATATTAACAGGGACAATATAGACGTCAACATAAAACACGTCAGGCACAATGTATACGGACTCCCTAATGAGGCCAGCTGGTTGATCTGAAGAAGTAGAACATGATAACAGACGGACTTTTCAGGTTCAAGTAATTTTTTTAAGGTTAAGTTGATAATTAGTTAGTCCCACATTGGACGACGCGATTCCAAGTAGCTTGCACATATTTTCTTAGGTTTGTACTTCAAATCGCCAATTGGCAGTGGATTGGATGCTCATTCTTATAGTCCTACATGGGCTATCAGCCATTTGCAAAAGCATTATATCACAAGGTTGTGTGAGATAGCTAGCTAAGCCTCTGGTTGCTTGGCTTGAGCCTCTCCATCCATTGCTGATTGGCTTTTTTATTTTGTCTTTAAAGCTATTCTTTTTACTTTTGCATCTTTTCCCTCCAAGGTCATCCAATATCCAATGGAAAGAGGTTATCATATCACTATTTATTTAACGGGGTAAAGCAAAAACAAAGAAAAGTGTTTACTACTAACTGGTTTTGTATAATCAAAGTCACTGTTACATATTTGATCTTTGAACCCGTAAATAACATAAATGAAAAATTGCTTGACGGTTTTGTATAAGAGCAGTGAACATGGTAGTTGTTAGTGCAGCCTCTGCAAGAACAGTTGTTGCAACCACGAAATCGGGGAGTTTCTGTGGTTCCGCAACTAAAACATATCCTTTTTTTCTTTCTTTCTGGGCGTCTGCGAAACAGCAGCAAAAACTAAAACAACATCGGAATGTGGCAAGGGAGCTAAGAATTAGCAAGCCCCGGAAAACAGAGAGGGATTTGAGAACATGTCCACCCATGATTGGACATTATGCAACTTAGCATATTATATGAGTCAGACTATTGACTGAGTTCAGAGCTGTGGTACTGGACTTGATTTCATCAATGAGGTGCGAAATTCTCCAAGGAATGGAGGTGGTTCTCTTTTCAAGGACAGTCACCTTCGACGATGATGTGGTGAACTTCAATTATTTTGGGAAGTTCGAAGGCAAGGAGAAAATCATGTGTTTGTGCGACCAGTGGGGTTGTGGCTTTCACATTAGTAGACCCAGCAACAAGACTAAATCCATTCTCATCTTTTGCAATTGCTGTTGGGTAGGCTCTTCAATTCGGAGGAATCCAAATTAATCTTTCATGAATCATACCAGTCAATCTACCAAAAGGTAAACTATCACCAGTTAAATCAAAAACCACAATATAATAAAAAATTTCATATCTGAAACGAACTAACCTTAAATCCACACTGGTAATTGAATCAAGAAGTCCTCTTTCTCCAAAAACTTAGCTTTTTACATAAAACCCGTGTCTTAAATTTCTGTTTCTATTGATTGTAGAATGAAACGAATACAGTGAGAGGAGGGTTCTCGGAGAATGCGAATGGGTTTTTATAGTATAAGCTTGTGTTTTAGTCCCACTTCGCTTACAAAAATGAAGTTGCGAGGGTATATTAACCTGAGAAATGGGAAGTTTGGACACGACCTTACTTGAACAGGATCTGTTCTATAGGCCTGTACCTCGACATCCCTGTGTTCTACGGAGACAGGAACCGCAGTCTGGTTGATGAACCAGGACCGCACGACCAGAGCGTGATTAATGGTGCACAGGCCTATGATGTAGGCCTTGTCTCTGTAGATGATCGTTCTCAGCTTGTCTTCGGACTGCTGTGGTGGTCGTACGGTTGTCTGACAGACTCCCCCACAACTTTTTTTTTTTGTTGCATTCTGACAGTAACTCGAAGCATCTACTGAAATTATCCATTATCCTGATCTCATCATGTCCATCTCCAAGGACTGGAACTCTACCCAAAAACCCTTGTAAGCAAATCGCATTCCATTTGTGCATTAGCATCTAAGTTATTTCCCAAAGTACCCTGCCAGAGCGTGATTAATGGCTTGCCAGTCCATGTTGTGGACGGTGCAGATGTAGATGATCGTTCTCTCCTTGGAAGCCAGAGGTGGTCTCCCCCAACATTTTTTGTTTTTTCCTTCTCTTACTTTTTCCATATGCAAGCTGAAGAATATGCAACTGTTTAGCTAGTCGTAGTCTTTTAATCACCCACGTCCCTGCCATAGTTTGTGTTGGTATCCGCTGATTTGGTGTTTGCAGTCTTTTACTCATATTTTATCTCGCAAGAGGAGTATTAAATGTGGTAAATAGCAAAATGGCGGAATTGGAACGGAAGTCAACATTAAACAAGTTAGGCCCAATATCGATTCTACAACGAGGCGTGCTCGGTTATTTCAACAAGTAGAAAAAGACATGGAATTGGACGGACGAATTTTTCAGCTTGAGCCTTGAAGTGAAATAGTCCCATATTAGACGATGCAATTTCGAGTTTCTTGTTTGTATTGTCTTAGGTTTGCACTCCTGATCGCCAATTGGCAATGGATTGGATGCTCATTCTAATAGTCCTACATGGGCTATCATCCATTTGCGAAAGCATTATATCACAAGTGTGTGATAGATAGCTGCTGATTGTAGCTAGCTTAGCTTGGCCGAGCCTCTCCATCCAATGCTGATTGGTTTTTTGTTTTTTTAAAAAATACTGTTTTTTTTTTTACTTTTGTATAAAAAAATAAATAAAAAAGAGCAAATTAAACATGGGCTAACTTCTAAATTAATACATATTTGATCATCCAACCAGTAATAACATAAGTGAAAAATTGCTTGGTAGTTTTGTATGAGAGCAGTTAACAACGAACGAGCAACCACGTAAACATTGAAGCTGTATATTTGTATAACATGGTAGTTGTTGCTGCAGCCTCTGCAAGGACAAAAGTGCAACCACAAAATTTCTTAATTACAATGGTTCCAGAGCTGCCGCAGTCACATGAAAAGGCAGATATTGGAACACCGAGCCGGAAGAATCTTTCTTTATAATTAGGGACCACTAGGTCGCCACATGTCAGCACCACAATCACTCTTGATTTTGGTGAAGCCATGTCAGCGGAATCTTTCCATGTCATCATAATTTTAGTGCCATGTCATCGGACACATACTGTGTCAAAAAGAAAAGGAAAAAAACTGTTCATATCAGGCACATATTTAAAGTCTTGGAAGGTTAAAAAAAATGTGAGAAGCAACGACGCGTCGTTTATAAAAGAGATATGCGCGAAAGAGTTACAGCCGTTTTTTCAACAGTTGTGTCCGTCGTTGAACGATTTTAAGCCACTTCACCATCAGGAACAAATAAAATAATCCATCGGTTTGATTTATATATAAACCTGAACATCTTGATCACTTCTCACAGTTTTAGTTACCCTGAAATCTTTGCCAAAGCAGAATCATTTTTATGAGGATCTCTCTGTTGATTGTACTGCTTTTACCTACAACGATTCAAGGATACACGATTTTCGTTTAACAAATAAGTAGAATCATCTTTCCATATAATTGTATTTTGGTTAAGTTTTAGTACAACCGGGTTTGAGAATCTAATACTGTTGAAGATCCTATACGTCAATATGTATTCATACTATTTGAATTAGGTCTACAAGAGGATGCAATAAAGGGTTTGATTTTGGTTTACATCTTCTATCTCTAAATCATGGACACCAGTTCTTCTTATAAATAAAAGTATTTGGGAAAAAGTCGCTAACAAGATAAATGTGGTAAGAATATCAACTACTAAATTTGCCGGGTGAGATTCGATTTGATTCCATTTCGTCCATTCACATCTACAATCGGTCGCGACGCTGATGGAAAAAAACATTGTAAGTATATTTGTTGCTTTATCTTTGAATTTTGCATCTGTCAACTGCCGTATATTTTGCTTGATCTTGATTAATAGAAATATTGTTCACTGAGTTACAGCATAAAAATCACTTTTATTCTGTCTTTTTGGATCATCTGCATACGTGCGTTCAATTCTTTATGAACCCATCAAAGGTCAGTTTCTATACATCATGACATTACCTTATCCTCTTTTACGCTTTGGGTTTCACCTGAATCCTTATTGAAGAGGATAGTGTTCCAAAGTGAAAAACCACCCCTGGCGAATCTGTTAAATATCTAACTCCTTTTTCTAGACCATGTTTTGATAATCATAAGCCTACCCAAAGCGTGTAAGAAGTAATGCAGGTTGTCCTAGAAGCATGAATCCCAGAAGAAAATTTAAACACACAGTCTATGGAATGAATGCTTGATGGAGAGGATGGTGAAGGGACCTTGGAAATTTATGGTAGGAACTATTATTATCAATTTTTACAGTCAAACTAATTATGACGATAACACAAGGGTTACTCCTAATTGAGTGAGTTAGAAGGCCAGAAATGTGTTACATCTTGCGATTTTATAAATAGTATAAATAGTTTGAAAACTGTTGGCCTATTAAGATTCAAGTCTCATGCATATTGAATTGGATTATGAGTTATTTAGTTAATAATTAACCAAGATGTTAATGAAAATAGCTTGCTTGCAGAACTATTTGACATGGAAAAAGTAGACAGGTTTGGAGATTCCAAATTGGTACAGCAAGTAATACTAAGAGTTATTGGATCCAGGGGTAAATATGGGTACAACATGTTCGAGATCGGGACAACCACCAGAATCAGAATGGATACAAAGATGTAGGTTTGAAAAAGCTAATACAGTGTCAACGAGATTACGGAGAATTATTAGAACTAGGGAAAAGGCGTGGATAGATATTACCCTGACATACCATTTTTTGCATATCCAAGGAAGAGCCAATAAATAATAATAGCAACAGAAATCAATTGTAATTCCTATTGATTCCGTATTGGGAGAAACCGTTGAAGGAAATACCCCGTGATGATTATAGTTTTGATGTCCAGACTAATCTTAAATGAATTTGAATTTGTGGCATTTTCCCTTCTACAGTTTCTTTTGTTTATCTTGCGTACTTAATATTTAGAAAATTACTGCCCCAAATTCGCGTACGTTCTTTGACCTGTGATTTTTTTTTTTTTGGAAGACAAGTTGATAGCGAGGAGAACGATGGAGGTTAGAATAGATGCTGCGATTGTATGCTAAACTGTAGACCATACCTGATTCGCAAAAGGCAAGAAACAAATATTTACTGAAATTTAGCATTTAATCATGTTTGGCACATTTTCTTCGTTTGGTATTTCTGTATATGTATAGGGTCGTATTTTTATTCTTTGTATGTGTCCTTGGAAAACAAACAATAGGATGACGAGAAAGAAAATTATGTATACAAAGACCCTGACAAGAAATCACACCCGGAAGCAACGACTAACAAGAAATGAGAAGAATTTACAGAGAGAAAGAAGAGAAATAAAACAAAGTGTCCCAGCCAACTGTTACTACTTACTTGTTCCAAATCTAAGACCTCATAGACAACGCATTTCTTAGTGTGTGGTAGGGCTTCCTTCAGAATGATGACAGTAACCGCAACATCATCATGTACGAGAAAATGTAAAGGTTCAACAAATGGAGTTCATATCAGTTCTCAAAGGTGGAATTTTAAAAAAGAACATAATTAACTCTGCATGGTTGTAGAGAATTCCTAACATCCAATGACAAACTTCGGAGGTGGTATGTTTCTTTTACAGGTGTAATTCAAGGAGAAAATGAAATTACATTAGTCATCATCATACAGTAATCAACTGATTATATTCTCTTTATACTTGCAGTGGAAAGAATTTTGAGAATGGTGAAAGGCCATAGTGAAAAATAATTTGCGGTCTTGAGTTAAGACATGTTAGTGCAAATGTTAATGCCAATGAAGTGATTTGTTTAGCCCGATGAATATGTTTTAGACTGCATGTTTAATGTAGTGTTCTTAATCACAAACATTGTTAAGAGGCTTTATAAAACAGTACTTTCGGACATAAAAAGTTTACTATTTGTGTTCAAAATGATATACCTTGCTGAAGTAGAACATAATATTCTCCCCACTGCTAAAAGGGACCTATTATTGGTATTTCCCCTTCGGCTTGGTTATTTAACTATTGCAGAAGCTAATACTATTGAAAAAGAATGTTTATTTTTCTTCAAATAGAGAAAACGAATAAGGTATCCATCATGCTTCCTCTGATATTTCTTACTTATTTCACTCCACAAAGCAGATTTTTGAGACTTCACATAAATATATCTTCCACATAAGTTATCCATCAGGTGCGTATGCACCGGGTTAGAGGCTTGTTTGGAGAAAGGCGTTACTTGTGTTTGACGACCAGGGAAGAGAGAAGTTGACAAAGCATCATCGTTGCATTTAACTTGTTTCAGGCTTCATCTTAAAGCACCAGAAAAGTTATCTAGATGGTATTTCATGGGTCATTTTGGATGGTGAAGTGGGTTTTCTTGGTGAGTGGATATATGAAGATAGCTCATTTCTGTTAAACTTATCTATGTTTTTCTTTCTGGCTTGTTTCTTTTTGGTAAAGTAAAGCTGGCAAAATCAGTATAGTTGCAGCACTGTTCTTGGAATCGGCCACAGAAAGCTTTCATAAAGAAATCTCAAAATAAATAAAGAAAAAAGAAAAGTGGACCGATAAGTTTCCTGTCATCCCGTGTTTTCTGTACCGAAGTTGGAGAAACCTTATTTAGATTTCCCAACTTATGATGCAGTACTAATGTATTTTTTTATTGTCCCACATCGACAGAAAAAGGTTTAAAAACCGATTTTATAATTGCACTAGGATTGACAACATATCGCCAATTAGCAATGAGTTGTATGTCAGAGTCTTATAATCCTACATGGGTTATTAGCAAGAAAAATTATGGAAAAAGTATCGTTATTGTTCTTCTTCATTTACATTTACAAAAATAAAATAAAAATAGTTGTAGTCTGTTTGGGCCTCTCCACTTATTGCTAATTGGTTTTTATCTTTTAATCTACACATGTTTTGCCAGTCCATGATGTATGTGGACGGTGCAGCTATAGATGATCGTTCTCATATGGTTCCTTGGATGGGGCTTAAGTGTCGTGACCATAGGCTCCATATATCTGACAGACGCAAAAAAGAAAGTAGCCTAATCTGCCTAATTTTGAAAGTGACGGGATCTCTTTTTTTTTTTAAAGAAAAAACTGAAAGATGATATATTGAGGAATTTAAACAATTACATAGTTTGCTTCCCCTGCTAGTTGTACAGAAATCAAACTAGGAGATCAGATAACCAAATTTTGTTCAACTTATCAACTCTGGCTAACTTTGACAGAACATCAACTATTTTATTTTTTTCCTTTGGCACATAAGAACATTTCCAGGAACTAAAAATCTTAAGTAAATTCTTAATATCTCGAATAAGATTATGTATTATTCAGTCACAGTTATACTTCTCGCCATTCACCGCTTCAGCCACTAGCTTAAAGTCTAGTTCAAACCTAACATGCTGCAAGTTCCTTTCCTTTTCCCATGAAACTGTTTCCTAATACCTCTGCACTCTGCATGCTCAGGACATACTGACGCAGCTAAGAAGATGCATTTAGAACCCTTGAATGTACCTGCAAAATCACGAGCAATTAGACCAATGCCACCTATATTATTAATAAAAGAACAGAATTTATAGTAAGATATCCATTAGGAGGAGGGGTCCAATGAAAGTTAGATCTAATTTGTCTACTTGTATTATGATAACGCCCTCTAGACATTTCACCGCATTCTGAGATATATTTCCTGTAATTTTGGATAGTGCAGTCAACTGTAGCAGTAGTTCCATTGAAAACTCTATCACATCTTTGCGAGCAAATGCACCAGGCAACAATTGCAATTCTACATATAATATCTTCATAAATTTGGCCAGCTTGAAGCTTCATGAAGTGATAGAGTATCCATTCTTTGATAATAGTATTAGTTTGAATATGAAGACCCATTACTGCAAACCAGGCCATCATAATCTGAGAACATTCTAGAATGCAGTGAGAAGAAGTTTGAAGTACTAGACTGCAAAAAGGGCAACTGTACTCTCCATCAGTGATAACATGAGCCCACGTATCTCTAGTTGGTAGAACATCCTTCACACACTTCCATAAGAATTGAATAATTCTAGGAATAAGAGGTAATTTCCATAATTTTTTGAAAACACTCTTCATACCAGCATTTATTGTCTGATTAACATTTCTTTCCTCAAACATCTTCCTATAAGCTGACTTTACTGAAAATAATCCATTCTTTTCTAGGGTCCAAACCAATCTATCTTCATAGCTAGGAAATATAGAGATGTTGATAACTAGTCTTACAGTTTGAGCTTCAAAAAGAGAATGAATCAGATCAGCATCCCATTCAATAGAATCAACCGCAAAAAGTTGGTATACATACTTGTATTGTGCATAATTAGTGCTACCAGTTTTAGGTATAGAAGGAGCATTAGTTCCATGTATCCAGTTATGTTTCCAGATTAATATACTGTGACCATTACCAAGAGACCAAAAGCTGTATTTTTGGATGAAATTCAGCTCAAAACTGATGCTTGTCCACGACCATGTAAAATTAGGTTTTTTCTTGATATCAAATACTTGACCACTTGGAAAATACTTTGCTTGGAGAGATTTTACACAGATTTAAGTTTTATCAGTACATAATCTCCATTCAGATTTTACTAGCAGAGCTCTGTTGAATATATGAAGATCCCTGAACCCTAATCCTCCTTCTTCCTTTGGAGTATTAACACTCTTCCATGTTATGAGGTATATTCCTTTATTTGACTTCTCTTTCCTCCAGGATTTTTGTTGTGTAGAGTTTATTTTTTTGATGGTTGTATCAGGGAGTTTGAAACTTAACATATGATGCACATGGATTGTTGTTGATGGTGGTTTTTAGCTTAGGGTTAAAATCATAAAACACTAAACCCTAGCAGACACTGACGTCACAACATTTAAGTGATAAAGCATTTACTAGGCGCATTTGTTGAAAAACCTTTAATGTGTCTATAAATAATTACCGGGGTACATTTTTCAAATTAGGGTTACAACAAGCAAAACCCTAATTCCCCTCTGTGCCAATGGAAAATCATGCCATCCACACCAACCATGCCAAAGCTTGCCAACCATGCTAGCCGCACCTCTGTGCCAATGGAAAATCATGCCAGCCACACCAACTGCGCCAAAGCATGCATATTATGCTAGCCGCACCTCTGTGCCAATGGAAAATCATGTCAGCCACACCAACCGAACCAAAGCATGCCAACCATGCTAGCCGCACCTCTGTGCCAATGGAAAATCATGTCAGGTACACCAACCGCTCCAAAGCATGCCAACCATGCTAGCCGCACCTATGTGCCAATGGAAAATCATGTCAGCCACACCAACCGCGCCGAAGCATGCCAACAATGCTAGCCGCACCTCTGTGCCAATGGAAAATCATGCCAGTCACACCAACCGCGCCGAATCAAGCCAACCATGCTAGTCGCACCTCTGTACCAATGGAAAATCATTCCAGCCACACCAACCGCGCCCAAGCATGCCAACCATAATGACCGCACCTTTGTGCCAATGGAAAATCATGCCAGCCACACCAACCGCGCCAAAGCATGCCAACCATGCTAGCCGCACCTCTGTCCCAATGGAAAAACATGTCAGCCACACCGACCGCGCCATGCCAAACATATCTCGCCATAGCCCCCCATGTAGCGCCACCATGCTGGCCTTCCCCACCCGGCTACCCAAGTGAAGGTGTGCAATAATCAACGATTGCCCTTCAATCCCAGGAGAAAATCATGGCCGTCTAAAGTCACCTCACGACCTTTGGACCAAACCATAGCTTCGTCACGCACCTAGACAAATCTAGCCACGCCATACGCCCAAGGAAAACCCTTGGCCCCACATGCCAAGCCAAACACCCTTTCCTTGTCCCTAGCCACGCCATGTGCCCATGGTAAACCCTCGGCCCCACATTCCAAGCCAAAACCACCCCTAGCCCAAGCTAGCCGAGCCATGAAAAACGCACTCTTCCTTGTCCCCTAGCTATGCTAGTCACACCATGCCAAGCCAAACGCCCCTACCTTGGCCCTAGTCATTCCATGCACTCATGGCAAACCATTGGCCCCACGTGCCAAGCCAAACCAAACCTAGCCAAGATAGATGCGCCATTCCAAACACATCTCGCCATGGATCCCCATGCCGCGCCACCATGCTGGCCTTCCCCACGCGGCTACCAAAGTGAAGGCGTGTAAAAATCAACGGTTGCCCTTGAATCCCAGGAGCAAATCCTAGCCGTATAAGGGCACCTCATGACCTTTGGCCCAAAACCCTAGCTTGGTCACGTACCTAGCCAAAGCTAGCCACGCCATCCGCCCAAGGCAAACCCTTGGCCCCACTTGCCAAGCCAAACGCCCTTGCCTTGGCCCTAGACACGTCATGCGCCCATGGCAAACCCTTGGACCCACATGCCAAGCCAAAACCGCACATAGCCCAAACTAGCCGCGCCATGCCAAAAGCACTCTGCCTTGGCCCTAGCTATGCTAGTCACACCAAGCCAAGCCAAACTCCCTTGCCTTGGCCCTAGCCGCGCCACCCTGCTGACCTATTTCCATCTTTAACTTGCAATAAACTTGTTTAGGAAGGAAAGGAAGTCAGTCCCATGTTAGACTTGTTTAGGGAAGATATAAACGTATACCTATTGCTTTGTGATCGTATAAAAACTCTACAATACCACACATATATCAGCCAAGTAGTAAAACAATCATGAACGAGAAGTACAAGAAGAGGAGGATGGACTACAAGGAAAAAAGAACGAATGAAAAGCTATTATTAATGCCGCATCTGCCAGACGAAATTATCATCGAAATCCTTTCGAGGTTATCGCTCTTAAAATTAAGGTGTGTATAAAAATATTGGAACGACCTATTTAATGATCCTAAACTTATTGACAAGATCAAAAATAATTTTAGTATCATTCTTAGAAGTGGGAGCGATATGTACTCTATAGATAACAAAACACTAACACCGTCATCATCATTACTTGATGATATTGACAGCTGTATTAAGAAGATTAACTGCCCAGTCGTAAATAATTGCTCTAAGATTAGTTTTCTGGATAGTTGTAATGGCTTGTTTTGCGTACGCACAACTGAATGGCATTATTTTATCTTTTGGAATCCGACAACGGGGGAGTGCTGCAAAAGAAAACCAAGTCCATCTGATCTTTCCCAAGCTGATGATTATTTACACGGCCGCTCAGCAATGATCGCATATGTGTTTGGTTATGATTGCATAACTGATGATCACAAGCTTGTATGTATTACAAGCAATTCAATCTTACACCCAACCAAATGGGAGAAGTGTAAACAAATTTTCTCCATGTAAATGCAGTTCTTGTAGTTGATGAATACAATTACTCCTCCATTTCAGCAAACAGTTTGATTTGCATCACAAGCTCTATGAGAATATCATCTGGATGTGACAGATGAAACCAAAGAAAAGAAAGCAGACTCTTAATCCCTATTCTGCGGTGTTGGTTTGGCAGCCTTAATTTGGTCTCATGTTTTTTTTTCTCTTGTGAGAGGCAGTTGAAACTCGGTTTGCATACTTGAATAATATTAATGCATGCTTGACAAAAAAAAGTTGGGCACAATAAGGACTCTTTAATGAGGCATGCTGGTTGATTTGAAGAAGCAGAAACTGTTGAAAGATATGGAAGTTATTGTCGTATATTTGATATTATTCCAGTTTCCATAAGCATGTATATTTTGTGTTGATTAGTTTGTATTTTCCCTTATCTTGTTTCCTTTCTTGGTGCTTACACCTTTGTATAAGAACTGTTGTAACATCTCTTTCGAGATACTGAATACACAAGAAAACCCTTCAATATAACATGTGCCATGGCTATCTTTGTCATGGCATCAGAGCCAGCAAAGATCTAAAACCCGTTTTCTACTGTTATCAAGTCTTTCGTCTTTCCAGTTTGTGTTGAGATATCTCTATCTATCCTTCAAAGTTATCAGTTATCTTTGTCTCTTTTCTCTGTCAAAACCCTAAATAATCTTGTAAGGTGATCTTGTTCTTTTATCATCTTTCATTATGTCTCGAGATGATGTATCACCTATCACTGTGAAACTGGATGGATCCAACTATGGTCACTGGGTCTTTCTAATGAGAAGCTTCCTTAAGGGAAAAAACATGTGGAAATATGTAGATGGTAAAGAGAAGAAACCATTAGCAGGCGTCACTACCATCAAGGACAAAGTGGAAGAAAAGGACCCCATGGAGGAATGGGAAATCAACAACAACAGAGTTCTTACCTGGATCGGGAATACAGTAATCACCTATATCAGCATGCAACTTACTAGTTTTGAGGAAGCCAAAGAAGCATGGGACTTTCTTGCAAAAAGGTACACCCAAGTGAACTTTGCTCAGAGGTATAAGCTAGAGCAAGACATTCGATTGTTGAAACAGCAACCAGATCAGAAAGTTCCAGATTTTCATTCAGAAATGTCACTCATATGGAACCAGCTAGCACTCATGGAACCTAAATGGACCACAGATGCACAAATATGGGAGAAGTTTAGAGAAGAATCCAGATTAGTTCAACTATTGATGGCTCTAAGGGAAGAATTTGAATCAGTTAGAGAATCCATTATCCATCGATCTACACTCCCAACCGTAGAAGCCGCTCTCTCTAAACTCATTGCTGAGGAGATTCGTAAAAGAATCAAACCTGATGTACCAGCTATATTTGCAGTACCTTCAAACTTTAATGCTCATTTTAACTCACAGAAAAATTTCTCTACCTATCGAGATTTATCACAGGTACAATGTCACAATTGCAAGAAACCTGGACATCTTGCCAGAAACTGCATAATGCCATCAAATGCATCAGCATCAAACTTCTCTCAAGGATCAACAACTCAAGGCGCCTTACCTCCACCTCCAGGTGTACCTTAATGAAGATACTGTAAAGTTATTGGACACACGGTTGGAAACTGCACTTCACCGTCCTCTAGAAACATGAGAGAAAAGAGAAGATCCAATGGTGCATCAACACACTACACTGCAGCACCAATAATGGCAGTACCTGGTTCAGAACAGGCTTACGAACAACACAACTCTGGATCAAATGCCTTAGCAACACAAAACAATCTGGCTGATATTCAAGAGATGCTCAAACAGGCTTTATCAATTCGTAACAACCCAACAGCAGCTACTGCTCTTTCTGTACCCACAGGTATTTTTTCAACAGAATGGTTCCTTGACTCAGGAGCCTCAAATCATATGACATACAACTCAAGTTTGTTTGAGAAAGTAAATCCCATTGTGACACCAAAGATTCATACATCAGATGGATCAAAATTGTCTGCTAGTCATATCGGCCAAATCAAAGTTTCAAAAAAGATATATGTTCCTGATGTACTACTTGTTCCTAATATCAAGATGAATTTGATATCTATTGGCCAGCTTTGTAATCAAGGGTTTAATATTCATTTCACTCCATATGATTGTTTGATACAGGACCCCAAGAAAGGGAAGCTTGTTGGGATAGGCCGTAGAGTTGGTCGATTGTATCTTCTGGAGTCTCTCATTATTCCCCATCAACTCAAGAATCCAGTTGTTTCTGTTGTATCTACCTCGTCTTCTATCACCTCTCCATTTATTTCTTGGCACTCTAAGTTAGGTCATGTCTCCTTTTCCCGTCTCTCTTATATGATTAATAAAGGTATGTTAGGTCATGTTCCTCTAGACAAAGAACCATATTGCATTGCTTGTAAGCTTGGTAAACAGTCATATCTTCCTTTTAATAAAAGTATTTCTTCTTCTAATGCACCTTTTGATCTCATTAACTCTAATGTCTGGGGAAAATCTCCCATTGCTACTAAGGGAGGGTCATTATATTACGTTATATTTATTGATGACTTTACTCGCTATACTTGGATCTATCTGTTCAGTTCAAGGTCAGACTTTCTTAGAATATACACTGAATTCTCTAAAATGGTCAAAACTCAGTTTGGCAAAGTCATTAGAGTCTTTAGAGAAGATCAAGGAGGTGAATATATCTCTAATCCTTTTAAAGAACTTCTCAAATCTGAAGGTACTCTTCTCCAACTATCATGCACAGAAACACTAGAGAAAAATGGTGTTGCTGAACGAAAACATCGTCATATCATTGAGACTGCTAGAACTCAACTTCTTTCCTATTCTGTTCCATCAAACTTCTGGGGTGAATCTGCTCTCACCGCAGTTTATACTATCAATCGAATTCCAACCATTATTATTGGAGGTGTGTCGTCGTATGAGAAGTTATATGACAAGAAACCAAACTACTCTGAACTGCATATTTTTTGGGTCAACATGTTTTGTCCTTCTCTCAGAAAGGGAACGTAATAAGCTCAGCAAAAATACCTCCATGTGTGTGTTTTTAGGTTACGGCATAGAAAAGAAAGGGTATAGATGTTATGACCTTGAGAGTCGTAGGTTACGTATCTCTCGTCACGTTACCTTATGGGATAAAATACCATTTTGGTCTCTTCCTAGTGCTAAATCATCTTCTTTAGAAAGTTTCACGTACATAGATCCTTTTGATGATAACATGACATCAATTTCCTCCTCATCAGTTGACTCCTCTATCACTCCTCTCATCTCGTCTACTGAAGTTGCTGAAACTGATACATACCGCTCTATGTACAATTCCAACAACGCAAGCCCAAATGGGACTTAATACAGAGGTTAGAACATTGACTGCTAGTAATCGACAACCACCATCTAGGTTTTCTGATTACCATTGTTCTTTAACAAATCTTTTGTCTATTCATGAACCAAAGAATTACAGGGGAGCTTCATTAATTCCAGATTGGCAAGACTCAATGGGAGGTGAGTTAACTGCACACAAAAAGGCTGGTACATGGGACATGGTGGATTTGCCTCCAGGAAAACCCGTTGTGGGAAGTAAATGGGTTTACAAAGTTAAAACAAAATCAGATGGTACACTAGATCGATGTAAGTCTCGTCTTGTAGCTCAAGGTTACACTCAGGAATATGGGATAGATTGTGAAGAAACATTTGGTCCTGTTGCTCGTATGACAACAGTACGCACTCTTTTAGCCGTTGCTTCAGCACAAAAATGGGATCTACATCAGATGGATGTTAAGAATGCGTTTCTTCATGGGGAACTTCAAGAAGAAGTTTACATGCGTCCACCTCTAGGTTTGAATCACTTGCCCAATCAAGTTTGTAAACTTCGTAAAGCTTTATACGGTCTTAAACAAGCACCACGTGCTTGGTCTCCACAGATATTCTAGAGTATGGGTTCGCTCAAAGTCCATATGATTCAGCAATGTTTGTTCGCAAAACAAAGAAGGGAATGGTACTTCTACTCTTATATGTCGATGACATGGTGATAACAGGTAGTGATACAGAAGGTATTTTTGCTCTAAAATCTCACTTAAATTCCTGTTTTGAAATGAAGGATCTTGGTCACTTAAGATACTTTCTCGGTATAGAAGTTGATAAATCATATAATGGATATTTCATATCTCAAGTTAAGTATGCTTCTGATATTATTCTTCGTGCTGGGTTAACTGATAGCAAAATTGCAGACACACCTCTTGAACTCAATACTAAACTCAACCTAACGGATGGTAAAGTTCTTCCCAACCCAACTCTGTATCGTCAACTTGTTGGTAGTCTCAATTATCTGACTATTACGAGACCGGACATTAGTTATGCAGTACATATTGTCAGTCAATTCATGTGTTCTCCACGTATTTCCCATTTTGCTACAGTACTTCAAATTATCTGGTATATAAAAGGGACTTTATATCAGGGGTTACATTTTTCTTCTACATCAGATCTTCGTCTCCGTGCATACACAGACTCAGATTGGGCAGGAGATGTTACAGATTCTACCACTGGATACTGTTTGTTTTTAGGAAACTCTCTGATTTCATGGCGCAGTAAGAAATAGTCCGTAGTTTCTCACTCTAGTGCTGAAGCCGAGTATCGAGCCATGGCACACACTACTTCTGAGATAGTTTGGTTAAGATGGTTGCTTAGTGACATGGGCATTCATTCGACTGAGTCAACTCCTCTATTCTGTGATAACAAAGCTGCTATTCACATTGCTCATAACGATGTCTTCCATGAACGTACAAAACACATAGAAATAGATTGTCATTTTGTACGTCATCATTTCAAACAGAAGACCATTGTCCTTCCTTATGTTCGATCCGAGTTCCAGCTTGCAGATCTATTTACGAAGTCTCTACCTTCTCCCAGACTACATTTTCTGATAAACAACCTCAATATGTGTTCAGCACCATCTTGAGGTTGAGGGAGGGTGTTGAAAGATATGGAAGATATGGAGGTTATTGTCGTATATTTGATATTATTCCAGTTTCCATAAGCATGTATATTTTGTGTTGATTAGTTTGTATTTTCCCTTATCTTGTTTCCTTTCTTGGTTCTTACACCTTTGTATAAGAACTGTTGTAACATCTCTTTCGAGATATTGAATACACAAGAAAACCCTTCAATATAACCTGTGCCATGGCTATCTTTGTCAGAAACATGGCACAAACGGACGGATTTTTCGGCTGGAAGTAACCATAAGGTTAAGCGAAAATTATTTAACCCCATAATTTAGATATGGGACGCGAACTGGAAGAAATTGGAGAAAGGTGATTGATGTCAAACACCCAATCAAGAGTAATAGGTAACATGGTATTTCAACTCTAGATAAGTCAATAATTAGTCGCATTATCTATGATATGCAAAGATGGTTTATAATTCCATCTGGTTTCAGTTACAAAATTTTAGAATTGTAAATGTTAGCCTTAATGTTTTTATGCATGGGAAAGCCGCTGGATCTGATAGATGCATCCAAAGTAAAGAAAGTAGATACTAAGGCCCTATTTTTGTCAATCAACTGCAACAACTTGAACGACGTCAGGCACAATATATACGGACAATATACATTATAGACGTCAACATAAAACATGTCAGGCACAATCTATACGGATTGAGGCATGTTGGTTGACTTGAAGAAGTAGAACATGGCAATACGGTCTAAAAAACGAACGGGATTTTCAGCTATGAGTGTAAATATATATAATTAGTCCCACATTGGACGACGCGATTCCAAGTATCTTTCACATATTTTCTTAGGTTTGTACTATTAATTTCCAATTGGCAGTGGATTGGATGCTCATTCTAATAGTCCTCCATGGGCTATCAGCAATTTGCGAAAGCATTATCTCACAATGTTGTTGTGTGAAAGATAGCTAGTTGAGCCTCTCCATCCATTATTGTTGATTGGTTTTTTATTTCCGTTTGTATCTTTTGTCTCTAAAGCTATATTTTTTTACTTTTGCATCTTTTCTCTCCAAGGCTATCCAATATCCAATGGCAAGAGGTTATCATATCACTATTTGTTTGGAGAAAGGTATGGGACAATCGAAGCACATCAAAAGGCAGATATGGGACGTGAGCCGGAAGAATTTGGAGAAAGGCGACTGGTATTTGGTAACCGGGGAATATGGGGCTATGTCCAGGTATGGCTTGGGAAAGCTCTATTGACTTTCTTATAGCTAGTAGATTTTTTTTTGACGACAAAGGGAAAATTTTATAGAAATGGGTCTGACTCACAGAAAGTGAACCAAGAACCCAAGAGTTACATAGAAGAGCAAATAAACGCCTCCCAATTACAAATAATCATAGACAACGAGAAACCTTCAAAAATATTTGAATGCAAAGTCCAATTGAACAATAAAGACTTTACCTCCATAATAATTTGATTAGCAGGTCTACTAAAATTTCGATATAATCTGTTATTTCTTTCCTTCCACATACTCCACCATATAGCAAAAGGAAGATATCCCCACAAACGTTTTAGCCTCTTCTTACTTTTCTTGTTTTTCCATTCCCACAACGTTCTTCTAATATCGCCTGCTAAAACCCAACTTATTCCAAAACTCTTCATAAAGTAAGACCATACCTCAAAGGTTGTTTTGCAGTGTAAGAAAAGATGAGCATTAGTTTCCTGATGCAGCCCACACAATAAACAAGTATCATTCTGTACCATTCCCGCATGAAAAATTTGATCCAAAGTGGGAGCTCCATTATGACAAAGAGTCCAGGCAAAAAAAGAAACTTTTAACGGTACCTTTGGATTCCAAAGCTGCTTATCTGGGAACGCGATAAAACCTTCTGTTTCAAGAGCAGAGTACGTTGTTGCCACCGAAAAACCTTTTCCCTCGCCATATATCCAGCGTCTGTCATCTGTAGTCCCCAAAACCAGTGTAGAATTGGGGTCTCCAATCACCTGTAACAGCTGAATTACCTCCTGCAGTTCTACTTCATTCAAACCTCTAACGAACTGTAAATTCCAAACTCCCTGATCTGAAACCATCTCCCGCACAGTAAGTTTTTTTCCCCTGGAAATTCTGAACAGCGAAGGAAATCTCCATCTTAGAGCCTGCTCACCTATCCACATATCTTCCCAAAAGTAAATAGCTGCCCCATCTCTTATAATCAGCGTCGTACCTGATTTGATGAATTCTCTCGATTTAAGAATACCCATCCAAAGACTTCGCCCAATCGTTCTCTATCGGTGATTCTCCGGAGTAACGCAACATTAGCTCCCCCAAATTTTTGAGCTATCAGTCTTCTCCACAAAGCCTCCTTCTCACTGCCATACCGCCAAATCCACTTAGAGTGAAGGGCTTTGTTTACTAACCGCAGTTTCTTTATCCCCACACCACCCCTTTTTTTCGGCAGATTTACTTTAGTCCATGAAACCCAACTCCTCTTCTTTACTGTTGAACTTGATCCCCATAGAAAATTCCGCATAATATTTTCAAGGTCTTTAACTACACTTGCTGGCATTTGAAACAAGTTTAAATAGTACACTGGAAGACTAGATAAAACGCTTTGTATCATCACTAACCTCTGCCCCTTTGATAAGTACGTTCTTTTCCACCCCGCCAATAGTTGATGAAATTTTTGAATCACTTCGATCCAAACTAATCTGCATTTTGACTTTCTCCCTAATTGAAAGCCCAAATAATTCAGTGGCAAGTTGGTAGAAGAACACCCAAAGATGTCTGCACAAACCTCTCCGTTAAATTGACCAAGCCCAACAATTGTACTTTTCCGGTAGTTTACTTTTAAACCACATATCGTTTAAAACGCAATAAGAATATTCTTTAAGTTTTGCACCTGAATTTCATTATCATCTAGAAAAACTATTAGATCATCAGCAAAATGAAGTTGTGTTACCGACACACCTTGATCCGCTACTCTGAACCCAGAGATTAAACCCTGACTATACGCCGATTTAAACATCAAGGAAAGCACCTCCGCTACTACAATGAACAAGAATGACGATATCGGATCACCTTGCCTAATTCCCTTCTGACTTCTAAATAATTTAGTTGCTTCACCCTTGAGAAGAACAGCAAATCTAGGTGTTGTAATACACCATCTGATCCAACTCCTCCACCTATAACCAAAGCCAAATCTTTCCAGCGTCATATCCACACAACCCCAATTAAGATTATCAAAAGCTTTTTCGAAATCCATTTTGCAAATGATCCCTGTTTCTTGTGATCTCAGCCTTGAATCAATAAGTTCTGCGGCAATGAAAGTGGTGGTCCTCTTTCATTCTGATGCTGTTTAATTTGTTTTCAAATCTGGGCATTTAATATTTGCAATTTGGCATATTATTTGGATTTTAATAACTGAGTTGGAAAAACATCAGCATTAATATTAACTTGATTTAGGCTTCATCTAAAAGCACAAACTTATCACCAATCAGCCGTGGCAAATGGGAAGACCAGTAACACCACTTTTTGTGTATGATATTTTTGTTTTTTTTTCTCAATCAAAAATTTACCCCAGAAAAGTTACTCATAGGGGTATCAATTTGTTTGGGAGTGTACCAGATTTGTTTGGCACTGTACATCATATGCATGGTAGCAGCTGCAGCGATTGTGTGAGACATTGATGTGGCTCGCGGTTGTAAAGAGTGTTGTAAGTTTTAATCATAACCGTCCTGTACTCGATTGTGCCCCAACAGATATTAGTGTTTAAACCAGTAAGACCATGCATCTTACGTGTAACAAAGCACTCTTTCACTGGGACGAATAATCAAGTTTTTTTTTAACTTAGAAACCACAGGGAATTGTCGCCCGAAAAAGAAGATTTACACATGGTTACCATGGAAGACTAACAATCAAAATAAGGTTGGGCTTAAATGTTAAATGGAGTACCTCTCATCTTCCACCAGATCGCTTGAATCTCGGTTATATATTTAATCTTCTCCCCAATCTAATCTACTTTGAAATCTGTCGTACTCCTCTTGAACGATTAACCTTGACTTACCATTCTTCCCACCTTTCAGCTAAGCCATCACCTTCTAGCATTCATATAAGTCGCTCCTCTTGCAATCCTTGGGTACAAAGCGATGCTATCCGAATCATAATTTGATTCATTTCAACCTCTTCACTGACAGAATCTCTCTACAGAAGTTATGGTGAACAATGGAACTTGTCGTTTCTCTCTAATTTCAAGTTATTTTTCCTATACCAGCAGAATAAATAAATGCTTCAGAATTAGAGAAGGAGAGATAACACAGTATCATCAGAAGGATTTCAAAAATTAAATGAGGAACAAGAAGTTAATAACAAATAATTCCATTGGAGTGTGTATTGAGATGGATTTTGATCTATATATATATATCCCAAAGTAGATCATTTATCTTGCGAGAGGCAGTTGATCCTGAAATTTGTTTTGTGCACTTTCATTTGAACATCAAAGTTGTACGTAGTATTAAAGGTATGCGGGATAAGGAACCGAAAAAACTTGGGAGTCAATGCACTAAATATCGTAGGCAAGGGAGCTAAGAATTAGCATTCCCCAGAAAACAGAGAGGGCTTTGAGAACATGTCTACCCATGATTGGACATCATGCAACTTAGCATACGCTGCACGGTTATATGAGTCAGACTAGTGACTGAGTTCAGAGCTGTGGTCTTGGACTTGATTTCATCAATGAGGTGCGAAATTCTCCAAGGATTGGAGGTGTTTCTCTTTTGAGGACAGTCACCTTCAATGATGATGTGGTGAACTTCAATTATTTTGTCCAGTTCAAAGGCAAGGAGAAAATCATGTGCTTCTGCGACCAATGGGATTGTGGATTTCACATTAGTAGACCCAGCAACAAGGCTAAATCCATTCTCATCTTTTGCAATTGCTGTTGGGTAGGCTCTTCAATTCCGAGGAATCCAAATTAATCTTCACTACCTGTTCAGCTTCTCTGCTGTAGCTATTGTACCGGTAGAGACCTTCTCTAATGGTTCCCTGAATGTTACTGCGGTCTTCTCGAATATCAGCTTATTGCGTGCTTACCAGATACCCCACCACATAAGAAACTGCCACCAGCGTCATAATTTTCCAGCCAAAAGGTGCAACAAGCAGTAACAGACGCTTCAGTAAAGTAGCTGATTCTGAAATTCATTGGTGAAGCGAAGAGTATAGCTTGAGTTAAAACAGGTCTTAAAAATTATTGGACCCACATTGACCACCGCGATTCCGATGACCTTGTATATATTGTGTCAGGGTTGCACTACTAATCGCCAATTGGCAATGGATTGATGCTCATTAATTGCCTTGTATTTTGTACAAAATACTAAAGAGGTTTGAAAAGCCATCATTTATTTTTATTTTATTTTTGCTGTTATCAGGTTTTTCGTATTCATCCTTCCTCCTGCTATTGAACTTCTCTAGATAGACTGATTTTCCAAGGCTTTCTGTTTTTTATTTTATGTTTGCCAACCCTTCCAATTTTGAATGTACGTACTGAGATGGATTGTATGGCCTGTGCAAACTCCATTGACTTTCTTGGCTAGTAGATCACCTGCATTGAAAGTGGTGGTCCTATACGATTAAGATGCTGTTTTTGTTTTCCAATTAAGCATTTTTTTTTCTTCTTTTTTTTTTGCAACTTGCATACTCTTTGGATTTTAATATATGAAGTTGACAAAACAACAACATAATATTAACTTGTTTTAGGCTTTATCTTAGTGGGAGGATCCATCGTTGACACTTCTATTTAGACACTATTTCATATGATTCGTACCGAGGCCTATTAATGGAAGAATAATCGTCGGATATTTAGATATCCGATATCCGACAGGTTAAGCACTACCGGATATTTGATATCCGATAATATCATATAGGATATCAAAATCAGATATCGATTCCGATAGGCTAAGCTGTCGGATATCAGATAAATATCCCATAATTTCCGGTTATAACAAAAAAGCTTAAAAACCCTTGTAAAATATCTTCATAATTGACACTTATCGGATATTTATCAGACAATATTTGATAATATACGATACTAGACTCGAAATTAGGATAAATTACAAATAAGTTCTTATACTATCGGATATTAACATTTCTGATGGGGTTTAATCCGTTTCTAATATGTTAAGCAAGATATATCCGATAAAATATATGATCCGATATCCGATAAAACGGATAAAATCCTATAGGATCTCGAATTTTCGGAAACGGATTCCAGATATTGAACAAATATTGACAAGCCTATTCGTACTAGGGTGATGCTAGACACCCCGATAAAACAACCGAGAAAGGATCCCCGAGAGGGGATCGTGTGGTCTCGGGCATGCCTCTTAATATTGGGATTATAAATGGTGGTGAAGTGGGCTCATTTTTTCTCTTAGTGGAGAATTTCGGGATATTTTTTGGTATTCTTAGCATTTCTATTCGTACCAATTTTTCTATGAAACCTAAATCACAATGAATTTGAAATTAACATTTTCAAAATATACTTTTCAAAAATTAGTACATTTTTACGGACCCATCTAAAAAACGCCGCATCAAAAATTTATCCAATTTTTTATAAAACAATTTGAGATATTAAATATGTCACAATGAATCCCGGGTAATGGGATAGTATCACCAATTTTTGTTTCATCTTACCTTTGTTGTTTTTCTCAATTCAAATAAATTTACCGTAATTCTTGTCTTGTGTTCCTGACTCTGCCGCTGCTCCCCTGTACACGAGGTCCAAGAATACACTTCTTTGGTCCTTACAAGTTGCCCGCTTGCACCAACCCTTGGTCATACACCCACGTTTACGCACCCACATGGAACTTTCCTCCAAAATATTTGATTCCAAACATGAACTTTGTCTCTCTCTTTTAAAACTCAAAACTCCAAGAATCTTAAAACAAGCATTAATATTGGTAACTGTCCATGAATGTTGGAACAAGCAGGTAAAATATTTCTCCTTTTACCAGTTTCTTTCCACATTCATTCTCCTTCCTCAGATCCAATTTTTACCACCATCATCCCCAAAATCCCAACATCACACAAAGCCCCACACTTGAATAGATCTCTCACCGTCTCATTGAGAATGAGGTGAGAGCAGCTGATGCTACTTCAATTGGTTGCTTGCAATTGTCTCCTCTATACCTAAATTCCTAACTCCATCTGCTTTGTATCCAATTGTATGCCCCACATTCCATCATCTTTTCTACTGATAGAAAGCGACATAACCCTTTCCTCTTTTAATTAGATCTTGGGTTTGATTCATAATCAATACCCATGTCATAAAAATCCAATCTTTATCACCAATTTTGCAATTTTTGGTGATTTCTGTGTCTTCTGTTCATGAAATTGTGGTTGAAATGGGTTTAATTTCTCAATGGGGGTTGTCTGGGAGGTGAAATTTTGATATCTTTTTGGAATTTTTGATCTGGGTTTTCTTTATGATTTCGATCTAATCTTGAAATTGATATACCACATTTGATTGGAAATGGGGTTAGAAGAAGGTAAAGATTCATCTCTTAAACTGACACAATCTAGGGTTTTGCCGTTAAGATTACTGCAATTCTTTGTAGTTTTTATGATTTTAGGTGTTGGGTTTTCAATTTTAAGTATGAATATGTCGGGACAATTTGGAATTCAGAATGTAGTTTACAATAGTAGATTTCAGTGTGAGGAAGAATCACCGAATCTTGACCGGTGGATTAAACCTCCGTCAAAGCTGATGCATAGAATGAGTGATGAAGAGTTGTTCTGGAGAGCTTCATTTGTTCCTAGAGTGAAGGAATTTCCATTTAAGAGGGTGCCTAAGATTGCTTTTATGTTCTTGACAAGAGGTCCTTTGCCATTATCACCTCTGTGGGAGAAGTTTTTGAAAGGTCATGAAGGGCTTTATTCGATTTTCATTCATTCGTTGCCGTCTTATCGGGATGATTTCAGGCTTGATTCACCGTTTTATGGAAGGCAGATACCTAGCAAGGTATGAAATTTCAATCTGTTTATTGAATCAATTTGTGTGCAATGTGATATGCTCTTGAGTAGATATTCATGTCTTGTTAGTGTTTTTTGTGTACATGGATTTTATGCATTTTATAGGAACAATTCAATGTATTAGAGTATGTTACTGGAATCACATTGTCCTGTGTTGCTAGGTAGTTATGACTTTCAGTGAATGACACAAGATTGTTAACAGCAATCAGGCAGTTAGAAGTTTGAGTTTTCGAGGAATGCCAGATTGTGGTTTAGTCCAATGCCCACATTGAGTTGCAGTTTGTATCGTTATTCACTTTATTATGCCCCCATTCATTGGCCTTTTAGCTTTAGAGATCCGTAGCTGCAGATGTAGATACTTATTCTTCACTCAAGTGTTTGACAATATTGTTTTCCTTTATCTTGTGCCAATATCAGATTCTGAATCTAGTATCAAATATTAGTAGTACGACTGAAATTGAATCTCAAAACATTCTCTAAGTGGTCATTCGTCTTTTATGGAATTAAGTTACAAAGGCTAGAACATTGGATACATCCTATATAGTTTGCTAAAGCTCTCAGAAACTTCAATTTTGTGCATATTCTTCATTGTTGTTGTAACTCTAGTCGAATTCCTAGATTAGCTGCTATGTACTGTTTATGTATTCCTTGCCTTTCCATTCAAAATTCCTATTTGTGCCTCCCAAAATATCTTTCCTGGATCTTTCCCCGATCTATTAGGGTAATAGAAAATTGAGCTCAACTGTGTTGGCTCCTTAGGGACCCAAGGTCGAAACACAGACATTTGCAAATGTTTAATTTTTTATTTTTCTAGGTTTGTCAATTTGGTTTCTTAGTTGGGCTGCGTGGTATGTTTAGTGACCCCTTGGTTAGGTGTCTGGGGTCGGTATTACCATATCCAAGAACTTATGGTAACATGAATCTAACTTTTATCTGGGATCATGACGTCAATGTTCTTCTAGGGATTTTTTCTCCCCTGCAAAATTGCTCTGTTATGTTGCAAGACTCGCACCCCATGACTCGAGTTTACATACTGATACCTTTGTGAATCACTCTCGTAAATGTATAAATAAGACTGCAAAATGTGGAGGTTGATAGCTTCCTGTTGAGTTCCATTGGTGTTTCACAATTTTGATGCTCTGAGGTGTTGTGTAGATTCACGTAGTTTTCGTTGCGCTTGTGTTGTCCTCTTCTTCCAATGCTACGCTGTTTCCTTATTGTAGATAGTTTTAAAATCATATTGAAACCACTTAAAAGTTTCAATTTTAGCACATTGTTACTGCTCCATTGTCATGGATTCTTCACTCTCTGCAGCTTACGGAATGGGGTACGATAAGCTTATGTGATGCTGAAAGACGTCTTCTCGCGAACGCATTACTCGACATGTCCAACGAAAGATTTGTCCTTGTATCTGAATCGTGCATTCCTATCCACAACTTCACCGTTGTATACCAGTACTTGATGGAATCAAAGTACAGCTTTATACAAATAGTTGATGATCCAGGTCAATATGGAAGAGGACGTTACAATGCGAGTATGGCACCTGATATTACTCTAGACCAGTGGCGTAAAGGATCTCAGTGGTTTGAAGTTAACCGTCAACTTGCAATCAACATAGTTGAAGACGTTACATTCTACCCTTTGTTCAATGAGTTCTGCAAACCAGACTGTTACGTTGATGAACACTATTTCCCAACTATGCTGCAAGTTCAAGTGCCACATCTCCTGGCAAATAGGTCAGTTACTTGGGTTGACTGGTCTAGGGGCGGGGCTCATCCAGCTCGATTCGGACAATCTGACATTACAGAAGACTTCTTAAAGAGAATGCTAGACAGTAGCTGCTTTTACAATAACCAACCATCAAATGTCTGTCAACTTTTCGCGAGGAAATTTGCTCCTAATGCTTTGGAACCTTTGTTACGGCTAGCGCCGAAGATTCTTGGGTTTTGATTAAAACCATTGAACAGACAGACTACTTTTGAACTGCAGAAGTTCTCAAGACTAATACGCTGATTTACAACCGACTTTGACAGGTTTCGGATTCGACCCTTTTGATTCAAAGAACACTCTCATTTTTGATTGCCATTCTTCTTATACTTCATTGATTAGATTCATTAGTTTCTAGAATTACTGTATAAGCATTTTTGAGGGAATTATACAAAAGAACAAAAGACTAGCACAGGAGCTGCTAGACCACCATTCTTGTATCAGAGTTTATAACTTCAATTACAATCTGAGTTTATCAATAAATCTATACATATTTGCGTTCTAATTATCCTTGTTGATTCGGCTATTGCGTAAATCATGGCGGCGAATAGAAGTGAATCCGTCTTTATTCGATTGAACTGAGCATTTAAAACTAGATTAATGTGCAACAACAGACACCACTCATGGTGATTAGTGTTAATGAATATTCTATAATCTTGAGATTGCATAATTTTATACTCGATTATTAAACAGTATAGTTTGTACAGAGTCTACAGACCATGATGATAAGTGAGATTTCAAGATAGATATATAGATGACAGAATGTAAAGTTTGCTTGTAATGAGTACCATCATGTGATGTTTGTTAGGTTAGGTCTAATCACCGAATAATCAAATCACATAAGGGTGCAAATTCATTAATCAATATACAACGACAAAAATAATCAAATAACCAAGAGATACTTTTTGCAATGGGAAAATTAGGCCGTTGGGTGTAATTATTGGATCCGGCATATAACTTTTACAGCCAATTTAAAATTAGTTATGCTTCAATTTTACGCACCAACCTTCTGAGCAGGACATTAAAAGCTGATTAAATAAGTTAAGAGTGTGACCCACAGACACCTAGTTGGCTGTATCAATCTGTAAAGCTCCCATTATAGGCTGCCCAATACCGATAAATTAAATTTTTGCTCGAACTTCGATTTCCTCTTTTGTTCAAAGCAGTATAAATACTTCATATTCTCTAATTTCATTTCTCACACAAAATCAAGAATTTAGTTAACCATAGTAATTTCTCTTCTTGTTATCTAGTAGTATTACCTGCTTAATCAAGAAATGGAGGGTTTTAGTTACAAAGCTTCGTTGATTGTTGTAATGGCTATTCTATTCACAATCATTGGTGAAGCTCAAGCAGCTGAAGCTCCAGCTCCTGGACCTAGTTCGAGTGCTGGTGCCGTCTTTCCGTCATTTGCTGCCGGTTTATTTGTTTCATTTTTCGTATTTTGTTTTGGTTTTCTATTCGATTAATTTGTAACGCTTTTCATATGATTAACCACAGTTTGGAGACATATCTGTGGGTTATTATGATCATGGGTTCGTTGATTTTCTCTTGTATGAATGAAGTTACGTATCTTAATTGAAGAGAAGTGATTTTAGTTTGTTGGAGTTTTTTTTTTTTTTAAGAAAAAAAAAGAACAATTATATTTCAATCTCCTCATTTCCTTGAAGGAAATTTCGGTAGTTCATTACAGTAGTATTCCTGTTTTGAGTGCTTAAATAAGTAAATAAAGCCCATAAGTTGTAATGTATCCACTTATGGCTAATCATATAATTGTTACAAAAGATTGCCAGTTTTTCAGCCCAAAACACATTTGCTGGCATTACTAATGTGAAGTCCCGAGCTATAAAATTTATATTAAACTTGCTTTGGTTACCAAAATCTTCACTGATTTTGTATCTCTGCTTGCGTGCTTTAGCATACATTCCTATCAGCAACAGCAAGGTTGGCTCCGAGTCGCTCCTAAAAGAGATTTCGTGGCCTCTCCACTGTGTTGCCCATCGGAAAGCAGCATCAGCACCCGCCTGTTCCAGATCTTCTAGTCTTGTGCAGTTAACATAGCTTCCTCTGGCTTCTGTAATTGCACCTGTATAATCCGTTAGAGTTAGACCCATTCCCATTATAGCAAAACTGTCCAACATACTCAAAGAAATATTTATTGTAATGGCCATGTTTAATTTTTCCTCTATCATTTCATTCCCTGAAGTCCATCTCCTAAGATTTGTAGTGATCTGCAATGTTTCATCTAGGTTTGAATTGTAGTATAGATCATTCATCATGTTATGGCCTGGATTGTTTATAGCATTGAAGCTATTTATAAAACAAATTATGTTGTTTGCTATTTATGCACTATTCTGCTGTTGTTGGTTAAAGACCACTTTGCACCTAGCTTTCCATATAAACCAGATAATTGTACTACACAAAACATGCCATTCAATTTCATATTGTCCTCTTTGAGGGTTAGCAAAATAATCTGTTAGCCACTCATGAAAGGAAGCTGTGCCATTTCTAATGTAATCCATATCAAAATTAAGATGCATCCATACCTGAGTTGCGAAATTACAATGTAAGAACAAGTGTGAGAGAGATTCTTGACTGTCATTACACATTTTACAGGTTGTATCAATATTTGGAAGAACAGCATCAACTCGCATACCATTTGGTAGAATTGAATTTGATGCTTTCCATATGAAATTTTTAATAACAGGACTTGTCTTCATTTTCCATATCAGATTCCACTTTCTGTCCACAGTATCATCAGAATTTAAATGATTATAGAGAGATTTAACTGAAAACATACCTTTTTCATTTAAAGTCCATGTTGGAATATCCATCTTGTCCTCCACTGGAATTTTTATTTTCATTACTTTTCCTATTGTGTGAGTATCAAAACACTGAGCTAATTTATCAAGGTCCCATCTTTTGTTTTCTGTTATTAGGTGACAGACCTTTTTTAGGTTATCCTTGTTTGAGATAGGATTTTTCATAGGAACTCTTGTATCTGGGATCCAGAGATCAGTAAAAATATCAATATTTTTACCATCACCTAATTCCCAGTAACAACACTTCTTAATCTGTTTTATGCCCTGTAGCAGACCTTTCCAGATCCAGCTGTCTCTCCGCTTTGGTTTGTTATCAATGCGAATAATATCACACTTAGGATAGTACTTTTCTTTAAGAATTGTAGCACACAATGAGTTTGGGTTTTGTTTTAGGTTCCATCCCATTTTAGCTATCATTGCTAAGTTAAACTTTCTTACATTTTTTATCCCCAGACCCCCCTCATCGAGGGATTTGCAAATCGAATCCCAATTTTTTAAACACACTCCTTTTTTTCTGTTTTCATTTAATCCCTTTTCATCTTTTCCCCACTAGTAATCCCTCTGAAGTTTCGTTAACTTGTTACAAATTTTCACTGGAATTTTAAAACAATTCATCTGATAAACATACAAAGAAGAGGAAACATTTTTTATCATTACAGTTTTCCCTGCATTATTTAGGTTGCTGATGTTCCATCCTATCACTCTATTTCTCATTACATCAACTAAAGGTTCAAAACACTCTACCTTAGACCTTTTTGTAAACAGGGGTGATCCCGGGTATTTGTTCGTCAAAGGAATTGCAGTTACTCCTAGTATCTCTTTAACTCTCCTTCTTATATTTGAGTCCGTCTTAGGACTGAAGAAAACCCCTGATTTATTTAGGTTTATCAGCTTCCCAGAGGCGAGACCAAATTTTTTAAACAGATTGACCAGGCTATCGCAAGTTTTTTCACTTACCTTACAGAAAAGCAAGCAGTCGTCTGCGAACAGAAGATGGCTTATATGAGGAGCTGAGTGTACTAGTTTTATGCCCTTAATTAGACCCAAGTTTTCATCTTGGGAAATGGTACGAGATAAGGCTTCCATACTGAACAATAAAAGGTAGGGAGAGATCGGATCTCCCTGTCTCAAACCCCTAGAAGGTTTAAAGAATCTCGTAGGAGAACTGCAAGAGTTTTTTTTGAAATACATTGGTGCACCAAGTTGCACCATTTAATGTTAAAACTCATCTTAGACATGACTTGCATTAAGAAATCCCATTCGACTCTGTCGAATGCTTTGGACATATAAACTTTTAACCCCATAAACCCCTTGGTATACTTTGAATTCTTCATTTTATGGATTATCTCATGAGCTAATGTTATATATTCGGATATCTGTCTTCCCTGGATGAAAGCGGATTGATACGGAGAAATAGTTTTTTCCATAATCCCTTTCATCCTCCTTGCCATCAGTTTGGATATGATTTTGTAACAAGTATTAGCTAATGCTATTGGTCTAAACTCAGCCGGGGTTGTGGGGTTTAGAGTTTTGGGGATTAAAGAGATGAAAGAAGCATTCATCTCTTTTGACAAGTGGCCATTTATGAAAAAAATTTGAACCATATTAGTTAGATCATTTTTGATTATCTCCCAATTTTGTTGAAAACAATTGGGTGGTAATCCATCAGGTCCCGGACTTTTGTCCGGTTCCATAGAGAACAGATTTATTTTTATTTCATTTTCAAGCGGTGTAATACACAGCATTTCATTATCCTCCAGATTGACAATATTAGGAATAAGCATAATCAAATTAGGATCAATACTTGGATTAACAGTAGTAGCAATTGTTTGGAAATGGTTTATTATGCATTCCGAAATTTTTTCTTTAGTATTCAACCAATTGTTATTTTCATCCTTAAGAATTTCAATTCTATTTCTTCTAAACCTTTGTTTAGCCTTGTTATGAAAATACTTTGTATTACGATCTCCTAAGGCTATGTTTTTTTCTCTACTCTTATCTTTCCAAAAAAATTCTTTGATAGCATACCAGTTTGCTAGGTCTCTTCTTAGGTTTGCAAGGGCCCTGCCCTTTTTTGGATAGTTTTCTATTCTATTTAACCTTTCCAATTCCTTTTTTAGGTTATGAACATTAGTGTTAATATCTCCAAAGGTTGTTTTATTCCAACGTTTCAAAATACATTTTACATTACCCAGTTTCTTATTTACTATATGTGAAGCAGAACCTTTTATGTTTTTGTTCCAACTTTCCCTAATTAGAGGTTTACATTCCTCGTGTTTGATCCATTCCCAAAAATATTTGAATGGAGTCGGTCCATCATCCCACTAGTTAAAGGTATTTAACTTAATGGGAACGTGATTAGAAGTTAGGGGGCCTAAGTGGGTAATGCTAGAGTTAGGAAATTTTTTATTCCATCTATCATTCGTTAAAGCCCTATTGGTAGGCTCGGAAAGATACCTACTATTGTGTATACTGCAAGTGCACAGTGTCGACAAGCAACACAGGGCAAGCACAGGTCGAACCACAGAGACTTGGAGAGTGTAGAAGTTGATTCTAAATCCTTACTAAGAACTGATTCAGAGAGTAACCAAAGGGGTTTGTTTTTGTCGATACGACGAGATATTGGCAAAGACTTAAACAGAAAGTAATTTGAATTAAAATATGCAATTAAATCAAGGTGTAAATATTGAGAATATGGATACTAGGGTATTCAAATCCACCACTAACCTATGATATGCATTCAACTTGTAATATTATTCTTGTCCTTATAGTAGATTCAAGTCTACCGTATAACTAAGGTGTTTCTCCAATGGATAATTTAATCACAACTAAAGTAATTCTCCAAAGCATTAATTGTCTAATTAAGCACAACTAATCTAAAGATCAATATTTGGTTAAGCATGAGTTGTAGCATAATCAACATAGAGATATTCTAACTACAATGGATACATGGCATACATTGTGAGAGCAAGATGTTGACAAACTTGGATTAAATTATATCTTTAAACAATTCTAAACTTTCAAGAACAAGATACAAGATATGAATACATACCAATGAGTTACGGCTTCATTTAAACCCTAGCAAATGAAACTAGAACATGAAGAACATTACAACAAAATTGAAATTTGATAAACTAACATGAACAAGCTATTCTTGGATCAGTTTTCAACACAACAACCCTCTCTATTTATACACAAAAATTCTCTCTCACTTGGATTCGAATTTTGGCAATTATTTACTCAACAAAACATGTTTTCTCACTTGATGGATGTTTTGGAATACAATGGGGTGAGGTGGATGTTTTGGAATCCAATGGTGGTGAGGTGGATGTTTTGGAATCCAATGGGGTGAGGTGGATGTTTTGGAATCCAATGGGGTGAGGTGGATGTTTTGGAATCCAATGGTGGTGAGGTGGAAATAGATTTGGGTCTTGGGTTTTGGATCATGGGTTTTGGGTTATGGGTAGTTTAATCCCATGTATTGTAAACAGGTTGCCACTAATGCGCGAACGGGTTGCAACACTTCCAACTTTCTTCTCTTTTGTCTTCTCAATTCTTCCAAGCTTTATTTAGTACTTAAAAACACAAAATTAATTAATACAAATATTTATTCTTGAAGATGGTAAAAATGCAGAATTTGGGATAATATATGGCTTTGAAGCGCGAAAGATGAGTTAAGTGCCAATGAAAAGGTGTATGAATATGCAATATTTGGCACTCATCACCTATCTAATCTCTGCTCAATATTTTGTGCGTCTTGTCTATGGTTATTCCATGTGTAAGTATAACCCGTAAAGCCTAGGTCCATAAGATTACACTCATTTATCAAGTTGTTGAAAATTCTAGCTTCATTTCTTTTAAAAGGATATCTACTTTTTTTTTCCCTTCTTCATGGAGAACCACATTTAAGTCTCCTATGACTATCCAAGGTTTGTTTATTGTTTCCTCCATACGGCTTATGATATTCCAAGAGTGGATTTTGTGTCTTCTATATGGACTCCCATAAAAGAAGGTTAACATCCATCTAGTGTCATTGTTTGTGACAGACGCATTAATGTGGTTATAAGCAAAGTCCTCAATCTGAAGTTTAACATTTAGTTTCCAAATAAGGCATAGGCCCCCAGCAGTACCTTTAGGGGGAACTATGAAGTAATTTTGAACATTTAGAAATTTCATGATTGTTTTCATTTCAATTGGTTTTTGTTTTGTTTCATAGAGAAACAAAATATCCGGGTTTTCTTTGTTCAGTATGTCTAACACACTATTTTTTGTTTCTAGTTTTCCCAGCCCTTGACAATTCCATGAAATCAATGTAATAAACTGCCAGAAATAAGAGATTTCTGGATAGCATAATTCTACTAAGACTAAGGATTCTACTAAAACTAAGGATTCTACTAAGACTAGGCAATCATATATGTTATTGAAATCGTTCATGCTATCAATCAAACAAATGTTTATTGTGCATTCCAAAATTAATATAAGTTGTTTAATTTTACTGACCTCATTTGTAGTTTTTGTTGTAGAACCCTTAGCCACTTCGAATGTTTCTTTTGCTGCAGTCCGGTCTCCCTCCTCTTCACTCAATTTCTCCTTATTTCTGATTTTCTTTGTGCTCTGAGCAGCCAATTCGTCCTTTCTCTTTCTCTGTGTAGTAGTAGTATCTCCTTCCTCTTGAGACTGTTTCTGATTTTGGGGAAATTTTGTATTTTTGTCCCTTGCTTCCCTTTTCCAGTGGCCTGATTTTTGATTTACTTTTACCTTAATTTCTCCATGAATCAGATGATGGTTTTGATTTGGTAGAAATGCAGTGAGTTTTTTGTTTTCAAAAGGTTTGAATAGGGGGTGGATTGGATCACTTCCATAAGCAGTAAGGTTTTTGTAGAAAAACGAAGGATCAATCATAGTGAATTGTTTGTCCCCCTTTGTTGTCTCTAAAGAAGTCAAGGGAGAGCGAAGCTCCTGGTTTCTAGGTTTTCTCGTGTAGTTTTGTTTTTTCTGGGCTTTTTTATTTTTCTGACCCATTGAAACTAATTGGGCCAAACTATTTTTTACCGCGATATGTTTCCGATTCTCTCCCGAATTTATATTTGGAATCCGGTTCAAACCAGTTGGTTTACTCGTTGCACTGGATTCACCTTCAAATATAGGAGTAGATTTTTGAGGTGTTGATAAATGATTTACCTGAAGAGTTGATGCTTTTTCCTCTCCCGCCTTAAATAGAATAGAAGGGGCAAACCAGGAATGGGCTTTTTTCTGGACGTCTTTCTTCTGTGTGCCTCCAAATATCTTTGCAGGAATAGCAGTTACTTATTGACCTGCAGTTTCCTCATTTTTTAATATATTTTTATCCTGGTCACAGTTTTGAGTTGAGTGATCCAACCATCTACATATTTTACACAGGTTTAGGTTGAAAAGTTTGTAGGAAAACTCTAACCATTCCGGTTTTGCAAACATATGAGGGTAGACTTCAGAACCATAGGGCAGGAATGATGAACTAGAATTTCTACCAGACATTCAATATTCTTCTCCTCTTGATTTCTGCCATACGGCGTTTTATGCTTCAAATATTTTCCAGCCGGGGCACATATTTTTGATAGATCTTCCTCATTAATGAATCCTACAGGTGTGTTTTTTATGTGCATCCAAAGTGTTGTTTTGAAGAAACTTTCCTCCTCAATGTACTGTGGTCCTTGGATAGGGCATTCAACTAGAACAATCAGCTTTTCAAGCAGTATCCACGCTTCACCTTGTTTGAGAAGATTGAAATCTTCTACATCCCTTAGGTGAAATTGGTAGTAATTTGTTCTTTTATCATACAGTTTAATCTGTACTCCACCTTTTATATCCCAAGTTAGTTTCACTTCTTCAATGATTTTTGGCAAATCAAAAGAGATTTTACTGCAAAATCTCCCTATAAACGTATTTTTCCAGTTAACCGTCGGCGGTGTTCTTACTTTTTGCGGATTTAGATAGACCTTCGGTGTAAAGTTTGGAGTATTTATTAAAGATCTTCCATCTATTTAGTAAGGTTTTCAATAGGACCATCTCGATTTTCTTTATGGTATTTTTCCGGAGTAATGAAAGGGTTTGGTTTCTCCATTAAATAAAGTAACACTAAACTTTTGAGATAGTTTTTAAAATGCCTGGCTCTAAAAAAATTTGAATTTTGCTTTTAAGCCAATTCTTTTTGAGACCCGCGGTAAATTAACTGGGTGTAAAAGCTTGAAAAGACTACTGAAAAGTAACTTGCCAGTATCGGTAAGGTCACTCAATTTAATTTTGGAAATCATGGCCATACCTCTAGTACTGCAAATGCAGTTTCTTGATATTTTATCTTGGTTTAAAAGTCGCCGTGCTATTAAGAAATTAAAATTGCTGGGGATTTCCCTGTTTTTTGTGCACCCCTTATCTATAGTTTGTCGCATTTTCGGGAAAACAAGGACAGGTGAATATTTTTTGACATGACTCAAATCTATTGGTTTTCTTTTCCTTCACTTGAAATTAAACACGAGAAGATGTATTAATAGTGCCATACTCAGTACAGAACTAAAAGATGACTAGCAGAGATAGTAGACAAGAGCGCAGGGAAAGACCCAGTGGCGGAACCAAAGGGGGGCTAACTCGGGCTGTAGCCCTCCCCTTTTTCTGATAAAACCCATTCATGCATGTAAATTACCCTTAGTTTTGAAAAAAAAAAAAATTTAGTCCACCTACCAAACCAATTTAGCCCACCTCCTCAATCAATTTAGTCCACCATAGTTTCAAAAAAAAAAAAATTTTAGTCCACCAAGTCTGTTAATAGACCAAGCGCCCATCTGTACAAGCCATGCGTCCTAAATGTCTAACCAAACTAGTCATCAAAGGCCTAAACGAGGAAGGATTGTGTTTCCTAGGTGCTAAATCGCCTAAAAAAATTTTTGCGACCTACGGCCGCATCTAACTCATTGTTCGACAAAAAAAATCTAGCCCCCCCTTTCCAAATTTCTGCCTCCGCCACTGGAAAGACCAAAGTTTAAAAGAGGCTAGACTACAAGAAAGACAGTAAAACGAAAAGATCAAATAAAGGATGATTTGACTAAAACCAAGAAATGAGGGTAGATAAAAAATAAAGCTGAAAACGTTAATGCATAAGATCATTCCAACACATATAAAGACCCCAAGATAAAGAATATAAACACCACACAAAGGAAAATAGAAAGCCAAAAGGTTGGAATTAGTTCACAAGAGAAAAATGAATGATCACAGCAAGAAAAGCAAGGGTAAAGGTGATGTTATTGAAAGTGTAAGGATAAGAATCTGTTGGTAGGTCGGTCAAGGACTAGATTAGGAAATCTAGTTGGTTAAGGAAACCAAGTACTTGTGTCCTAAGTATAGAAGCTTAAGAGGTTTGTCTCTTAGAGCTAAGTTAGGAAACCATATACTTTTAGGAAAGTAATCCTTGTTAAGGAATGTGTCCAGTCCTATTGATGTGTATAAATTGCCATAGAGAGAACTAGAGAAAACATACCAGAACTAAGTAAGAGTTCACTTCTTCTCGTCTATAGCTTTGTATATTCCAACCTATACGGTGATATATAAAATTGCTTATTCCTTCCCGAGGATTCAACCTCGTTAAATACTTGTTCTTCTTGTGTGTGTGATTGTGTTCTTGGAAATATTGGAGTACCATTGTAGTAGTGCAACCTAACACTTCCGCAGGCTTTGGCGCAACAATTGGTATCAGAGCAAGGTTACGCTCTTGGATACGGGAACTCAGATTGCAGTTGAAGTAAAGGTATTTTTCTGAAGATTGCTTGAGGTAATACTAATCTCAAAGGTTCTGTTTTTTTATCTATATTTGGTTGTTTAAAGAACAATGGTTGACGGGGGAAAACCAGTTGATCCGAACGATTCTGATGGAGAACATTCGGAGTCCACAAATAAAGATAAAGAAAGAAAAAAATACTTCAATCACATAGATCACAACTCAAGGTATAAAAGTTTACATGAACCAATAACTTTGGTTTATGGAGAACGTACGTAATGGATGCTCTTGTTCATCTTTAACTAGAAGAAGCTCTAAAAGTTTAGCCAGTGGAGATGTCTGAAAAGAAGTGGAACAAGATGAATAAATTATGTCTCGCTTCGATACGAGGGTGTTTAGCAACTGCAGTAAGAGTTAATTATCAAAGACGAGACTTCAAAATAAGGATCTCTGGGAAAAACTAGAGAAGGAATACCTTGTGAAGAACATGGCAAATAGGATACATCTTAAAAGGAATTTGTATTGCTATAACATGAAGAGAGGTGCAACCCTAACCGAGCACCTAGATTCATATAATAAATTTCTTGCTGAGTTGGTTAACTACGATGAAAAGATCAACAACGAGGAACAAGCTTTGTGTCTGATAAACTCTCTTCCTGAAAAGTATGAACCCGTGATTAAAGCATTAATGCACGGCAAGGACAAGATGACATACGCCGAGGTTACTACAGCATTGCGTAGTGAGGAGTTCAGGAAGATGGATCGTGAATACCTTTCAAGTGAAGCTAATAATGACTTGCTTCTTGCAAGAGGTCGTTCAACAGACATGAGAAAGAATAATGGTGGTTATGGTAAAGGTAGAGGACGTTCTAAGAGTAGAACGCGACTACATAAAGATGAGTGTGCTTGGTGCCATGACTTTGGTCATTGGGCTAAGGATTGTACCAAGCGTAAGGCAAGAGAAGGAGATAATAATACTGAGGTGAAAATTGCTAAAGGTAATGAATAATCAGATGATGCTTCTGATTTATCGTTAACTATGACACCATCAGCTTGTACTATTATAGATGGTACATGGGTATTAGATACTGGAGCAACGTATCATATATGTCCATATCGAGACTGGTTCTCAAGTTTTGAAGAGCTTGATGGAGAATTACGTATGGGAAACAATCATACCTGTAGGGTGATTGGGATTGGTAGTGTTCGTATCAAGATGCATGATAGTATGGTTAGAGAGCTGAAGGAGGTAAGATTTGTACCTGCCATAAAGAAGAATTTGATTTCGCTCGGAACTTTGGAAGCTAAGGGCTATAAGTTAGTCGCTGAAAATGGTGTTCTAAAAGTAATCTCTGGATATATGGTAATCATGAAAGGCATACGTCATCATAACTTGTATTACTTAATTGGGAGTACAAAAATAGGGGATGTGTCTATTTCTGAACACATCGAAAGTGCAGCTACCGAGAAGACGAAGTTATGGAACATGAGACTTGCACATCCAGGTGAGAAGTCATTGCATAGGTTGATTCAACAAGACTTGTTGAAAGGTGCTATCGCCTGCAAGTTAGCATTTTGTGAGCATAGTGTTAAGGGAAAGAAAACAAGAACAAGCTTTGGCACAGCTATCCACAATACTAGTGGAGTTCTTGACTATGTTCACTCAGATGTTTGGGGTCCTTCCAAGAATGCATAATTGGGAGGTAAACATTGGTTTGTGTTGTTTATTGATGATTATTCTAGGCGCGTATGGGTGTACACCATGAGGCATAAGGATGAAGTCCTAGAAATCTTTGTGAGGTGTAAAAAGGAAACTGAGACTCAAACTGACAAAAAGATCAAAGTACTACGTTTGGACAATGGTGGAGAGTACAAGAGTGATCCGTTCTTGCAAGTATGTCAGGATGAGGGGATAAAGAGGAACTTCACAGCTAAGAAGACACCGCCACAAAATGGGGTAGCTGAATGCATGAATCGTACTTTGCTGGAGAATGTACGATGTATGTTATCTAATGCTGGATTAGGTAAAGTGTTTTGGGCTGAGGCAGTTACATATGCGTGCTTCCTCATTAATAGGTTTCCATCAGCTGCATTAGAAGGTAAAAATCCTATGGAGAAGTGGTTTGGTAAACCATCTTATGAATATGACTCAATTCATATCTTTGGTTATCCTTCATGGTATCATGTTAGTGAAAACAAGTTTGATAACCGTGCTGTTAAAGGAATCTTTGTGTGTACGAAGAATGGAGTAAAAGGGTTCAAGATTTGTAATCCAGTTGAGAAGAAGATAGTCATGAGTAGAGATGTCACATTTGATGAGATGTCTATGGTAAAGTCTTGGGGTTCTCGACAGGTGGAGGACAAAAGCACCAGTACTAGTGAGCCTTTGCAGCAGGTGGAGATTGATGCAACTCCACTAATTCCATATAAGTCTGTATCTGTTCAGAATACTTCTGAAGACATTGAGTCTACAAGAGAGGTAACTACTGAAGTTCCAAATGATAGTGACATTGTTGAGGAAGAGGAACAAGAGTCAGTAGAAGATACATAAGCTACGGTTACGGAGACCATAGCAACCAGAAAACCAAGAAGATCAATCAGGAAGCCTGGTTGGATGAATGATTACATTTCTTATGCATTACCAGTTATAGAAGATGGTTCTCCTACTTCCTATTTAGAAGCTGTACATAGTTCAGAGTGTAAAGAATGGGAAGGTGCAATGCAGGACGAGATGGAGTCTCTCTATAAGAGTGGCACATGGATTCTTATAAAACTTCCGAATGGTAAGAAGGCCATTGGGTGCAAATGGGTATATGCTAAGAAAGAAGGATCTCAGGTGAATCAAGTACGCTACAAGGCAAGGTTAGTTACAAAAGGTTATTCCCAAAGAGAAGGGATTGACTACAATTAGGTGTTCTCTCCGGTGGTAAAACACTCATCAATCCGAATTTTTTTTGCCTTGGTAGCACAATATGATTTATACCTAGTTCAGCTAGATGTAAAGACAACGTTCTTACATGGTGATCTAGAAGAGGAGATCTATATGACTCAGACGAGTGGGTTCAAGGTTGCTGGAAAAGAATATTGTGTATGTAAACTAAAGAGATCGTTGTACGGGCTGAAGCAGTCTCCAAGACAATGGTATAAGCGATTTGACCAGTTTATGATAGGCCAAACATACACAAGAAGTCACTATGACCATTGTGTATACTTTAAGAAGATACGTGATGGATCTTTCATATATTTTCTCTTGTATGTCGATGATATGCTGATTGCATCGAATAACAAGAAAAAGATCGATAATTTGAAGTGCAAGTTGTCATCTGAGTTTGAGATGAAAAATCTGGGAGAAGCTAAGAAGATTCTTGGCATGGAGATTCAACGTAACAGAGAGAAGGGTAAGGTTTGTTTGTCTCAGAAGGCATATTTGAATAAAGTGTTACAGAAGTTTTGCATCTACGAAGGAACTAAATCTGTAAGTACTCCCTTTGGTGCTCATTTTAATTTGAATGCTCGTATGTCTCCCACTACTGAAGAAGAGCAAAAGTATATGGCTCAAGTCACATATTCTCAGGCTGTTGGTAGCTTGATGTATATGATGGTATGTACAAGGCCGGACATTTCATATGCAGTTAGTATGGTTAGCCGTTATATGCATTGTCCTGGTAAGGGACATTGGCATGCTGTGAAATGGATTTTAAGGTATCTTTATGGTACAATTGATGTTGGCTTGGAGTTTGTGAAGGATAAAAGTTACAATCAGTTTTGTGTTGGGTATGTGGATTCTGACTATGCTGGTGATTTGGACAAGAGGCATTCAACTACATGGTATGTATTTACCATAGCAGGAGCACCAGTAAGTTGAAAATCAATCTTGCAGTCTATTGTGGCGCTTTCAACTACGTATGCGGAGTATATGGCAGTGACTGAGGAATTTAAGGAGGCTATATGGTTACAAGGTTTACTAGATGACTTAAGAGTTGTGCAAGACCAACTGCCTGTGCATTGTGATAGTCTAAGCGCAATTTATTTGGCTAAGAATCAAGTGCATCATGCTAGAACTAAACATATAGATGTACGATTTCACTTTGTGAGAGAAATTCTTGAAGAAGAAGACATTCTACTTGTGAAGATCGATACCAAAGACAATCCAGCTGATATGTTGACTAAAGCAGTTTCTGGGATCAAGTTTCGACATTGTTTGAAATTGATCCACATCCTTCCGGTTTGGTGAAAGGCCCTTTTTGGGGTAGAGGTTATTAGGAACCTAGTGGAGGTCTTCTAACAAGACCATTTGAGAGAACTACGATCAGGTTTGATTCTTATTGAGGATACGTAGGCAGCCAGTGATGGTTCAATCGACATTGGAAGATGGAGGTGATTTTATCTATTGATCGTCTTATGCATGAATGCATGATCTGAGGTGGAGAATTGTTGGTAGGTCGGTCAAGGACTAGATTAGGAAATCTAGTTGGTTAAGGAAACCAAGTACTTGTGTCCTAAGTATAGCAGCTTAAGAGGTTTGTCTCTTAGATCTAAGTTAGGAAACCCTATACTTTTAGGAATGTAATCCTTGTTAAGGAATGTTTCCAGTCCTATTGATGTGTATAAATAGCCAAAGAGAGAACTAGAGAAAACACACCAGAACTAAGTAAGAGTTCTCTTCTTCTCGTCTATAGCTTTGTATATTCCAACCTATACAGTGATATATAAAATTGTTTATTCCTTCCCGAGGATTCAACCTCATTAAATACTTGTTCTTCTTGTGTGTGTGATTGTGTTCTTGGCAATATTGGAGTACCATTGTAGTAGTGCAACCTAACGCTTCCGTAGGCTTTGGCGCAACAGAATCTATTTTGGCAGCGGAAGTAATCACGGAGTCGAAGACCAATCAGCCAATACAGCAGCTGATGGGCCAGCGATCGAGGATAAGGCTGTTATATACGTGCCTCCAAGACATCAACAAACCACACCGAGGCAAGAACCAGAACAAATACGGTTAACAAGTGCAGTCAATCCAACCCCTGAGAATCCAGAAATGGGTTATGGTGAAACAACAGATCCCTCACCAGTCAGTCCAACAGATTTTGATAATATGGATGAAGAATACTATCAATATGCTTCTTCAGGAGATCGGGGATGGATCTTAGAAACTCTCACGACTTTCTAAGTTTATATATCTTGTTTGTTTTTAACATTTTAGTTAGCCATATTATGTTTGTTACTAACTTTAAACTTGATGTCATCTTCTACTGTGAACTTTATGTGATTTCAGAATTGAAATAGTTATACCTCTTTCATTCGTATAAAGTAATCCGTTGTATATCCCAACAATTCTCTTTTTTTTTTTCCATTTACGGACCATCAGTAGCCATTATTGTCAAACACAATCGGTCTATTTTTTGTTGATGTTATGTATTTGCAATGTTCATTTTTCTTAAATAAATAGATTATGGAAAAACTAAAAAAAAAAACATAAATATTACATCGGGTCTAAGTTACTATATCCAAAATACTCCGGACACTTCTTCTGGTGCCTTGTTTCCTCAAATTCCTCGTTGCATTCTAGACAGTACATGCAACACCAATCATTTGCGAAGTGAGCTATTTGCGCAAGTGTGGTCAATGTAAATGTATCCCTTGCTTGTAATAATAATAATAGCACGTCAATTTTTTTCAAGGCATCCAGTTGTAAATGGGAAGAAAACAAAGAACATAGTTTTGGAGATAAGGTCACTTCAATATTATAAACTCAGCTCGAAATATCAAATCAAATGTGTATAAAGTAAAGTCTATATAGCTATACAACTTTTGTCTCAATAAGAGATAGAATAGAAATAAATTTCTGAGTAATATATGAGTTCAAGTCTCCCTAGATTTATCATTTATTATGAGCAATTAGTGAAACACTAATTAATAAAACATTTTATAATGAATAGATTATTTATTATGTGCAATTAGTGAAACACTAATTAATAAAGCAATTATGGTATTTGAGTTGAACAAACCACCACTTTTGATTTATATTTTCTATCAATTCCAACCAAGGTGGAACACTTGTTAGAGGCCACTCTTATGACACAATAGGTCATGAGTTCGATCCTCCCTGTTATCATTTTTGAATTTCTATATCCTGACTTGAGTATTCATTTTTCATTCATAATATTGGAATCAACGCCACACGTGCGAGATGTAGGGGGTGGTCAGGAGAACCACATCCCTTAATTTATCTTTGTCCAGACAAATCCTGACCACCACTAACAAAGGCTAACTTGTCCAAACCTTGTTTTATACTAATGATATGGAACTTTATAAAAATATCTTGAATAGAGCTTTTGGAAGGAAAAAAACAGAAGAAAAATGGGCTTTAATTTCCTATAGATACCAATGTTTGATATCAAACCAAATGATAAGTGATAACTATGTTTTATGTTTTTTTTTCCCTTGGCGTCAGCAAAATTTTCAATTGTGTGTCTTGGTGGAATTAAGAGATTAAATTAGTTTAATTCGTATGTTTTTATGGGCCATTACTTTGTACTCACGAACTTATTCAAGAAGGGGTGAAATGAATCGTCTAAAAAGCGAAAAAATCCTTGATTAACTCCAACAAACTAAACAACTTTTATATGCATTAAGTAGCTAGTAGTGGCTTTAGCCTAAAAAACATATGTGAAATTTGCTCTCTTCTCTCTCCTAAATTTGCTCTCTTCTCTCTCAGGCTAAATCTCTCTTGGAATAGTAATGTCTGACTAAATTTTACCGTTTTCTTCCCGTTGGAAGAAACTCAAACGAGTTTCTTGATCGGAAACCACTCTGAAGGTCACCGTGATTTCATATTTTATGATCTAACCATTGCAACTTGGTCAAGCTGATTGTTCTGATTGTAAATTCTCATGAATTTAACATCAAACTGAAATTTTACAAATCGGAAGGAAAGTTATACAGAATTTAGAAACACATCACTCAAGTTTCTTAATCTCTTCGACTCACAGCTTTCAAGACACTAAGACACCTAGCAACTAAGACACTAAGACACAAAGCAACTCAAACACTAAGACACCAAGACTCCGGAGTTACTAGACTAATATTACTACTGCAAAGATCAATTTGCCTTATCCTGTAACTTTTGGTTCAGTTTGGAAAGCTCTAATTCTCTGTTGATATTCAGGATCCAGTGTGGTTATCTTCCTTGGTCATTCTGGCCCCCCCTGTTGGTTCCATCGATTTTGAAATACAAACAGCTCTTTCTTCTCCGCCGGCAAACTCTGTTCAGGGAAACGAATAGGAGGTGGTTCATTTTTAATATATCGTATAATTTGTGTCTCGAATACTTATCAACTCCTTTTGATTTAATATGTATTTGTCATAAAAATAGTTGGGATTTTCCTCCCTTTGTTTCTTTGTTTTTTCCTTTAATATTTTACCGCCGAAGATTTGCTCAAAAGAAAGAAATATAATCTTAACTTCCGTACACTTTTTTATTTAGGTTCATTGTTTATAATGAGATAATGCTCTACATGAACATGGAAGTTTAAATATTTTTTGGAAATATGTCGTCAGCAGCGCTCATCTCAGTGAAATCAACGAATCAATATCGTCCATAAAAGTCTCCACATGCTCTTATTTCGCTCCAGCTGATTCATCTATCATGATCATGTTGTCGATCCTCCAAATAGGCAGAGAATAGTATTTTTTTGCATCGAACGAATGATACAAACTATCCAATGTGACATGATTTTCATGTAATTTTTCGACACACATTAGATGGCAAGCAATGTTTAAAATGTTTACCCATTACCTTTTCGAAGGGATTGTATATATGCGAACATCTGCCATTAAATCTTTAACAAAGTATTGTGCCCAGCAATTCGTCTTAACGAAGGCTTTGGTAACTTCAAAAGTCTTGGACATTTTGTCACTTTTGTATGTTCCTACCTTCACTTGGAATACAGTTTGGCGACACATTACCTCATAAAGATCCTTGAACACATATTGTACTCCCTTATCATATTTCAAACTAATAGGTTGCCAATAGATCCTTTACCAAAAGTTGACATATTCTACGTTGAATATTTATAAAAAAAATATTATGGTATTGTGGATCGTTGCTTTGTAAGATAGTAGTTTTCAAAATTGGCCTCTTTAAGTCCCACGGCTTTCTAGTTTATATATCTTGTTCTTTTTTAACATTTTAGTTAGCCATATTATGTTTGTTACCAACTTTAAACTTGATGTCATCTTCTACTGTGAACTTTATGTGATTTCGGAACCGAAATAGTTATACCTATTTCATTCGTATCAAGTAATCCGTTGTATATCCAAACAATTCTTCTACAACAATTCCTTTCTTTTGCCATTTCCGGACCATCTGTAACCATTATTGTCAAACTCAATCTGTCTAATTTTTGTTGATGTTATGTATTTGCAATGTTCATTTTTCTTAAATAAATAGATTGTGGAAAAACTAAAAATAAATAAAATAACATAAGTATTACATCGGGTCTAAGTTACTATATCTGAAATACTCCCGACGCTGCTTCTGGTGCCACTACAAAAACATGAGTCTATTGCAACACGTCAGAAAAGTGGCAACAACCCATATTTAATGTGGCTATACCTTTTTTCCACGTAAAAAGATTTTGCCACACCCGTGGCAACAACTTGGGTGGCAAGAAATAATTGCCACCCCTTTAGCGTACTGTGGGAAGAGATAAATTTCTTTCCACACCAAATTGTGAGGCAATAGCATGAGGCTAAAGGTAATTCTATTTTTCTATTTTTTATTTATTTTAAATTTTAATTATTGATTTAAATATTTTGCCACACCAACTGGTGAGGCAATGAGATGAGGCAAAAACATTTATTATTATTTATATATAAAATTATTTTAAATTACATTTTATTCAAAAATTATTTTGCCACACCAGTCGTGGATAAATATCCAACTTGAGTGCGGCAAGACAAACCCTGTTGCCACAGCTTGTATGTAGCTAAATCTCATTTGCTGATTTACAGGCCATTGTAAAAAATATAAATAATAATACACGGTAACAAAAGATGGTAAAGTAATATTTTTTTAAAATTAGGCACCATAACAAAAGATGGTAAAGCAATAACAAAAATTAAATCCAAATAAAGAATTTAAATTTCATTAAAGAAAAGTAGTTGTCACAAGGCACAGAGAATCCCACGTAACCATAAGGGGGGAAAAAAATTATGCAGTCAAAACTGAAGAAACCTAATACTTCAAACAGGCATATAGAATCCCACTTAACCATAAGGAAAAAAAAATACACAATCAAAACTAAAGAAACCTAATACTTCCAACTTGGCCTAGTCCATGTTAAGTCAACTCTCAGGCGGCCTAGGTATCCAATCCCAGACGTCTGTTCCTGGACCCCGCGTACCTGCTAAACAAACCAAAACAAAGACCACAAAGCAAAAAGAACATCAACAAATGTAGAGAATCATCATGTCTAAAGGAACCTTGAAGGGGTCAATTGATTAATCATTCATAACAAATTGGATAAAATCATCTCTCTGATTTCACTTACTATCAAATTGATATAAAGATACTGCACCACACAGTACCATGGTTCAAATTCACTATAAAACCATTTTGAAAATCAAATCCTATATCTATTTATAGCCATCTCAAAAAAATCTTATTTTTCGTCAAGAAAATAAAATAATGGAATCCTGGACACTTAAAGAGAAATATCATATTAACTTGCAGAGAAGTATCATCCAAACATGCATACGTTTATTATCAAGGAAGAGAGACTTACAATCATTTTGAGGTCTGTTGAGCTGGTCCCTAGGTATGTAAAGCGGCTCCGCATGTCCAAAGAGTAGCCCCTCAGGTCTGCCAGGATGCTCCCCAGGTCTTTGGCACTTCTCCAATGGTATGAAAGGTGTCACCCCATACGTGTCTGTTAGGCTGATCCCCAGGCATGTTAAGCGGCTCCGCATGTCCAAAAAGTTGCTCATCTGGTCTGCCAGGCTGCTCTCCAGGTCTTTGCCGCTGCTCCAAAGGTATGAAAGGCATCGGCCCCTGTCTAGATAGCTGCTCCCAAGGTCTATGATGATGCTCCACAGTTCTGAAGAGGTGATCGGAATGTCCTGAGAGTTGCCCCGATCTCGTAAATAGGTCTGTCCTGCATAATCTGACATACTCCATCATTTGGTTCTGACGCATGTTATACTGCTCATATTGTGTTTCCATTCGTCTCTCCCATTCTGCATCTCGTTCTTTTATTTGCCTCTTAAATTCTTCCTCTCGCTCTTGCTTTTCTCTCTCAAAATCCTCATTTCTTGAGTATTCCAGATGACACCTTTGAGCTCTTACACGTTTCTGTCTGTTCATAGGTACTACGTTTTCATAGACTTCATTACTGATTGATTGTTGGTTACCATCTTCATCCAACCCATTATCATCCAACCCGGATTGTTCCCTCAGTTGGGCCTATGTATATCAGGAAAAAAAAAAATAGGCAAAAGGGTCTTCTATGAGTAGAAAATTCATAAACTTTCCTAGTGATACTTTGAAAGCATTATAATAGACTTACTATGTATCCTTGTGAAAATGGTCCAAATCTTTTCCACTGACTTTATTTACATGGGTTTTTATGAACACGTCACCATCAGTTGGTGGGTTGCCTCCATTCTCTTGAGCCTACACAAATTCATCCACATAATGATTAATGGTATCCAATAAAAAATTATATGATAGAATTCTGACAAAACTTAATAGAAGAAAAAACTGGTTTAGCACTATCCTATGTTCACTAGCGGTTAAGTCAGACAGATGATCAACAAGTGCATGCTAAAGGAAAGAAAGGAAATTCAACAACTATTAAAAATAAAGCGCTTTAGTATAATTACAGCTACAAGGATTAACAATTGAATATGCCCATCTGATATCTTTTTTATGATGATCTATCTTCTGATGTCATGTGTCCAATCCTTAACTTCCCTTTACTAGTTGTATGCAGACCAATATAAGAAATATCTCAACCATAAACAGTGAAAATCCAAGACCAAATAATAAAAACCCTAAGGAACTTTGAATTTGCAAAATGAAAGATGATAGTAAAGACCAATTTATGCATCCATCTACATACCATTTCAGCTTCGCATCGAGCGTAGTTTTTCCTTCCCATTGTGTGCTTCGTTTTCTGTTGGCTTCTACTAATGATATTGCGCTTGGATTGTTCCTTACGAATACACAAGTCAAAATTAATTAGACATGAAAGTTTTAATAGAACTTAAATGCAAACATTTCAGATGTGTGAACTTATTTTATGCTCTTCAGTATCCCAATGTTTTACAAGAGACTTCCACTGCCCTTCGGTTAAGGAATTGGGTTTATCTTTCAGATTCATTGCATGTGTATTTGTGAGTTTATAGTGTTTACTTTTCCATTGACTTTTCTTGCCTTTAAATATTCCACTAGCAATAGAGAGGGTAGCTGTTTTATGACATTCATCTACAAATAACAAATCCTGAAACGAATAAAACAAAAAAATTGACATTCAGTTCATAAGTCACACAAACAAATCATATGGAACAAAAATAAATAAAGTTCTGCAGAGTATGTTCACCTTAAGTTCGGCCCACAACCAATCCTTAGCGTCGTCATTTTGCAAATTCCAAGGCTTGTCCCAGTTCCAACGGAGATATTGTTTGAGCAACACCCCAATGACACCGGAATATTTCCCTTGGTTTTTTCCACAAGGTTTTCCTTTTTCTATATCCCATTCAACTATTTCCTTATCTTTCTTATCTTTGTTCTTTCCAATGAAAGATGCAAAAGTGGTATCACCTCGCACCTTTCTTTTTTGAAGGACAACAACTATTTAGAGAAAAACGTAAGCATTTTGTACACGGTTAACTAAAAATACATATAAACATAACAGTACCAAAAAAAAAAAAAAATCACCAGTAGTTACGGAGTTGGAATGCTCGCCTTGCTCCCCATTTTGTTGATATTCCATTCTGCATAATACAACAAGTTCCATGAGGGGAACAACAATTACTATATACTTTAGATATTTACTTCTAAATAAACTGAAAAATCAGTTACTCAAAGACGGCATTTGGAGAGTTAAAGACACTTTGCTAAAAACAACAACAAAGGTTAAGTATCCCCCATCAGCCGATACTGATCCCCACGCAAACTCCATTTAATAATGTATGAAACTAGGAGTGCTCCTTGAGTCTAGTATACTTTCAAATTAGAATTGAGTACAAGCATATTAAGTGCATCTTAACTAACAAAAGATAGTGCTTATCAACAGATTTATTAAAAGGCTAGTCATGTAGTATGCCCTAAACTTAATGATTTCCAACACACATTTTTCTTTGGCAAAAAGATTAATTGAGTCTGAACTTCCTAAATCATGTGAAGTCATGTATAACATCAAAACTGGGATTCACCCTTCAAACGACAAAACCTATATGTATGTGTGTACTCTCTGTGGTTCTACCTCATTATTTAAAGATCACATCCAATTGGCAATTCTCAAACAAAATCAAATCCAAACAAGAACTGAAACAAAACAGATGAAAAATCCTTACCTAGTACTCAAAATGGCCCTAACAATCAAATATGAAAACCAAACAAACAAACAAAACTTCCAAAAATCAACAGAAACCTTATAAGAAAGGGAAAGATAATAGGGATTGAAAACTTACTCTTCCTCAAATTCCATCTTCAGGAATTGAATAATCCAACAAACAAAAAAAAATTTAAAAAAAATCAGAAAATCGAATAAAATTTCAGAGCGGAAGGAGGAGAAAATGACCTGAATAGTCTCTGGAGAGTGAAAAACCCAAATTAATCTAAGAATTGAGTAGATCTGTAAATAAAAAAGAATAACTTATTATGATCAATTGATAGTTATTTAACCATTGATATAAGCATTAAAATGATATACCTTGATGTTTTTGATCTCGGAACTGATAATCCCCCAAAAAAGGTGTATCTCTTACTGATTTTAGGGTTCAATTTATAGATACTCCAAAACACAAAGTGGGAATAATCCCGCCCAAAAGGATTTTCTTTTGATTTCATCCCGCCCAGAATGAAAATGTTAGGGTTCAAATCAAAAAAGAATTGACCGAGATTATTCCCGCTAAATGTTCTTCTTTCGTTCCTTCTCAAAATACTCTTGTTTTCATCCTACGGCGATGCAGAAATATTTCCAAAATTCCAGACTAAATCTTATATGAATAACCCCTAATTCCCCTTTTCCTCTAACAAACTTTCCCTAATTTGAAGCAAAATTATCTCATCCTCGTTATCTCCGGTTCCCTCTGCAACTTTGTTTTGGGAAGGCAAAAGAGAGAGAGAAAATTGAGGCTCGTGTATTAGTTTGGTCAGGCCAAAAAAAAAAAAAAAAAAGTTAAGCATTTTTTATCCGAATTTTTAACCTTTTGTGTGACGGACACTTCTATACCTTTGCTATACGTGGCTTCCACTTCTATAACTTTGTTAGTACGTGGCTCATTGGTGTTAGTTTTATGAACTCAACAGAGTACGTGGCTCATTGGTGTTAGTGGACAGACATTGGATTCAAAGCTACGACATATACAAAGAAAACATCCATTTTTATTTTCCTTAACATATTTTAATTGTTATTAAAATGTTGTTGTTACATGGTATTGGTACGTATCCTACCAACAATTTATTCTCCTACATTTTTTTTTTTGGATGGCTAGACTTTTTATGCGAAAAAGAAAATTTCCTACCATGGTATTAACATCATAAATAGCTAAAAAAAAAATCACAATTGTGTACAATTTTACATAATTTTATAAGAAAATCACTAGATCAAAGTCAATATGAGTGATTATACACGCTATGACTAATTTATGTATCTGTTTCCATTTAATTCAATCAAATATTTCTAATTAATACAATCAAAATATCCACAGTTCTAATTAATTCAGTCAGATATGACTCGTTATCATCATCTAACTTAATTCATTTGTGTCTAGCTTTACATAATTTAATAAAAAATCATTGGATCATAGTCATTATGAGTGATTATACTCGATGTGACTAATTTATGTATGTATTTCCATTTAACTAAATCAAAATATCCATAATTTTTCCATAAGATTACTCGACCATACTCTTTATGAACGATGATCATATAATTTAATTTAACCGTGCTCAATTTTGCATAATTTAATTGAAATTACTTGATCTTAGTCACCATGAGTGATTAAACTCACCATGACTTATGTTGAAGGACTTTTTTTATCGAAACTGAAAGTTAATCGAAGAATTGAAAGCTAGCTAGTTAATCTTTATCGAAAAACTAAAAGTACATCCAATTGATATTGAGTGTGTTCTGAATCATAATGAACAAACCTCGTCTGAACAATTCTCGAATGATTTCTCGGAGAATTTTGGGCTACTAATTGATTTTGAGAAAATGAAAGTAACTCCACCTATGAATCCAAATAATGAAAGCTAAATCGTCTTCATCCGAAACTGAAAGTTAATCGAAGAATTGAAAGCTAACTAATTAATCTTTATCGAAAAACTAAAAGTACATCCAATTGATATTGAGTGTGTCCTGAACCATAGTGAACAAACCTCGTTTGAACAATTCTCGAATGATTTCTCGGATAATTTTGGGCTACTAATTCATTTGATTTTGAGAAAATGAAAGTAACTCCACTTGTGAATCCAAATAATGAAAGCTAAATCGTCTCCACTAGCTAGTTGACTCTCATCGAAAAAATAAAAATACATCCAAATGATATTAACTCCATAACCGTAGTGTATAAACCTCGTCCGAACTATTTTCGAATGATCTCTCAGAGAATTTTGGACTGCTAATTCTAAATTTGAAAAACTGAAAGTAAGTCCACTAAAAATACATCCACTTCATATGAGTATGTCCATAACCATAGTTAACAAAACTCGTCCGAACAATTTTCGAATGATATCTCGGAGAATTTTGGGCTACTAATTCATTTAAATTTTGAAAATTGAAAGTTTTTATTCCACAATTTTGGGCAACTAATTCATTTAACTAGTCAACTTCCATCACAAAATTAAAAGTACATTCATGAAATTTAGTATGTTCTGAACCATTGATCACAAATTTTGTCTAATCAATTTTCAAATGATCCTCATCGGAAAAATAAAAGCAAATAAAATTTAAGTGAGAATTGAAAGTAATTCAAGCTAAAATAAAACAGGAAAACATCAAATAAACAGTAGCATTCAGTAGTAACTTTGACTTTATCTTAGGCGAGATCATCTCGTTCACAATCACTAAAATAATCACTGTGATCACTATCACTGTCATTATTTAGATCGCCTTTATCACCGTCAGTTAAACTTCTAATCACCTCTTCCCCTCCAATTTCATTTCGGGCCCAACTCCCAAAGTCTTGGCCAATTTCAGCTGCATTTGTTACATTCTCTGTGTGGGATGAATCTTCTTGGATGAGCTCAACTTCCGGTGTCCCCAAACTGTAGTGATCCCTTGCCTGGATTTTAAGTACAATTCGGCGATTCTTGTCCTTATTGTCCTGAAGATAAAAAACATGATGTGCTTGCTTTGCATAAAAGGTTGATTTTTGGCTATGGTTCTTGTGAAATTCAACGACGTAAACCCAAATGCATCTCGCTGCTTCTTTCTTGACTCGGTGATATCCCACCAATGACAATTGAATAAAACAACTTGGTTCCCCTCGCGATACTGTAATGCCACGACTTCATCTAATCTACCATAATAATCAATAGATTTAATACTATCTTTATCTGAAGTCTCTACATTAACACAAACACCACTGTTCTGCGTCTTTCTGCTCTTCTCATGATCAGTTGTGTGAAACCTAAACCCATTCACAATATACCCTTTATAACAACTAGCTGATTTTTTAGGTCCATAGGATAGGATTTTTTAACATTACGTACTAACCGTTTGATTGGATACATCCACCGGTAATGAACAGGTCCAGCAATTATAGCTTCTCCTGCTAGATGAATAGGCAAGTGTGTCATGATATCGAAAAAGGAAGGAGGGAATATCATCTCCATTTTGCACAAAGTGAGATACATTTTCTTTTTAAGCGCCTCCAAATCTTCGATTCTCAATGTCTTGGAGCATATTTGAGTATAAAAATCAGAAAACTCAACTAAAACTCTGGTCACGTCATCGTGTAAGATACCACGCAACGCAACAGGAAAAAGTTATTGCATGAGAACATGCCAGTCATGACTCTTTAGCCCCGGAATCTTGCATTCTTGTACCTGAACGTGCCGCGAAATATTCGATGAATAACTATCGGGAACCTTTAGGTCACGCAAGAATTGACAAATCTTCCTCCTCTCTGCCAAAGACATGGTATACTTTGCTGGAGGAAGGTAGAATTTGTTGTTCCCCAAAGCTTCAGGGTGAAGTGGTCCACGTATACCCAATACTTTCAAATCTTCCCGAGCGTTCAAGTTATCTTTTGTCTTACCCTCAATGTTCAACAGTGTCCCTATCCAACTCTCGCTGTTGTTCTTCTCGGTATGCATAACATCAATATTGTGCCGCAAAAGAAGATCTTTCCAGTAAGGTAGTTCGAAGAAAATGCTTATCTTCTTCCAATTATAAGGCAACTCATTGTCATCCCGCCTTCTTTTCTCCCCACACACAGCATGTTCTTCCTTGCCAAAAGTGATTTGATGATAACCACGGAACTGCCGAAGAACATCATCACCCGTTAGATCTTTTGGTGCACTATCATATTCTTTCTGACTATTAAAAGAGCTCAGGTTGCTGCGTAACCTATCACCTATAGGTAAGAATCTCCGATGCCCCAAATAAACATTTTTTTCTCCCATTTCGCAATCGTACTGAACTTGTATCTTTGTGGCAACATGGGCAAGCGATATAGCCTTTAGTACTCCATCCTGACAGGTTAGCATTTGCTGGAAAGTCATTAATAGTCCATAAGAGAGCTGCACGCATTTGGAAGTTCTGCTTGGAATAAGCATCATATGTCTCAATTCCCTTTTCCCACAATTCCTTCAACTCTTCGATTAGTGGCTGTAGGTATACATCAATATTATTCCCAGGACCCTTAGGCCCAGGAATAAGTAGACACATGATAAAATAGGGTTGCTTCATGCACTTCTCTGGCGGAAAATTATAAGAAGTAACAAATACTGGCCATGTACTATGACCAGTACCCATAACACCAAAAGGATTGAACCCATCACTTGCCAACCCGAGTCTAACATTACGAGGTTCTGAACCAAATACCCGATGCTTTTCGTCCAAGGTTTTCCAACATTGTGAGTCTGACGGATGCCTTAAAACACCATCTTTGGTACGCTATTTATCATGCCATATCATATCCTCTGCAGTTTTTTTATGGTCCATATAATACCTTTGAAGACGTGGTATTAACGGAAACCATCTCAAAACCTTAGCAGCTTTTCTCTTGATTTTCTTTCCACTTGGTACTTCTTCTTCAGATTGACATGTACCTGATATCCATCTAGATTCACCACATGCGTCGCACTTTTCCTTATCACGATTATCCTTCCAATATAACATACAATCATTTGGGCATGCATCTATTTTAATACACTCCATACCAAGATCTCGAAGTTGTTTTTTTGCTTCATAGTAATTCTTAGGGATACTGCTGTCTGGAAAAGCTTTCGTAGACCTTAATAAAGTACAATACTCGTCAAAAGCTTTGTTACTCAACCCATTACTACACTTATGGTGTAACATCGACACAAGAAAACATAATTTCGAAGATGTTGTACATCCAGGGTATAATGGTGTTTCTGTATCTTTCAGCAACTTATAAAATTTCTGGGCCTCCTCATTCGGCTCATCTGGAACACGATCATGCTGACTTGATCCATTTGTATTGGCTTGATCTGGAACACGATCATGCTGACTTGATCCATTTGTATTGGCTTGATCTGGAACTTCACCGTCCCCAGTGAAAAACCTTGATTCAGGGAACGAGGCTCGTAACATCCCATGCATATCACCCCCTCGAATAACATCTGTGACCTCTTCCTCAATATTATTAACTATCTCTTTAGGTTCTCCATGTTTTGTCCAACGAGTGTAATTATGTGTTATTCCATACTCCCGTAGGTGCTTTCGCACCTCAACTCTATCCAAGCAGTTCACATTATTACATCTCAAACATGGGCAATAAATATTCTCACCTAAATCAGGAGTACGATGTGACCAAGCAAAATTTATGAATTCATCACAGCCTCGGAAATAGTCAGGGTGGCACCTACCCTTCTGCATCCAACTTTTATCCATCTAAGCTTTACAAATCTTAACAATGACAAAACAACCAGCTCCTGCCAAAAATTGCCACCATTAATACAATATAAAATAAATGAAATGGTTAATTCGATAGTTTTGTTATATTAAAATATCAAAAAATGCACTACTGAAACTTTCTATTGTAGAGAAAATCAACATACTAGACAAATAAAATGAAAAAAAGTAAGTTCTCTTCTTGAATGTTACAATTCCACATTCCTATTAATGAAGGCGGCATTGAGCAGGGAGAGATACTTGTTACAAATCTGAACGTATCCAAGTCTAACATAATTGCACAATTGTAAGAATACTTCAAGGCCTTGGAGAAGTGAGGTAAATTTGAAAGACCTGGAGTATATACATGTGCACAAGACTGCTAAACTCTTGGAAGCTTCTGTAGTATGAAAGCTATTTAGCTCTCTAGCTGCTGGTAAGGAAAATTAAGTGATGAAAGCTAGATATATATGTTCACTTAACTGCCGAATTTATATAACTAAGGATCTGACCTGGCATCAGCTGCTAGAATAAGCACCTAGATATGCAGAGTTGCAGTTTACCGCAATGGTCACATGCCTATTAACTAGTATGCTGTAATTAGAATTTTTAGTCTCCAATATACCCATCCATTTAAGAACATAACCAAAATAACACAGTTAACTGGTAAAGCACACTACAGCATACAACGTAACTTAAGTGTTGGGATCCTACCATATTAACAACCCCTGACTTTTTCAGAAAATGGCAAATAGATTTATGGATTTTTCCAGGATGTTTTCTTCTATTTGCTGGGAAATCCACTAAAACTCATAAGTTTTTCTTTTAATTCCTTTCACTATGCATCAGCTTGGTTAAATAAATTTACTATGAAAGCTAAAGAACTCTTGGGTTAGTAATGAAAGCTAACCCAATTAACGTTTCTCCAGCTTGAAACGTTAAGTGAAACCTACTTGTAAAACTAGATGACTGCTGCAGCAGTGGGGGGCCGACGACGAAATAGACCTGCATACACCACCCTTTGTCACCAGAACATCTCTGTGAGGCTATCAAATCTGAGCAAGATAGTCATGTAATTCAATAAGACTATGAGGCTATCAATAACGTATGTTAAGAGTACTACCATATTAGACTTGAGTCTTGACTATTGCACTCACTAGAATGAAATGTTTTCAATTTCTTGTTTACCATAATAAATCAGCTTCTAGTTTAATTCTAGTTCTAGGAAACTAAGTAAGAGGAGAATTAGAAAATGAACAAAGAATCCATGCTTCTAATTGTAAATGTAAATGGAATATAAGTTTTGTAATTCTAATATGTATTCCCGCCTAAGCATTTGCATTATAACCACCCGAACCTGCTTTATTTCTTGGCATCATTAGAAAATAGTTACATATGACAATAAAATTCAATTGGGGAATAAATTCAGTTTTCATTTTTTACCGTTTCCTGCCAAGTAATTTACACATTTTCATACATGAGAGCAAAGTTCATCGTGAAAACAGAGCACGTAAGGTGGAAAAAACACCAAGATGTACCAAATGGAAAACTTCGGAAATAAATCAGGTGTGCTAAATTCAGTATCCCAAAGTGTAATTATGCTATCCCAAACTGACCAACAAACTCACCCTTACAACATCCAAAAGCTACTATCCAAAGATGTTACCTAGTATACGGAAGGGAAAGTAGCGAAAAGGATCCCAGGTTATTTCTTCTCTTCTTAACTCTGTCCATGGCATCAGGTTTTAACTAAATATTTGGTGGTATCAACTGAGAATCATATTTTCACTCGGTATCGTATAATAAATCTTGTGAACTTATGTTTGAAGCATTGGCTTCTCACTAAAATTACCGAGTCATGTATACACTTAAGAAAATGTATTTCTTTCCCCTTTTTGGATGACCTAGTTGAGTAAGACGAAAGTTCACGAGTACACTCATCTTGCCTGTGGTAGTAAGTATGTAACTAAAATATAAGATTTTTAAATCATTTTTCATGACTGAACAGACAGACAACCTCTTAAACATTTTAGAGTTTAGAGAGAATAATCGATTTGATTCAGCTAATGTGCATATTTAGCCACTTTCTAAAACTATTTAAAGTTTTCATGGTTAAGTCTAGTTTTACATTGTTAGGCTCTAGCAGATAGGTAATAGACCATATCCAAATTGAGAATATTTTGGGTAATTGTTTTCACACGACAAGTGTACCTAATGTTTAGTTGGGCGTCCCCTGATAGCACGAGCCTTCTTTGGCCTAATATCCAAACGCAAAAAATTTCAGTGCAATTGATAGCCTCACCACCCTGCTGGAGCCAAACACATAACATCAAAGTTATTTCACCAGTACATAGATGACAGATGTCATAGAAAATTGTCACCCTCATGTATAAGTTACAGGAAATCTAGGAATATAAGGGGAACAACTTATGAGCAACATTAGCAAAAAAACAACATTAATGAAACAGAAAATACTATGTTCCCAAACTTTGTAGGTTGCTTAAGTTTCTTGTCCCAGTCAAGTACCAAACACAGAATATGTGTAACTACCCTTTTCGTCCACAACTTTCTGAAACAATATAGAGTATGTTGAAAAATGAAATGAACACAAAACCAAGAATTTCCCACCAAAATTTTAATCTAAAACATACTTAAGTTCCGAATACTACTAAATAAGAGAATGTAAATACATTTAGAACTAACCTGAATTTGGTCTAATCCCCCAAATGTAAATGCTGTCTCTCTTGGGACGTTTTGGCGAACACCTTGGAGACGTGAAGCGAGTGATGGATCAATCAGTTTGATGTTTTTTTTAGCTTCTTTCCTGCAATTCTCTAGCCTAGAAATTCGAGTTCTAAACAAACCCCATTTACTCAGAAACTCTAAACACTCCTTAATCAATCAACAGCGCCCAACAACCAGCACTATCCTCAAAATTTGGACATGGGTCGAATTGTTGGTATATGGGTCGAAATCTTTGAATAACTATCTTCTTAACCGGTCGGTTGAAGAACCTGTTTTTCAGAAAGCATAATTCGTTTAGAGTCCGAATCAAGTAAACGATCCAATGAATTTTTGTAAGACGTTTGAACTGGAAATCTGTTGTTTTGATTATATACAAAGGGATTTGATAATCAATTTCTTTACGAATTGATTATTTCAGAAACACTATCAAACACTAATAAACAAACAAGGGTTTTGCAGTCTGACAGTCTTCCCTATCTAAAAACAAACCCGTATATAAGAATTTATATACAATACAAGTTTAGTACATGATCAAACTGTAATAAAATTAAGAAATCATACCTCAATTTTTGATTAAGAAGGAATCCCTATGTAAGTTCACCTGTTCAGCGAGAGACGAAGAAGCCCTTTTTTTTTTTTTTTTTCCTCGAGTATGTGAAAGTGAAACTGATAAGTATTTTTTTTTATTTCTTTTCTTATGCACGTGATATCACGTGAAATAATAACCTGTTTTCTTTTTGATAACTCGTTAATAAAATAATTATATTTTTTATATGCAGCTATAGCGACAGACGTGCGGCAATAGGGAGTCAAAATATTATTAATTATAATATTGATAAATAATTCTACACCAATGTGGCAAAAATCCAAGTTATTACCACAGTTAAAAGTTAGGTGAGGCAAAAAAGTAGTCTTTTGCCTCGACTACTCGTGCGTGTAGCAATAGATTTTCTTTAATGCCACACTGCCCACATGGTGAGGCTAGAACTCACCTATTTCCACATTATTTATGAATGCGTGGGAAAATAGTGTAGCAATAGACTCATGTTTTTGTAGTGGTTGTTAAAATAATAATAATAAAAAAAAAGATTTAAAGCTGTTTTGTGTTATCGACTTGGTATCCCCTCTTTTCCCAAAGGTGGCTTGTGTTCATGTTGTAAGCGAGATATGGATATTTTTGGTGATCATGCAATTCACTATGCCAGTGAGGTTGGGCTTAAGTATCTTCATGATATCGTTAGAGATGTTGTTGCCGACATGTGTTATAAAGCTGGTGTGCATGCTAGGAAAGAAGTGTCGTTGGGGATTATTTCGAAAGGAAAAGCCATGAAACCTGCGGACATCCTTGTCTACAGTTGGGAGAACGGGAAGGATGTGTGTTTTGACGTTACTGGTGTTTCAACTTTCACTACCGCAGCTGGGAATGCTTTTGTACCAGGCCAGGCCATTTTTAATGCCGTTTCTCGAAAACGGGCCAAATACTTGGATGTATGCATTTCTTCCGGATACGGTTTGGGGGTTTTGGTTTTCACTTCTTAAGGGGAGATTGGTGAGGATTTTGTAGCTTTTTAAAAAAGGCTTAAGAATTGCTTGGCTAACCTGGATGCTAGTGCTAGTCATGTTAGTTTCCATTTTCATATATTAAGTTTGGTTATTCAGAAAGGTATTGGTGCCCAGCTTGTTGCTAGGCTACCAACCACTCCTTTGTAATTTTTTCTTTCCTCTTATCTTTTGAAATTTAATTTCATAATAACAATACTAAAATATTTATTAAAATATAATTATTAATTATTATGTTATAAATTAAAACATTATTATTATTATTATTATTCTTTTTACTATTATTATTACATGAAATTACTAGTTGGAAGCCTAACAAGCTAAGCTCCAACGACATACTACTACATTATTAGAACAGGTTGATGTGCTATCCTACCAGAGAGCCTCATGGGTAACCTTGTCAAGGGGAGCCGAAGCGGTTGGGGGCGAGATTGTGTCACAAGGGGGGCAAACTAACACTACCTTCCATGTTAATTCCTGCAATATTACGCCATTGGGGACTTGAACCTGGGACCTCCTGGAACGCATGAAACTTTGAGGAACGGGTATGACCAGCTGAGCTAGGGATCTTTCTTAAATATTAATTTTAAAAAAAATAAATAATAAAAATATTAAAATACAGGCGATTTTGAGGCGACAATACATGCGATTAAAAACTTGGATTTGTTTTCTCTTCTTCCCGGGTGTTTCAATCAAATAATCTTTCTCCCTCTCCCCCTTGTAGATTACTACTAACCTTTCTACGATCAGAGAATGCTTTTTCGCTGTTATTTCTTCATTCCGGGTGGTAGTTACTGACAGTTACTAGGTTTTTGGCAACATGCCTAGAACTCGTTCTTCATCATCTGCGATTCACGGGAATCATTCTAAAGCCTTCATTACAAAACAATATCCTCCCAAATCCCTTTCATCATCATCATTACACACCCTATCACCACCTGCATCACAAGGGGATAAATATCACTGCTCCTTCAAGAATTATGTTGGGTGTTCTGATGGTGTCAATGGACGCGGATACGCCATACCGGCACTATACAAACACCTAAAGGACAGGCATTATCCAACAGAGGAGGCTAAAGAAATCTTTAGAGAGAGGATACGTAATATTGGTGAGGTTTTCGAAGCTTGGGAGAGAGTTTTGAACCATCTTCAAATGTGGATATGCATCAGATGCATGCACTTACATGCATGGAAGAGAACATATCGCCTTCACACAGGTGATGTCATAGCAGGTCCATTCAATGGCACTGGTGCTGATTTCCTCATTCATGGCACAACAAGGCCATTATCCAACACTCCCGTGTTAGTTATTGCAGAACCTACCGACGAGGAACCGTGTATCAACCTATCTCTGGACTTGCTTAACCAAATATTCATCAAAAAAGTCCCAACGGTTGCTTGCATACCCCCGAATTGCAGACTACACTTCGCGCGTACTCTAAAGGCTACACTAGATAAGGTAATCCAAAACACTCGGAATTTATCTGCTTGGATACAACTACTTTTGCTTCCTACCTGTACCCTCAATTTGTACACTCCTAATTGTACCCTCAATTTGTACACTCCTAAAAATTCTATTGAGGAAAGGTCTGGCAATAGAAAGAGGTTACAAGTAGCCTCTATTAACCAAGCCCTCTCAAAATGGCGTGAACCAAATGGATGCCTAATTATGACTCAAAAGTTATTGGGGAAAACATACACGAAATCTGCAAGCAAGCAACACAAGAAGAAAAAGCAGCATGCTCAAAATCTACATGCATGTCGAAAGAAGTTGAGTTACGGAGACTACCTCGCAGCTATCCGTGTCCTCTGCTCAAACGGCATAGCACCACCCAATGAAGCCACTTTAATTGATTTGCAGCAAAAACATCCACACGCACAACCACCAACATTTCCTCCAGATCCCATTACAGCTACATCCGTTTCTGTCAATACCGACGCTGTGTTGAAGGCCATCAAAAGTTTCCCAAAGGGAACTTCATGTGGCAGAGATGGGCTAGGCGCGCAACACCTCTTGGATGCAATAAGTGGCCCCGCTGTAGCAATAGCCTAGGACCTCCTAATTTCTATAACAGGGGTTGTTAACTTATTGCTTGATGGTAACTGTCCTGCTGCTTTGGGCGAATTCATCGCCAGCGCACCACTAACTCCATTATTGAATCTTGGAGGTGGCATTCGTCCTATTGCAGTAGGAACTATATGGAGACGTTTAGTTTCTAAACTAGCAGCGTCTTCAGTCTGCAAAGACATGGCAGCATACTTGGGAGATCACCAATTTGGTGTCGGAATTCCCTGCGGCGGAGAAAGTATCTTACATTCGGTTAACAAACTATTAGAGCATAAAGGGAATCAATCTGACATGTCCATGCTGTTAATCGACTTCTCTAACGCCTTTAACCTCGTCTACAGGTCAACTATTATCCAAGAAGTGCGAATTCAATGTCCATCCATCTCTAAGTGGGTGGAGTTTTACTACATCAGGCCTGCACGATTGTACTACAACAACTTCACACTTTCTTCATCTCAAGGCGTACAACAGGGAGATCCCCTTGGACCTTTCCTATTTTCCTTGGCCTTGCATCCATTAGTGAAGAAAATAGCAACCCAATGCACTCTTGACCTGCATGCGTGGTATCTGGATGATGGAACCGTAGTAGGTGACACAATAGAAGTTTCTAAATCCCTGAAAATCATACAAGCTGAAGGCAAGTCCAGAGCCTTGCACCTGAACATAGGCAAAACTGAATTGTTTTGGCCAACACCTGACCCTAGAGGATATGAAGACGATGTCTTCCCTCATAACATTAGCAGGAAATAATTTGGCGTTAAGCTACTCGGAGGCCCTGTGAGTCTGGACACACCGTTTTGTGACAACATGATACAAGCCAGGGTGGAAAAAACAATCACTTTGATGTAGACCATTAACCAACTAAACGACCCCCAAAGTGAACTTTTGTTGCTGCGTAATTGCTCTGGAGTATCTAGGTTGTACTTTACTATGCGCACAACCCATCCACAGGCCCTGCAACAAGCACAAGTCAAATATGATACTCATCTGCTACAGTATTTGAGGCATATAATTACCGGGGATGGTGCCGAATTTGGTCTCTTGCAGCAACGTATTGCCACCTTGCCGATCAAGCTTGGTAGCCTCGGCATCCATACCATGTCTGATACTATACATTACTGTTATTTATCCTCCTAACTTCATATATTAACATTGCAGAGATCCATCCTCAGCAACACAACAGTTCCGGAAATCAATCTCATCTCACACCAAGTCGTCCTATATTATATACAGGTATGCGGCTTACCATCTCCTGATCATATCGTCAATGAAACTGCCCCACATTCTATGAAGACTCTGGCAGTACCCTATTTTGACGCGGTGGTGAAGGAGATACCTGAGAAATTTACGATGACCGTGAGAGACTCGATACTATGGAAGTGCAATAAAACCACACAAACTCAATGGCCATACCTATAGAGGGGCTAAACCAGAGCATGGGAGGAAGGAAATTCCGATCTGTAATGTGCTACAGATTGGGCATACCACTATTCGAAGCCAATAACCCTTGCCCTTGCTACGACAGTTTGATGGATGCTTTTGGAGACCATGCGCTGCATTGCGCAAATGAAGTAGGGCTCAAGTTTAGGCACAATCTTGTTCGAGACATACTTGCTGATATTTGCCTCAAGTGTGGAGTAGCAGTTCGCAAAGAAGTCTCTCTAGGGATTTTGTCAAGAAATGAGCCTAATCCAATACCAGCAGATATTATGGTATATAACTGGGAGAATGGTCGCGACACATGCTTCGACATCACATGGGTTTCGCCTTTTTCAGGAGACGGAGCCCATAATTTCACTCCTGTCCAGGCTATCTCCAGAGTTGTTACTCGCAAACGCAAGAAGTACTTGGTTAAATGCATAGCTCTCGGCTACGGCTTCAATGTTTTTGCCTTCACCACTTTAGGAGAACTCAGTAAAGAAACGGTGATCTTCTTGAAGAGACTCAAGAATTTCCTGTCGAACGATGATATAAATGACAACGTAGGAAGGTTTATCTTTCACATAATCAGTTTTACTATTCAGAAGGGGGTGGAAGCTCAGCTTGTGGCGAGACTCCCAACCTGCTACTTGTAAACTTTACTTATTATTATTAATTATTGTTTGGATATATAAAAGAAACAAATTATAAAATAAATAAATGGTATATTTGATAGTTTAAGGAAAAGTGTGTCTATAAACATAGTGGACAGATAAAAATGGACAAACCAAAGTAGAAATTAGGACAGATAAAAATAGAAAGATGGAGTACATCTTTAATTCAAACGTTTGTAGAAACCCTACCCGACACTAATAAGTTTGTACTTCAGAAACAACGTTTCAGTTTCCAAGTTCTCCAAAATCCAAACAACGCATCTCTTATTGGTTATTTTTCGGATGCTACAAATATAGGAGATTGATTTACCTTCATCCTCCTCAATAATATCTCTTCACGAAAACCACTTTTCGAAAGATATTCATCACTGTTTATTGATTAAGATTTATGTTATTCACTGCAATCACTTCTATCTCACATATTAGGAGAGAAATCTGGAAGAAGAAAAAACACTCAATTTTTTCAAAGAAAAGAATAACAGCCATTGTTAGTGTTTATGGATAAAAATCGTTTCTGCCGATTTCGGTAAATTCGGTAGGTGAGTGAGAAACTGGTTCAAACCCTATACAAATGTGCTGCACGTTGACCACTTTTAGGTTCGAGAGATCAATTTGTACAAGTCCGGCCTAAACAAAAAAATGGCTGTTCCAGATTTGCTTCGGTCACAAAGTGGAGGAGAAGGGTTGATTTGGGGAGGATAGCGAAGAAAGGTGTTGAGACCAGAAAGTTCTGGAAAGGTAGTATCTCGACTTGTATCAGAAAAGTAGAAGCTTAGGAAGCTTGCTAGTGATGGAAGCTTTTGAGAGATCTTGTAAAGTGGCTATCTGATAGTGTTGTCTTTTTTCCTGACCAAGACTTGTTGTCTGGTAGAAATAGGTGAGACCTATTTATACAAGTGAGATCGAACGTACCCTGGCCTCATTAAGGAATAGAGTAAAGTCGCGAATTAAATAGAGGAGGTGGTAACCGCAGGTGTTTATGGTGAAAACGTTTTTCACCATTACTGCCTTATTTAATTGACCACTTTTATTCCTTTTTACGCCGTTCTTATTGCGAGCGTAGTGTACGCTGCACGCTGTGACCGCCAAACCAAAACCCCAAGAAAGCATCCCCCAGTTTGTGTTGATGTCTCGAGTGTTGGTCGCACCTAGAGTGCAAGTGGCGCTGCTAGGGGCGCGTGTGGCATGTGCCAACGGCATGTGTGGAATTCCATTGTTGCGGGTTGCACCTCGAGCGCAAGTGGCAGTGCCAGAGATGCTAGTGGCGTGTGTGGAATGTGTGGAGTGCCTTGGTGGTGGGTTGTACGTTGAGTGTAAGTGGAAGTGCCAGAGCTGCTAGAGGCGTGTGTGGCATGTACCAATAGCATGTGTGGAATGCCTTGGTGGTAGGTTGTACGGTTTGCAAGTTAGGATACCAGCGTGGGTTTTGGCATGTGCCAATGACATGCGTGGCCAACTTGGATCATGGCCTGGTAAGAAAATCTATTAGCGAGCGTGTTGGCATGTGCCAATGGCCTGCTCGGCCATTAGGGCCACGGTTTGGCAAGAAAAGCTACAAGCGAGTATGTTGGCATGTGCCAATGGAATGATCGGCCATTAGGGCCACGGTTTGGTAAGAATAGCTACCAGCGATCATGTTGGCATGTGCCAATGGCATGCTCGGCCATTAGGGCCACGGTTTGGTAAGGAAAACTACCAACGAGCATGTTGGCCTGCGTGACGAATTTCGCCTAGGTTGCACGGTTTGCAAGCCTAGGTGCGGGCGCTACTTTGGCATGGCGTGGCTAGGTCCAAGGTAAGGGTGTTTGGCTTGGCGTGACATGTGTAGCTAGGGCCAAGGCAGAGTGTGTTCGGCATGGCGCGCCTAGCTTGAGCTAGGTGTGGCTGGCATTATTTTCCATTGGCACGGAGGTGCGGCTAGCATGGTTAGCATGCTTTGGCGCGTTTGGTGTGACTAACAGAGCTAGGGCCAAGGCAGAGTGCGTTTATCATGGCACGACTAGCTTGAGCTAGGTGTGGCTGGCATGATTTTCCATTGGCACGGAGGTGCGGCTAGCATGGTTAGCATGCTTTGGCGCGTTTGGTGTGACTAGCATAGCTAGGGCCAAGGCAGAGTGCGTTTGGCATGGCGCGGCTATCTTGGGCTAGGTGTGGCTGGCATGATTTTCCATTGGCACGGAGGTGCGGCTAGCATGGTTAGCATGCTTTGGCGCGTTTTGTGTGACTAGCATAGCTAGGGCCAATAAAGAGTGTGTTTGGCATGGCGCGGCTAGTTTGCGCTAAGTGTGGCTGACACGATTTTCCATTGGCACGGAGGTGATTAGGGTTTTATTCGTTGTAACCCTAATTTGGAAAAATACCCCCAATTAATTACTGACTATATGCATTAAATGTCCTAATAAATGTGTCACCGGTGACATTAGGTTATTTGGGGTTTTATAATTTTACCCTTTGTTTAAAAACCACCATCAACATTAAGTCCCCTGCTTAGCTCAGAACAGGAGCTTTGTTGCGAGGTAAGCATAAGATGGTGACAAATTATCAACAAATCATAAAGAGAATTGAGGAGGCTTGTCTGACCTTTTTATAAATAGGATTTGGAACCCTTGCCTCTGGCAGTTTTGCACAACTCGGGAGGCTGGCACAATTGGGAAGTCAGCGTCATTGAGAGACAAGAAGCTGAGCGGCATTGTGACTTGGGCGGCATTGACAGGTCGGCGTGATCGGTGGGACCGACATGAGTTTTGTGGAGTTGGCGCGAGGTGGGGAAGCTGAGTGTGCTAGATGGCGCGGCTTGGGCGGCGTTTGGGAAGTTGAACGTGCTAGATGGTGGGACCGGCGCAAGGTGAGGAAGCTGATTGTGCTAGCTGGCGAGACCGGTGTAAACAAGGAGGGATAAGATGCTTCTACAGATAGCAAAGTTTCCTTATTTTGCCTTCATTCACGCGCGCGGCTTCAATCAGGGCATTACTCACGCTAAAATCTGGAAACGTTATGTATCTCGTTGCTTCCTTTCCTTTAAGGTTCCGTATTCATACCCAACGTAACTGCATCATCTCCCTCGTTTGAGAAAGGGTTCTTCTTGTCGAGTTTCTCTCTTTTTCATATCGCACAGAGACGAATCATCTTCTAACCAGCCAGATTTTCCAGGTGAAGGTGTGAGGCCTGACTCTTGCAGGAGCATCCCAACAAAAGTTATTCGGGTTAAGAAAATCATACCGGTATGTTTTCTTCTTCTTTGGCGGACTGACGTTCGTTTTACCACTTGTATGATGAATGGAAAACTTACTTTTTGTGTAGAGATATCCCGTGGGAGAATGCGTTACTGTTATCGACGAGGATGACCTAGTCGTTCCCCTCCCTTTGAATCCAACCTTGTTAATTGCTACAGACTTGGAGAACGCTGATTTAGGGCTCTCTTGTCATGAATACCCCTATGCAGGTTTGTCGTTTGGGACTCGTATGAGGTGTCTCTCCTCCAATTATCGGAATGTTGGCGGTTTCCTGGTGCGGAAAGAATTCTTGGTCCTTTATACGAGGATATGGAAGACATACATCCATATCGCTACCAGGAGCGTTGTGAAGTGTTGTTCGTCCGCCTTAGTTTCCGTGGTGAACTGTCTTTTGCCAATGATTGCTGAGATGGAGAATATGTCCATCCGTGCTGTTGCAGAGTCAGCCATTCAAAGGTGGGAGAACATGGTGTCCACAAGTGAATCCTTGGAGTTTAATATATTAGCTAGTTGCGACGTCGTCTTAATATTGTGAAGGTCGACAGAGCTGGTATTCTTGCCGGTGTGATTCCTGCCACAAAAGCCATGCTGGAAGAGGAGAAAGCTTTGGCCCTGGAGTCTCGGATGATTGAAAAGTTAACTCGAGACTTGAAGAGTAGGACTGAAATATATCATGGTCGATTGAAGATGATGTTTTGTAGGGATTATAATTTACTAGATGGGCTTTTATGATTTGTATCACGAGATTTTAAGGATCCTCTATTTATTTATTTTGAAGAAATAAAGAAATTCCATTAATCTGTTGGATTGTATTGAAATTCGATAATTGGCAAGAAAGGAAGTAAAAGCAGAGAGGGTGTCTGGACGTTCACATTTTTGATGTAGCATGTTGCATAGAAGTGATTAAGCGTAGTATGCCTTAAGCCATTTTCTGTTGACGACTGCCTCTAGCTTTCCCCCCATCCTCTTTGATAATCTTGTAGTATCCACTGTCATACGATATAGTGATTATGTACGGCCCTTCCCATTTGGGGGAAAACTTCGGCGCCGATGCATCTTGATGGATGTGCTTGGCGGTTTTTAGCACCAGATCCCCTTCCTTGAAAACCCTGGATTTTACATGGATGTTGTACACCCTGAAAATACTGCTACTGTATGCTCGTGCATGTTCCTCTGCCCAGGATCTTCTGGAGTCCATAGTATCTAGTTACGCAATTCTGGTATTGAGTGATTCGGTTTCATTCCACTGAGGTCCACTCGCTGCGGCGATTCTGGCAGACGGGATCGCGTCTGTACCATAGACGATGGAGTAGGAAGACACGCCGGTGGAGCTTCTAGGAGATGTTCTGTATTCCCAGAGAGCCATCGGCAATTGCTTGTGCCAAGTCATGGGATTGTCGTGTACTGTCCGGCTGAGGATTCAGATCAGAGTCTTGTTGGTACTTTCGGCTTGCCCATTTCCCTGGGGATAATAGACAGTAGAGAAGACTTGTTTATTTCCGTACCTCTCAAATAGTTCATGTACTTGCTTGTTATCAAAAGTCGTGCCGTTGTCGGTGATGACGTGTTTAGGTACGCCAAAACGGCAGTTGATGTGTTCCTTGACGAATGCCGCAATTGTGGCTCCGGTGGTTCCTTTCAGCGGGACAGCTTCAACCCACTTGGTAAAGTACTCGGTCGCGGTTATTATGTATTCATGCTGTTTTGAGGATGGCGGGTTGATCTTCCCGATGATGTCGAGTCCCAAGCTATAAAAGGGTCATAGGCTACTTATCGAATGCAAGGGTGTTGGAGGCGCGTGGATGAGGTTTCCGTGGATCTGGAATTTTTGGCATTTCTGAACGAAAGTAGCTGCGTCGTCTTCCATGGTCGGCCAGTAGTACCTCTCGTGTATCTGCAGGAACAATTTCTGTTTTCCTTGGTATTCACCTTCTTGCATTTCTCTTAACATAACTGGGATTTCTGTACCGCCCAAACACCGCAGTAGACTTCCTCCGAAACTCTTGTGACATAAAACCCCATCATGGAACACGAATCTTTTGGACTTTTGTTTTAGCTTGGACGCATCCTCTTTGTTAGTAGGAAGACTTCCGTCGCGAAGGAAGCCGATGTATGGCTCCCTCCAGTCCCCAGTGTGACTGATGTTTAGGACCTATGTCTGACATGGGGGCTCCTGGAAATTGGGACACGTCTTCTGGAGTAATCGGGATTGAGCTTCCATCTCCGGCCAATAGTATCCAAGTCGTTGTAAACGACGGTAGAGGGTTACTACTGATGTTATTCCACAGACTTCGGTATGAACATGTTCAAGCTGTTGTTGTGCTTCCTCTTTTCTGAGACACCTTGATATAGAGATGTCTGGATTTCGATGATACAAAACATTTCGATGCATAAAGAAATTCCGCAAAGTCTTGAGGTCGACCTTCCCTTGGAAAAGTGAGTTGTTAAGTTCTTGAATGGTAGGAGTTCTCCAATCACCCTCTTCTTCTTTCTCAGGTTGTGAAAGCCATGTTGAAGCTTTGGTTCTCCGTTTTATTTTCAGGGTTTCCTCGGATCCTTCAAACTGTAGCTTTGATGCTAGTGTAGCTAGGCAGTCAGCATGTTTTTTACTGCCACGGCCGACATGTGTGATGGTTGCTTCGGAGAAATAATTTAGTAGTTTTTTGTGCTTCATCTCGGTATGGTGCCTGCGTCAGTTCTTTCAATGCATCAATCCCGTTTACCTGGTTGACGAGTAATTTGGAATCTCCTCTTATCTCCAAACGCGTGGCCCCGGCTCGTTTAGCTAGTGGTAGTCCAATGAGGAAGGCTTCGTATTCAGCTGAGTTATTGGTGCATGGAAAGTCTAGCTTAAAAGAGTGCGAGAATACTTCTCCAGCAGGAGATACTAATACCACACCCGCTCCTCTAGTATTAATGCTGGGGGTGGAAGAGTCTTCGAAGAACAGTATCCATGCTTCTTCTTTGACTAAGGATATATCTGGAAGGTCTCCCGGGAGATCTTCTCGTAATTCCGCGTGTTTTTTCCTGGGAATGCTGCTAACAGGTCTGCAATAGCCTGTCCTTTTATGGCCCTCGGGGAGACGCACGTTATGTCGAACTTTGACAGCTGCAGGAGCCATTTAGCCGGCCTCCCTACCAGGGAGGGTTTCAAGAGGAGAAACTTTACATTGGTGTGATTTGGATACTAACACCACCTTGTTGGAGAAGAGGTAGTGCCTGAACTTCTGGATGGAATAAATTAATGCTAAACACGCCTTTTCCGCTTTGGGGTATCTGAGATCAGCGTCTCTCAATGTTCTACTGAAGTAGTATATGGGATATTTAATTCCTTTGTCGTCTTCTTGAGCGAGGAGGGATCCAATGGTAGTATCTCTAAAAGTTGTGTAAATAAATAGTGGTTTTCCTTGCATAGGAGGCCTCATGACTATCAGGGAGGACATCATTTGTTGGATCTTCTGGTACGCCTTTTGTTGAGGCGTAGTCCATGTGAAATTCGCTCCATTTTTCAGCAGAGGGGTAAACGCAGTAATGAGCTGTGCTAGCCCCGGTATGAAGCGACGAATGTAGTTCACCTTGCCCGTGAAGCTCTGGAGATCTTTCATGGTTCGTGGTGGTGGCATCATGAGGATAGCTTGCGTCTTGACTGGGTCAACTTTATCCCTGCGACCGTCACTTGAAATCCCAAAAACTTCCCCGAAGAGGCGCCAAAGGCGCATTTCAAAGGGTTTATCTTCAACTTGTATTCGCGACATCTTTCGAACACTTGTCGTAGGATTTCCGGATGATCCGCTCGAGTATTCGATTTAACCACCACATCATCTACGTAATCCTCGACTTGCTTGTGCATCATATCGTGGAAGATGGCGCGTTGGTAAGTAGCGCCAGCATTCTTTAGACCGAAAGGCATTACGGTGTAATAGAAGTTTCCGAGAGGGGTTAGGAAAGCAGTCTTACTCGCGTTGTGATGGTACATCTTTATCTGGTTGTAGCCGCTATATCCATCCATGAAAGAGAACATACCATGTCCACTGGTAGTGTCTACCAGCATGTCGATGTTAGGGAGCGGGAAATCGTATTTAGGACAACACTTGTTTAAGTCTCGGAAATCGACACAACATCTGATCTGACCATTCTTATTTTTAATGGGAACGATATTGGCCAACCAGGTGGGATGGTGAATAGGTTTGACAAAGCCAGCGGTTAGTAATTTCTGGACCTCCTCCTTGATTTGTTCCTCTATGTCATGTCTGAATTATCTTGGAGGCTGCTTAACTGGTTTGGATCCGGGTATCACGTGCAGATGGTGGGTGACCAGTTTTTCATCCAAGCCCGGCATTTCTTCGTAAGTCCATGAGAAAAAGTCCTGGTATTCTTTGAGTAGGTCGACTAGCTTTGAGCGTTCCACAGAATGTAGAGTCGAACTGATCAGAATAGGTCGCGGAAATTCCTCATTCCCTATATTGACAGTTTCGAGGGGCGTCTGGAACTTCCTCCTGGTTATTGTGAAAACATTCCTTCGGCCGGAGAGACCGGGTCATTGTCTCCCCTGCTAATTGCTAACAAAGGTGATAATGTGTGAGTTTTCCCTTTTTGTTTCGTCCCGCGGTAAGGGTGCACTCTCGCTTGGTGCGGGCGCGGGTTACGCCCGGTGGAGGGAGTCTGACGGGTCTTCCTTCTGAGGAGACGGCGGGAGGGCGGTCTCCTCTGCGGAGTATCTAGAATTTTTCGCTATCTCTGAGCGATGTCCATTTCGGTAGAAGAAAACTGTGAATCCTGGTCGGCATGCCTTTTGAACCCTCCTTGGTCCCATGTGCTTCTACGCAGTAGACTGATGCATAGGGAGACAGTGATGCGGGGATGCGGACAACCTCTCCGTTCAGTACTGTTTTCAGGAACTGGTGATATATTGAAGGAACGATTCAAAGATTATGTAGCCACGATCTTCCCAGTATCATGTGGTAGTCTGGTTCTTTTTCAATCACTTCAAACTTCACGCTTGATTGAATTGGCCCCACTGCTATCTCCAGGTTGATGCAGCCATACTTGCTAGTTTGGTTGCCTTCGAAATCCGTCATCATAGTGGGTTGTCGTAAGATCTCGTTAGGTCGCACCTTAGCATCTTTAAGTGTCTTGAGAGTGATGACATTGGAAGATGCACCCGTGTCAATGAGCGCTCTCTGAAACTCTATGTTTCTGACGAGAGCCGTAACATGCAAGGCCCAGTTGTGACCGTCTTCTACCATCATGTCGTCATCGGTGAAAACAATATTGTTGGTGGATCTTCCGGGGATCCTTGGAGTCCCTGTGGGTGCAGGAACTAGTGATGCGTTCAGTGCTATTCGGTTGATGGCAGAGAATATTTTTATTCGTTGGTCCTTGGAGAGGTGTAGCAATTCACATAAGTTTTATGCCAGCATGGTTGCCTCCTGATCCGCTGGCTTCCAGTCAGTGACGAAACCATTGATTTGAGCATGCTCATTCGGGATGTTAGACCCCTGCTCTTGATTTCCTGGGGAACATGAACCACCTAGATCCGATGTTAGGCTGATGAGGAAGTCGAGTATGCTGTTAATCACATCTTTCATTAGATCCATGTTTTTGGCATGGATCTCCTGAGCTCGCATCAGGTCGACCAGTTTTGGGATCTCTTCCTTGGTCATATTGCTTAAAGAAATTGACGAGTTATCATGCCTTCGAGTGGGATCAATGTTTGTGGAGATGGTCTGATAGCCGACCATACTTGCGCAAAATTTGAAAACGGAAACTGGAATTTGATATTGTAGCCGAAAGATCAATCCTCCTGCCGTGGTCGCCAATTGTTTATGGGTAAAAATTGTTTCTGCCGATTTCGGTAAATTTGGTAGGTGAGTGAGAAACTGGTTCAAACCCTAAACAAATGTGATGCACGTTGAGCACTTTTAGGTTCGAGATATCAATATGTACAAGTCCGGCCTAAACCAAGAAATGGACATTCCAGACTTGCTTCGGTCACAAAGTGGAAGAGAAGGGTTGATTTGGGGATAGCGAGGAAGGGTGTTGAGACCAGAGAGTTATGGAAATGTAGTATCTCGACTTGTATTAGAAAAATATAACATTAGGAAGCTTGCTAGTGATGGAAGCTTTTGAGAGAGCTTGCAAAGTGGCTATCTGATAGTGTTGTCTTTTTTCCTGACCAAGACTTGTTGTCTGGTAGAAATAGGTGAGACCTATTTATACAAGTGAGATCAAACGTACCCTGGCCTCATTAAGGAATAGAGTAAAGTCGCGGATTAAATAGAGGAGGTGGTAACCGCAGGCGTTTATGGTGAAAACGTTTTTCACCATTATTGCCTTATTTAATTGACCGCTTTTATCCCTTTTCACGCCGTTCTTATTGCGAGCGTAGTGTACGCCGCACGCTGTGACCGCCAAACCAAAACCCCAAGAAAGCATCCCTCAGTTTGTGTTGATGTATCGAGTGTTGGTCGCACATTGAGTGCAAGTGGCTCTGCTAGGGGAGCGTGTGGCATGTGCCAACGGCATGTGAGAAATACCTTTGTTGCGGGTTGCACCTCGAGTGCAAGTGGCAGTGCCATATCTGCTAGTGGCATGTGTGGCATGTGTGGAATGCCTTGGTGGTAGGTTATACGGTTTGCAAGTTAGGTACCAGCGTGGGTTTTGGCATGTGCCAATGGAATGCGTGGCCAACTTGGATCATGGTCTGGTAAGAAAAGCTACCAGCGAGCGTGTTGGGATGTGCCAATAGCATGCTCGGACATTAGGGCCACGGTTTGGCAAGAAAGGCTACCAGCGAGTATGTTGGCATGTGCCAATGGCATGCTCGGCCATTATGGCCACAGTTTGGTAAGGAAAGATACCAGCGAGCATGTTGGCATGTGCCAATGGCATGCTCGGCCATTAGGGCCACGGTTTGGTAAGGAAAACTACCAGCGACCATTTTTGCATGTGCCAATGGCATGTGTGACCAATTTGGCCAAGGTTGCACGGTTTGCAATCCTAGGTGCGGGCGCTACTTTGGCATGGCGTGGCTAGGGCCAAGGTAAGGGTGTTTGGCTTGGCGTGACCAGCGTAGCTAGGGCCAAGGCAGAGTGTGTTCGGCATGGCGCGGCTAGCTTGAGCTAGGTGTGGCTAGCATGATTTTCCATTGGCACGGAGGTGCGGCTAGCATGGTTAGCATGCTTTGGCGCGTTTGGTGTGACTAGCATAGCTAGGTCCAAGGCAGAGTGCGTTTAGCATGGCGCGGCTAGCTTGAGCTGGGTGTGGCTGGCATGATTTGCCATTGGCACTGAGGTGCGGCTAGCATGGTTAGCATGCTTTGGCGCGTTTATTGTGACTAGCATAGCTAGGTCCAAGGAAGAGTGTGTTTAGCATGGCGCGGATAGCTTGGACTAGGTGTGGCTATCATGATTTTCCATTGGCACGGAGGTGCGGCTAGCATGGTTAGCATGCTTTGGCGCGTTTGGTGTGACTAGCATAGCTAGGGCCAAGGCAGAGTGCGTTTGGCATGACGCGGCTAGCTTGGGCTAGGTGTGGCTGGCATGATTTGCCATTGGCACGGAGGTGCGTCTAGCATGGTTAGCATGCTTTGGCGCGTTTGGTGTGACTAGCATAGCTAGGGCTAAGGCATAGTGCGTTTGGCATGGCGCGGCTAGCTTGGGCTAGGTGTGGCTGACACGATTTTCCATTGGCACGGAGGTGATTAGGGTTTTATTCGTTGTAACCCTAATTTGGAAAAATACCCCCAATTAATTACTGACTATATGCATTAAATGTCCTAATAAATGTGTCACCGGTGACATTAGGTTATTTGGGGTTTTACAATTTTACCCTTTATTTAAAAACCACCATCAACAGTTAGGATCTCATTTGGAAAGAGGCAACTGCAATTTCCATTATGCATCCAGAAGGTAGTCGGACTATAACCGAAATATTGATGAGAATAAACTGCTTAAAAAATTGTTTGACATAGAAAGAGTAGATAGGTTTAGAGACTTCAGATTGGTGTCACAATACTTGAACTACGTGTTATGAGTCGGGACAAGCACCGGAATGGCAAAGCTTATCTGATGCCCAATGAGATTGAGAATTGTTGGTACCGGGAAATATATGTGCACATGTATACTACCCCAACTTCACATTTATACTTGCATACTGAAATAATGAAGCGCCAATAGGCAGTAACAGTAACAAAAATATATTATAAATCCTTTGTCAGGGAACTGCATGTGATCGAGATTATCCAGAAAAAGATGCAGAAGTCTGTATAGGAAGTAACCATTGAAGGCAGTACCTCACGGGATGATTGGAGTCATAAAATAAGCACCAATTGAAATGGATTTGTGGCCTTTATTTTTCGATTATTTATTTTGTTTTTCTTGCAACGTAACATACAGAATTGCTGCCTCAAATTCTCCTACGTACCAGGACCTTAGATACCTTCGGAAAACCAGTTGGCGGCGAGAAAAAGTGAGTGGAGGCTGCGAAGGGATGTAGGATGGTAAATTACAGACCATACCTACTTGAAAAGGGGAAAGAAACAAGTAATGAGTGAATTCACTTCTTTTCAATCACGTTGCGCAACGACTAACCAATTGAAGAAATAAACTTCTATGGCAACTTTGCATTTAATCAACGATCCACAATCACAACTCACAAGGTAACGGCGTAACGCAATAGAATATACTTATATATTTTGAAGAAAATAAGCACAAATTATTATCATTGTTTTTGTTTCTTTTATTTTTTTTGGAAAATGAGATGTATTAGTATGTAAAAACTGTGACCAGGACAACAAGAAACCGAACATGGAAGCAACGACCAACAGGGAAAGAGTTTACAGAAAAAGGAAGAAAAAGGAAAGAATGAAAAGACAAATTTTAAGGGGGGTCTCCACACTAACAAGGTGGTTCTCTGTGTGTGGTAGAGCTCATGGAAGAACACTAATAATAATTGCAACATCATTGTTACGATGAAACGTGCAGGTATAGGTTCAGCAAATGGAATTCACGTCAACAGAACAAATGAGGAAAATGAACTGTACATGGTTATAGCGAGTTTCCATGGAAAACTCCAAGGGTGATACATTTCCTTTATAAGATAACTTTATTATTAATCAATACTATGTCAAACAATCAACGATTGGTCCTCTCTTTACCTGCAATGGAATTAAAATTTAAATGTTAGTGGAGTCATTTTTCAACTTTATGAACACCATCATGCTCCCAAATAAATGTTAAATATACTATACATCGTTGGTCTTAACAACAAATTTTGTTAACATAATAAAGAGCAGTGCATTTCAACAATAAAATTAGTTGTTACTGTTGGTATTCAAAATAATATGCTTTAAAAAGGACACAACATTTTTCCCAAGGAAGTTTCAAGGGACACATCGTTGGTAGTCCTCGTCTTGGTTGTTTAACTGTTGCAGAAGCTAATATTGTTCGAATATTTAGGAGAATGTGTTCTCTTTTATCAAATTTTATAAAGAAATAAAGTTGAGCATCATTCTTCCTTCTCTTATTACTTAAAATTACAGTTCACAAAACAACATTTCTGAGACTACACATAGACTTCCACTATTATGTATCCGGTGCATATGCAACCGGGTTTGAGGCTTGTATTATATTAAGTGCGATGGTAAATGACTAAACAATTAAAATTAGAAGAGGAAGAGGAAAAAATGGACAATGAAACGTTATATTTCACTGTCACTTAGATGACAACGAAATGTACAAACTCACTATCACTCAAGTGGTAGTGAAATATTGGATTTCATTATTACCAGCATGGTAGAGAAATCTTGTATGCACCTCTCGTTTTGTAAACATGAATGCTTTTATTTCTCTTCTACTACTATGAACGAATCAAGGTCTTATGTACTGATTTTTCTTTTAATAAACATGAAAATAAGAGAGAATCATGATCTAACAATTTGGGAACCAAAGTTTAACAATCATGATACTTTAGACACACAATATTACAAAATGTTTCATGATTCACTTGGCTTTGAAATTGGTTCCCGAAGATAGAATTTTGAAGGTTATAAATTAAACGAATCATAGATGAAATCACGGTTTAAGGTTTATGAGTATTCTTTGTTGGTAGGAAGAACAAGTAAAGAGAAACGACGACAGGGTTAGTTTTTTTTTTTTTTTTTCATTTTATCTTGGAACCCTATTTGTGCGAGGGTATTTTTTTCTGACTCGGAAGGAAGTACTGAACAGGTTATATCAAGTGAGTCTCCCACTCCCTTGATCCAAAAACCCCCTCCCTATAACAAAAGTGATAAATTGCATGACTTTATGGTTTTTTTTTTCTCCGAAGAAGAAGATTATATTAAAAAGAAAAGAACCTTACACGATATAAAGGTTTTTACACATTCATGAAACTCCATCCTCGTTTATTTCACTCTATCTCTAAGTCTCCAAAACTTAGCTATTAGAGAAACTTCTACTGCCGGCTAATTTTCTTCAGGTAACCTCCTCTAAATCCTGCGAATTTTTTTCTTATTGCTCTGATCTTTCTTTTTAACCGGTTTAAGTACTTAGATATTAGATATTGATTAGGGTTTGCTTCTTTTTTTCTAATAGATCAAATCTTATCTAATTGTTCTCCTTTCTTTGATCCATGCTTCTCTAGATACCAGTCTTTGTTTTTATTTTGGGTTTTGTTTTTAGGTATTTTCAGTTCGGTTTCTTATGAAGTTAATCAAGAACAACAACATCAATGGACCTCCAAAATCAGTACAAAGATCATCACCAAAGTCAACACAACAACAAGAAAGATATCAAAGACACTAGCAATAACAAATACTCCAACAACAAATGGATACAGATGACCGATTCTAAAGAAGCTGCATACCAATTCAGCCCGTTTCCTCCCCCAAAAGAACCGATTTTGGGTATCTCTGCTACTTGTATCACCTTATGTTTGATGAAAACCGTGATTGTTGGTGGAATCTATGGGTTCCTTTATAGCACTGTCATCTGTGTTGCTATATTTATAAAAAAAAAACCTTGAGAAATGGTTGGATCAATTGATCCTAACATCTCTGTTGTATACATATTTGTTAAAAGGTTTGGACGGATTAACTTTAGCCCAAATCAGGCCATTTAAACTTGTCCTAAATAGGCTTGAAATGGTTAGAAGTCTTCTTCGGGTCAGAAATTGTATCTATGTTGATGAGTGGTCTGAAATTGTATGTGGTCTGGTTGATGATTGTTGTATGTTTGATCTTACTGAGTATGATGACAATATTTGGATCAGTCCTGTAACTCGTCCGATTCCAAATCGGTTTATTATCAATACTAAAGTTTGAGGTTAGCCTCTTTTTCGAAAAAAATAAATGAGAGTTTCTCAATTGCTCCAAACGAGATTAGGATTAACAAACTTAAATGTATCAGAGTCACAAGACCATACCACTACAAGTTGTTTGACAAGATCAATAATCTCATTCGTTTCTTTCTTTCTAGCCCCAAAAACTCTCCCTTTCCTTTCCTTCCACAATCTCCAATAAATCATAGGGAATAATCCGCCATACTACTTTGCCTCTTCCTTGTAAGACGTTTGTAGTCCAAGCTTCAAACAAATAAGAATGCATGACTTTCCGTTGTTGCATTTAACTGTAAAAGCTTTTATGATCAATCAAAGGAAATGTAACTTCTATAAAAAAGACCTAAAGAATCGAGGGAATTGAAATGTACTTCTCTTCGAGGGTATTTTTTACAAAAAAAAAAACGGTAGGTAAACCAATTATGTTCCTTATATAATCCAAGATAAAAATGTGAGGAAATCATTAATGATTCATTTTGTAGCATTTTGATTTCTTTCTAGCGAGATATATAGATATCGATGGAACTTTGTAAAAATATCGCGAATAGAATTTTTCAAAGGGAAAACAGAAAAAATGATACAGGGGCAGTCAAGAGAACATGTATATAATTAAGATATTTGAGGATACTGAAAAGATAAATTGCATTACATAACTAGGTTATTGAGGAAGATATAAAAGTACAACAAATGAAAAATGTTAATCCTTGAACACTGACTTTGGCTTTGCAAGATCAAACTTTAGATAAGCTATTGAAGTCCGAGAGCATCACCGAGGACATTTCGATAACGTTGAATTATTATTTCTTAGTCGAAGTCACCGATGCGCAATAACAAATATAATATTTGAACAACTGGTTGTTTTTTAATAATCGGTGTTGGATATTTACAAATGCTTAAAAAATAAGTTTGTTTTGCAATGCCAACCAAGACTCTTATCGGAGACCAATAGATATTTCGAATGGAAATTCCCTATAGGCACCAAATCAAATCATAACAATGTTTTATGTTTATCTTTCTTGGCGCGGCGCCAATTAAGAAAATAAAATACTTCAGTTCAATTATATTTAAAAAAGGAAAGGTGAATTGGAAATGTTTTCCACGGAACAGAGAAGTCGAAATGTGCATCGTGGTTAGAGGTGTAAACTGGGATGTGCCAGCACGAGCACAACCCATCCCAGCACGCTAAAAGTTGAGCACAGCCCAACCCAGCACGTGACTTAGCCCAGCACGGGACAACACGTTAGTTAAATGGGACGTGCTGGGTTTGACTAATTGGCACAGTAGCCCAGCACATCACGCGGCACGGATTAACACGTGACACGACACAGCACAACAAGTTAAGAAAACACGTCATAGCATGCACAAATCATTAGTATAAAACAGAGTTTGGATAAGTTTGCCTTTGTTAGTGGTGGTCAGGATTTGTCTGGACAAACATAAATCAACAAAAATTATAACGGGGAGGTTCGAACTCATGACCTATTGTGTCATAAGAGTGGCCTCTAACCAGTGTTCCACCTTGGTTGGAATTGATAAAAAAGATAAATCAACAGTGGTGCTTTGTTCAACTTAAATACTATAATTGCTTTATTAATTAGTGTTTCACTAATTGCACATAATAAATAATGTATTCATTATAAAGTGTTTCATTAATTAGGGTTTCACTAATTGCTCATAATAAATGACTAATCATCTTTTAATTATAAATATTTTCTTAATTAATTATAATATTTATTTCTATTAATAAGTAATTTTGATAAATAATATCAATAGAAATTTTCTGCGACAATGAGTAGTAGAAGAGATGGAGGCCGAAAGATTAGTGGTGGTTAAGGGGGGAGCCAAGCACAATTATATTTATTTTTGTTCTTTTATTGTAAAATTGGATACAAAGTCCATTTTTCACATGTATCCAACTTGCCAAGAATTTTTTCTCCCTCTCTCTTCAAAATCCTGGCTCCGCCCCTGGTTTGTGGTGGAAGAAGTAGTGACGGTGAATGCTGGTGAGTAGTGATGGACAATATTAATTTTATTTTTTCGTTACAACATCGATAACATCGTAGTGTGGAAGATGTGGTTGGTTGTTTTTAACACTTTTGATAAATGAAGGTACCATATATTTCAGGGATGATATCATACAAGACAATATTTTCATGATCGTAGTTGGATCACCAAATGGTACCCCTGTTATCTTTGGTACTATATCGTATAAATCATGATTTTTTAATGTTAAAATAAAATTGATTGCAATACAAAAAAGAATATATACACGGAAAAATAATAATGAAACTAATCAATTGACGAAATTTTGCGTCCAACAACCTACATGGGATGGGCGGCAGTGATGGTGGCAGTGGTGGAGTCAAAAATTTACATTGAGGAGGCTTATTTATTTTTTTAAAGAAAATGTAAACTTTGGTGGACTAAACCATAAATATATATGGACGAAGTACTATCTATAAAATAAACTAAAAAAATTATGTAGTTATTAAAAATTTAAAGGGTTAGAGCCAGCTTAGTCAACCCTTGGCTCCGCCACTAGGTGGTGGTGGATAAAAAAGTGGATTCATATGGTTTTATGGTAGTGGCGGGCATTGGTGAACAAAAACATATTATGCTAATTTTGTAACGCCACAAAATATGTAAAGTTATATTATAAAGTATAAAACGTGGTTGATCATTCTAATGTTAAAATAAACTCGATAAAACACATGTCCATTTAAAAAAATTGGTGCAATCAATTGCCATGTTATGTAATAACTAAACGAACAACACGATTCAAGATCAGAACATATGAAATTATTTATTATCGATATGTTTATGTAAAGAGTGGTCATGATTTGTCCTTGGCAAAGATAAATTTATCGTTGGGGTTTGTTCAACTTAACCATTTTTAAACGTTTTATTAATTAGTGTCTCATTGATTGTTCATAACGATTAATTAAATTTCTATTATAAATGTCCCTTTAATAATTTAACATAAATACATAATTTTATTAATAAATAATTTTACTAAAAACTATATTAATTCTAATGGTGGTAGTGGAAGTAAGGTTAGTATAAGTGGTGGCGGGTGTTTGTGAATGGTGGAGGCGGTAACATTACTATTGGTGGAAGAAATAGTGGCGGTGGATGGTTTTTATGGTGGTGGGTGTTGGTAATAGTAGTGTATAATAATAGTTTTTGCTTTTTAGTGAGTTTTATTGACCAAGTAAAAAAAAAAATCTTCAAAAAACATGTAACATTGTATTGTGAAAGATGTAATCGGTTGTTTTTAGCACGATTGATAAGGACAAAAACCAAATATTTCGAGGATGATACCGGAACATATAAGACAATATGATCATGAATGTTCGATAACACGTATTATGCAAAGACAATTGGTGTACCCGCATAAGAGAACATTATCGCTCTCTCAAGTACTATTACATTCTTTTTCCTGAAAGACCATCAATGTCGAGTTGTTTCGCGACAACTACCTACAAAGACAAAAACTTTCACTCGATTCCCGATATAAAACCTTATTGACCGGGAAAATGTATTTGCATTCTAAAATATTTGTTTGAAATTATGTTTGTTCATCAAAATCATCATCAAAAAATCTAAATCATAAATCTAAATTTCTCCTACGAAGTTTATAGAATATCTTTTATATTTTACATTCTCAAATCATGCGACCTCTTGATGACAAATCAACAATATCAAATTACGGATCATATGTGTAGGTTTCATTCACTGGGTTAGAAGGTAGAGTAGACACAGATGGGTAGATCACACAATGCAGAAGATGACTGAGAATACTTAAATAATTTGGTCAAGAGATAGGGTCAAAAATTTAAGATTAACTTTCTATAGGACTAATTAGATCGGCTTCGATAGGAGCTGACTAAAATATGGGTTAATAATAATTTTCTCATAAGACAATTGCAAAACATAGTTTGGCTAACTCTGCCTACGTAAAGAGTGGTCAAGATTTGTCCTTCCTCAATTGCTATGTTATGTGAGAAGAAGGTGATATCTAAGATTGAGGTATAATTCAAATCTATTAGATTCATACCATTTACAATTGGATGCCTTGAAAAAAATTGACGTGTTGTTATTATTATTACAGGCAAGGGATACATTTACATTGACCACACTTGCGCAAATAGATCACTTCGCAAATGATTGGTGTTGCATGTACTGTCTAGAATGCAACGAGGAATTTGAGGAAACAAGGCACCAGAAGCAGTGTCCGGAGTATTTTGGATATATTAACTTAGACCCGATGTAATACTTATGTTTTTTTTTTCATGTAGAGCATTATCTCATTATAAGCAATGAACCTAAATAAAAAAGTGTTTGGAAGTTAAGATTATATTTCTTTCGTTTGAGAAAATCTCCGGAGGTAAAATATTAAAGGAAAAAACAAAGAAAAAAAGAGAGGAAAATCCCAACTATTTTTATGACAAACATAAGGAGTTGATAAGTATTCGGGACACAAATTATACGATATATTAAAAATGAACCAACATCATGACTCATGCCATTACGGCACGGGTTAAGGGCTAGTACACCATATAACAAGGCATAATACATCATATTTTGTATATATTTCACAAAAGAGTCACTATTCTAGCTAGTTTTTGACATTTTGTGCTGACTTATTTTTATAACAACACATATAATACCTAAATATTTGGAAAATATATTCCAATATTGTTGTTATAATGTCGTTACCTATATTTGTCTAGAACATTAATTTACAGGACAATGATCCAATTTTATATTTGATGGGTTATTTCTTTTTATTGAATAAACTTGTTGATTTTACTTGAAAAAAATTCAAATGATATGTTGTCTATTTAGATTCTCGTAATAATGTCCGACTTAATGTATACCATCAAGTGATTTCAAATTATTTATAACACGTGTGCCAGCACGGCACAACACGTTTATTCGTGTGCTGTGCCCGTGGGCTATGCCGTGCCTAGCTTTTGACTAGTAAAGCACAGCACGGCACAACACGTTTAAATCGTTGGCACAGCACAGTACAGCACATGGCACGTGAAGCACGCGACTTTGTGTGCCGGGCCGGCACGTTTTACACCTCTAATCGTGGTTATATGGGATACACAAATTTGAACAACCCTTTGATAATGAGATGAATCATTGTCTGCCCACATACAAATTAAAGTGGTCCCACAAACGGTTTTACCTCCATTTTGCATCTTCACAATCCGCAGCAGGGTGGAGTCGAGAATCTCAAGATATATGTTCAGTAAGGGATATTGGCATTGTATTGTTTCATTTTGCAGTAAAATATCATAAGAAACCTGCTTCAAATATATCTTATATCATCAATCAAAGAAAATGTAGCTTAAAATGATCGAGGGAAACGAAAATGTACTTGTCATGTTTTACTTTTCAGGGGTATTTTGACCGTGATGTTTCCTGAGTAATTTACTATAGAAATTAGAGGAAGTGAATAAATGATTCGTTTTGTATCATTTTTTCTTTCAGGAATAGCTCCGTATTGAGAATACATATATAACTTTCTAAAGTTTATGTGAACCAATTGCTTAGAAGAAAAAGCGTGTAGGATTAAGATGTTTGAGGAAATTGAGAAAAGAAGACGATTTACATAAGTCGGTTGTCGTGGAAGATGTATGAGAAGAAGATACAGAAAATTGTTATCCTCGAACATCGACTTTGTCATTACAAGATCTATTTTAACTAGCGAAAGAAGCTTGCATGTGTATTATGGTGGACATTCACCGTGATCATAATAATGAACGATATTTTAGGCATCCCTCCTTCTCGCCGGATAATAATGTTCTTAGGCCACCTTGTCTTAAAGTCAAGAAATGACTAAATTATCCTTCAAATAAATAAATTTTTTTTTTAATGCTTCAAAAAAAAAATAATAATAATAATTTTTTTTGTCGGGAATTTTTTCTCTAGCCCAATTTACTTTTTTTTTGTATATCAAAAACCCATCATTAAGATTTTGCATCTGACAAACCCATAATTAATTAATTATAATATGAATTGATTACAAAAATAACCCTTTACCTAATATGGAAATTAATTTTACTTTAAAAAAAAAACGGTTGTGATAAATTTTAATCCCTAAAATAACCGGGCACATTTAGGGGCGACCCCAACACAATTAGGGGCGACACAAAACGACAAAATAGGTCATAATCGGTAGGTTATTTCCGGGGCATTTTTTAATGACCAAACTACCCTTTACAATCGGTAGATAACTATACAATCGGTAGGTAATCAACAATCGGGAGTAAATTTAGTTTGTATGACTTCCAATTATACAGGATCCCCAAAATAAAATCCTATATCTTTTAAATTTTGATTATCCTATAATTAGTAATAAATAAAGTTATCTTGACTCCCGATTATACAGTAGACCTTTGGTAAAAATGCTACCATAGTCGGTAGGGAATTTAGGTTATTTAACTTCTGAATATAGAGTAGCCCCAAAATTAGAGTTTGCAAAAATCATCTCTTTTTTGAATTTTGGTTGAGCCTATAATCGGTAAGAAAGGAAGAGTTATCATGACTTCCGATTATACAGTGGCTCTCTTTGCAAATATCCTACCATAATCGGTAGTCAAAATACTTCGAATAACTACCGAATATAGAGTAGCCCCAAAATCAGAGTTTGCAAAAATCGTTTTTTTATTTTAAATTTTGGTGGAGCCTATAATCGGTAAGAAATGAAGAGTTATCATAACTTCCGAATATATAGTGGCTCTCTTTGCAAATATCCTACCATAATCGGTAGTCAAGATACGTCGTATAACTACCGAATATAGAGTAGCCCCAAAATCAGAGTTTGCAAAAATCTTCTTTTTTCTTGAATTTTGGTTGAGCCTATAATCGGTAAGAAAGGAAGAGTTATCATGACTTCCTATTATACATTGGCTATTCGGTTTTCCATAAATTTTCACAAAATATGTCTGTTCCCATAGGGTTTCTTCATTATCGGAAGTCATGATAACTTTGATATTGGGGCTACTCTATATTCGGTAGTTATACGAAGTATATTGACTACCGATTATGGTAAAATAACTCATTTTACCTTATTTATCTCCCTAAAACTAGCAATCCTTTTATCTAATAACAGTAAATTCAAATAGCTTAAATTACTCCTTTGACTTTAAAATAAATAACTTATTTTACCTCTTTGTTTATCTCCTTATAAAATAGAGGGATATGTTATCATAAATATCTGAAAAGACTAGAGCAAAATTCGTTTTCCACGCATAATGATGTCATGCGAGATTTGTGAAAATCTCGTTTCTTTCTTCTTCTTTTTCTTTCTTCTTCTTTTTCTTTTTTCTTTTTTTGTGTGTGAAATTTTCAATTTTCATGGTGACGATCATAGGTGAAAATCCCATTTTTCTGGTGAATTTTGTGAAGTTTTCAATTTTCACATTGACGTTATAGGTGAAAATCACATTTTTCCATTGAAAGTGAAATTCATCGGTGAAAATCACATTTTCAAAAATAATGTAAATTTTGGAGTGATAATTAGGGAAAAGTAAAGAGGCAGAGAGGAGTTTTCATTGTTCAGAATAATATGGTTACATGGAATATTATCCTTATATACATGTGAAAGGTAAAACCAAAAGGCTTCCTTTTTGGACCGCACATCCATGGGTATGGACCCTTCAACACCCCTCCCCCCCCACCCCTTGTGCGGTTCAATAATGGAACTCCAGATGTGGTACCACATATAGTGCTTTGAATGTAGTTCTTCAAATGTCGTTCTCTCCTTGTTGACTTGTGCCGAAATCAATTTCCTTACTAAAACTTTGACAAGGAAAAACCCAGTGGGATAAAACCTTGGTACAACTCTTCACATGTCGTACTTCACATGTTGTCTCGTACTTTACATGTAGTTCATCACATGCAACGTGATCTTCAAAGATCGACGAGTCTAAGTTAATTTCCTCCTTAAAACTTCGTCAGGAAAACTCAGAGGGACTAAACCTGAACTAAAGAAAAAGAGTACAATATTAAGAAAACCTAGAACATAGTTGGACTCAAATATGTTGCCTCATTAAAACCTTGACAAGGAAAAAGAGTACAACGTCACAGATGCAAGTAAAGGTGATCTGTTGCAGATGATCACTTTGTTCCATTAAAGTTGACTAGTTGCTTCACAAATCCTAAGGAAGAAAATCCTTGTGGGAAAGACAATATATTTAGTTGGGAAATTACTTCCCGGTGTTTGTTGTTGTCTCATTAAAAAAACTTGTCGAGCAACAAAACCTTGTGGGAAAAAGTAACCTCGGTGAAGGAAAAGAGTTCATCACACCATTAGATGCTCCCCCAGATGTCAGAAAATTTTCATTAGTATAATGCAGTCAAAAGGAGTTTATCACACTTTACTTTAGTGACTTGTATGTTTATAGAACCATGTTGTTGATTCTGGAAGTTACGTTGCTTAACGGACTATCGTGTTTCATTTCTTTGATTCAGATATTTTTAATAATATCAACGCGATCTTTATGTCTTCAACGTTCAACATACTTGATGCTTTTAGTATTGTCTCACTAAAAATCTTGTCGAGTAACAAAACCCTTTGGGAAAAACTATTCTCGATCGAAGGGAAAAAGAGTACAACACATCTTCAATTTTGAAGTAAATTATGTCGACATCATATCCTTGGATCCTCCCCCTGATTACTTTAAGAGTTGTTCCAGACTGTTCCTTTAGTCATGTACTTTTCGAAACTGAATATCGGTAATGACTTAGAAAATAGTCTACCGTATCTCCCCCTGATTACTTTCGTTGGAGAAGAGATTATTCTTCCTTTATAATCAACAACCTTTGGATTGCACTTTCGTTAGCATTCCTTTTTATGTCTTTGCATGGATAAAACAAATTTATGCCAATGGTTACTTTTAAGCACATGATTACATTCACTATACCATTCCAATGACGTTGCGTTGGTGCTGAGCTATATCTAGCTAACAAGTTCATTGAGGATGTAACATTTGGTCGAGTACATTATGCTAAGTATAATAATGCATCTATTATACTTAGATAAGGAAAGTTCATCTCCCAACCTAACTTCGTCATCTTCCTTTAGACGAATTGGTCATTTATGTACATTTGAAACTCGACTAATCATGGGAGTGCTAACAACATGCACATCCTTGTTAAATTTCCTAATAATGGACATATGAAAACTGGTGGAATAATATACCACAAGTTCGGTCTTCTAGTTTAGAACATAGATAAGATCGAGATTTCCCAGGATTTTCATCTCAAATTTAGATTTTAAATAGATTGTAAGATTTCTTATTCCATTAAGGGTATTTATCATATCCATACCGTCGGCATATATAGCTATAATTATGAATCAGGAACTTATTTAATATGCATGGCACGAAACCTTACTTGTTTATCCCTTCCCAATCAAATAGTCACTTAGACGGGTATACCACATCCGCCTGATTGTTTAAATCAATAAGTGAGTGTTCCAGTGTAACTGCAAACACACTCCGTGGTTTAGAGTCATTCTACTTGGGAAGCAAAAGGCCATCATGCACTTTTTCAAATATCTTTGAGTCTAAAACTCCAGAGATATAACCACATCTACTATGTTTCAAATTCTTTTGAAACTACCACGCAAACTAATTAACTAAACATTATATATGATGTTTAAAAGAGTAAGCGATCTAGGGGTTTGTGAGAAACCTCGCGCCAAAAGGTGATTCTTTATACTTTAAGACCATATTCTTCTCACTACAGATTATGACAAATAACCACATATGTCCCATAGGCTTTACACTAGGTTGGTTAGCACTACCACACCAAATACTTGTATATTTGTCAAAGAACTAAGTTCTTCCTGGATTGCGTTAAGACAAATATGATGTTTATTTGAAATTAATAAAAATAAAGCATGGTTCGATCTCATTGTGCTATACTTCTGGAGTAACTATTTATTTATTATATCATCATTATGCAAGCATGATCCTTCCATTGACTCATATGCATTCTCATAATCCTTTAGGATTTCATTGTTCTCTAGAATCCTTTAAAACTTCGGAGCATCCTCCAGTTTGATTCATGGACATATTCAGAGACAATCTTATGATATGATTTCTGATGATATAAATAAGTTGTTCCTTACTCACCTACTTCCTTTCCAGGTGAGGATTGATCGAACCAAGTGGTCTCTTCAATTTCCTTTGTGGAGCCATGCCCTCAACCACACTTCCACTGAGTGTAGTTGCAACACCTTATTCTATGGTTTATATTCCGTATTGAGGATTTGTAACTTTGCAGGTAGGTTTGCAGCTGGTATGTGTGATCTCATCACTTTAGCAATATCAATGTACATTCTGAAAATCGAATATTCTTTATCACTCCACATTTACATTTGTGGAGTACAAGAATTAATATGAGATACAGAAGGAACATACCACGACAATTCTTGTCGTTCCCTTAGAAAATAATTTTTCTTATCTTCCACTAACGACGGGAAGACTGTCTCATTAAAGTGATAACCCGCAAATCTAGCAGTGAGAGATCTCCTGCCAAAAGTTTTAAAATGCAGATAATTGTTGGGAACTCATTTCCAACATAACTACTTAACAGTTTTGAAGACCCATCATAGTACGATGTGGAGTCGTAATGGCACATATATAGTGCAACAAAAAATGCGTAAGAACACGAATGTCAGGCTTAAATCCAGTTACCAACTGGTACGCAGAAAAGGTTGACTAATATTGGGTTCTAAAAACGAATTGAGTAAGATGCGTGTAATATTGCATATCCCCAAAGCAATAAAAGATAGGTTGGTACGCATAACCTATTCCTTAGGCACTATCTGTAACCTTTGATGGTACCCTCTGCGAGACCAGTGGGTATAAGATGCTTTATATTGATCCTATTAAACATGCAATATTCATCAAGTCCTTTTGATGTAAATTCTATAGCATTAATAAGGGTGGTGAGCCTTTGCCGTTTGTATTGTGTAATATGTGCTAGGAGTTTTTAAACGCAAATTTCTTGGGAACTATAACTAGTACAAAATGTCAAAACATTCACTAGAGCCATAAGTCACTTTAATAGTCCGCATTCTACATGAATATATTTTTTTTTAATTTTACCTTGTTATCTTTGTAATATGGATTTTTTACCATTTGCATCTTAGGATGGTCTCGATCCTGTTTTACTGAAGACTTTGTAAAATGAGTGATATGCTCTATTACTTAAAAGCATAATGGGAGGGAGGATGGGGTTGTGCATCTGGTACTTTAGAAAACACTTATTGAGAGATATGCCTTTACTTCACATTCTGTCAATATTTTTCCCGTTGTCTCGTCCATTCAAACACAATGATGTATGTATGAGTCCTTTCAAAGCGAAACATCATATCACAACCAAAGTGCCTTTATGGTTATGTCAAAGTCTGCTAGAGTCAATTTCCAACATTTCATCGTCGGAGTCAATATGGATTCAATAATCCAAATTAATAATATAATGATTTACATTTGACTAAATTGACTCATTAGTCTCTGTAAAATATGTTTTCTTCCAAATATATTACTGACTATAAAAGATGCAATCAATTATATTATCATCACAGTCAGGTTTCACATGATATCAATTTGCATGAGTTTCTTTGGAATTTAACAAGGTTGATTATCTCTCGGTACATATTGATATTTTACGACGTCTTTTTTCTATCTTGAAAATGAAGTTTTGAGCAGTGTTGCGCTCGATGATCCAATCCTCGTAGTCATATTATAAGAAAGTAGTTCAACAACTGGTTTAAATTCCTTAAGCTAGTGGCAGAAAAACAACTATGAGTTAGACATTTGGGTCTTGAGATTTTTAATAAGTGGTGTGGCCTTATTACGTAATAAAAGTGGGATTCAACTCAAGTACTTAAGACTGAATATATATTACGTTTCACCCAATATATCTCAAGTTCTTTAGAAAATTTATGTCTCGTGTTTTCATTCCATAGGTGCAGATATTGGATCTAGTTCAACTGAATAAGATAGTCAATTGGCCCGGCAAAGTTCTTGTTGCCATTAAAGTTGACGTGAAAATTGGTTGCTACTATGTTACACACATTACATTGTATATACCAACACCTAGAACCAGGTGCATTTCCAACTCTTTCATTTATGATGGAAGCTAGAATTACATTTTAGCTCCATCCCATGATATATATGTCCATATTCACATGTTTTATATGAGTCGGTAGGTTTAACCCTCATTACTTAGGGGTTATTTGAATTTTCAATTTTTCTACGGTTAGCTTAACGTGAGAAATTTCTTTATCTCAACGGGTAAATAGAATCCCATTTTGCAAGTCAACCACTTACTTTAGGTTGAATAGCTTAATAAAAATAGAGGATCTCTTGTTTACATACTTTAACATATACTGGTTCATTAGTATTAATGTATTATGAATGAAGAAGAAAAATAAATAAGACTCATGTCACTTTCTGTGAGTCCTTCCACAAAAGTTGAGATTCATGTGCTTTTAACTACAACATAACTTTGTTGGAGCTACTGATTATAATATAATAATCTAATAAGTGGATTTTATCCCACTAGACATTCATGCTCCGGGAAAAATATCATGAGTGTTTAAATTTTCTACATAAGATAGGGGCATATGGCTTCACCTTTTAGACATACATTGTCATTGGTATAGAGTTTTATATGGGAATATACACCTTTTCCACATCAAATAGATAACAGTATCCATTGGCAGAAAGTTTTGAATCGAGTTGGTTCGACCAATTAGACAAAAGACCATTCAACAATGCCAATATCATATTCAAGAGAATAAAATAACATTAAGATCAAAATTCTTAATGATCGAGATCAACAATCATAATTTAAGTTGACAGTTTAAATGATATGGACTTATCCTAAGACAAATATAAAAACAGAACTAGACATGTTCTAAAAAAAATAGAAAAAATAAGACCAACGGGTATTCAATTTTGGTTACATACCTTAACCATAAGATGCGGTTCCCGCTTACATATACAAAACCGGGACGACCTTGGTCGCGCACGCCCTAAGATGGGTCGGACCAGAGCAGGACAACAGGTCGGACCAGGACAAGACCCTACATTTTCTGCCCGACTCTTAGGCTACTGGGTATCGTCTCCTCGATTTGAATTCCCTAGGAGGAATTAGGTGATTTCATGATTATAATAGCAGCGGATGATTCCTTGATTCACTGATAACTAATTAGCTAGTCTGCTCGTGCTTTAACATTTGTAAGTACAGATTGAATGAGGATGTCCGTGATGATATGTTCATGATTTAGGTGAGCTCGCGCTGATAACGTTTTGGAGTGATAATTAGGGAAAAGTAAAGAGGAAGAGAGGAGTTTTCATTGATCAGGATAATAAGGTTACATGGAATATTATCCTTATATACATGTGAAAAGTAAAACCAAAAGGCTTCCGTTTTGGACCGCACATCATCCATGGGTATGTGCCCTTCAACAATGAATATCATTTTTCAATGAAAATTTCAATTTCAACTGGTAATATCCATGTGAAAATTCCAGTTTTCAATATTGTTGTTTTTCAGTTTGTGTTTTAAGCAAAAGTCAAGCAATAAGTTTTAACTTTTAACTCCATAATGGATCAAGTACGTGGGTGCTGTTGGCAAAAGTAAGTTTCACCTTACTGCCCAAAATTTACACGTCCTCAATGTTATCATAAGACTTTAATGCTGGAGATTTGTTGATCTGTGTTCCAATACGGGAGACAAATGGTAGTGAATGAAGTTAGAGAATAAAGAGTACCATAAAGAATAACAACTAAGATTAATAAAGATTAACGAATCAAATACCATAGATTCCTTCATCACCCGTGTAACCATGGATCCATGATGGAAATTAAGAAAAGCCGTGATGGAAGCTAAGAAAATCAAGAGAAATCAAATATTTCAAACAACTTTGAAATAAGCTAAGAATAAGATGGAAGCCGTGATGGATCTATGATAATCTGATGGATTTTGTCCCCATAGCCCATAGGGGGGTCAAAAACAAAAATGCTATGAAACAATTCTATAGTCAGCGCATAAAGGTTGCTATCAACTTCCTATTCGCGGTTAAGATGATTAACAAGGTCCAACAATGGACCTTTTTAATGTGAAAAAAGAAAAGAAGGAAATAGCAACCGAGGAATAATACAAGGAGAAAGAAACGAGTTCTTACCATGAAAACAAATAGAGGGAAGTAGAAACCTGAAAAATAAAACAGAGAGGAAAGAAAAGGTATAAACACAGTAAATATATGAAAAAGAAAGAGAAAAAGAGAAACTGTCACCCTAAAAAAAAATGGAACCCCTAATTGTTGAATGTGGAAATTAATTGGGGGATATAGATAAATGACAAAATATGGATCCAAATATCTTAACTGAGTTACCCCTTATATAATTAAATTATTAATTCATAATCTAACCCTCACTGATCCTAATTAGTTACTAATCCTGATTAGTAAAATATTAATGATTTAGGAATATAATTTGTGTATTTATGTTTAGAGCGATCCAGCGCTGGGCTAAACTTATTAGCAAACAGCTAAAATATTAATGATTTAGGAATATAATTTGTGTATTTATGTTTACTTTGATGTTCAATTTTTTTAAAGACCGACATGAGTTGGGACCAAAGCTATGTTGGAATATTTTTCAACCCGGCGCTTCTATCCCCGTAGCGTTAGATATGCAATTGCGAAAGCTTTATTAGCAAACAGCTTGTCAGTCGTTGGATAGTAAAATATTAATGATTTAGGAATATAATTTGTGTATTTATGTTTAGAGCAGTGCTATCCCCCATCTTACTAATGGTACTTGGATATATTGCGATTTACCTCAATTATTGGAAGTAAATGGGTATTCAAAAAAAAGTAAATCCAAAAAGGTAAGTTTAAAGCAAGATTGGTTTGCTAAGGTTATGGGACCTTTGAGCTATTCGTTGTTTAATTGCACTTGCTTCTATTCATTAATTATTCATCAAATGGATGTCCAAAGCGCCTTCTAAATGGAGATTTGGAAGAAGAGATATATATGGAACAACCTGAAGGTTTCATATTGCTTTGCAAGTTGGTTAAATCTCTTTACCAGCAAGCTCCATGCAATGGCATGAGAAGTTTGACGAAGTGATTTTGTCATATGGTTTTGTGGTGAATGATGCGGATAAATGTATCTATAGTAAGCATGGAAAGCTTTATTAGCAAACAGCTTGTCAGTCGTTGGATGGATTCACAAACCGTTGGATTAAGATTTAATTCAGTCTTCCAGTTAATTACAACTAGCAAACTTTCGTTATTGTAAATATGTCCTTTTAATTATAAACATTTTGTATTGTTTCCCTTTCTTTCTTCCCATTCGCGGCTAAACAAAATTTCTGGACATTTATAAATCGCTCAACCTGCTTATGTCCACTTTGATGTTCAATTTTGTTAAAGACCGACATGAGTTGGGACCAAAGCTATAGTGAATTTGAATAACATCTCTTCATTCAGCAAAACTAAAACTGAAATTTTACATTATCTGAATTCAGAGAAGAGAGAGAAATTAAAGAAAAGAAAATGATTTGAATTTAAAGTTAATTCAAGTACAGGGCAGAGACAGCTATATATATAAAGCAAAAAAAGAGTTACACATACACCCTGAGATATTACTCAGTACCACCACCTTTTGAACTGTTAGTTTTGGCACACTCTTTAGGAGAGTCTTCAGGTGTAATACTAGATATTCCATTAAGCTATTCCTTGCATGGTCTGCTTTAGTAAGCTATCTCTTGCTCTTGTTTATGGATCGTAAATGCAGCCATGCATGGTTTGCACAGAACTTACATGATTATTACCAGATCTTTATGGACTGCAGCCTTGCTAGTCATACTGGATCTCTTTGGGGCTTGTTCCATGATTAATAGGTTTACTCGTGTCTCTGTGGAACATTTCGGTCTGCTTATTGCTGATGCTCTTTATGCAGGAAGCCATTAGAGTAACAAAAATGAATCACAAAGTTTTCTATGAATATTTCGCATCACTTGATTTTTACTTGTGATATAGGGGATTATTGATGAACTTCAAGTATTAAAAAGAGAAAATCTAAACCTACCAGAGTTTAGTCCATCATGGAGTTTAATCCAACTATTTCATATATATGTTCCAGCCACGTTCCACATAGTATCCTTAGACGGCTCTAGAGCCCAAGTTTGAGACTAGGTGTATGGTGTAGCTTGATAACTTAAGGGTATCCCGTCATATACAATTTGCTATTCCATTCTAGAAAAGAACAGAGTAGCCAGTAACTTTGTTCTGATTTAAGTGAAATAGCAATCCGCACCTGCTGACCTGCAAATCTGAATTCAAGTAGCTACAGAGACACTCTGAAAGGGATGTTATAATGTGAAATAAATTGACTCCAGCTCGTCTTTACACTAGCTAAAATATTATGAGCATTCAAATTAAAGTCATTCATTAAACTAGGATCAAAGACGTTTATCAAATTTCGGTTGGGGACTAAATTCTACAGACCCATAAATATAAGATATCAGAACTAGCGTGAGCCTTTAATCAATGAAGAAAATGAAAATGAGTTTTTTATCTTGATAAACGTTTGCAATTCTTGGGCCTTGGCAATAACATTAAGTCTTTGTACTTATTAAGAGAGTCACTGTTTGTAGAGGATGGTTTTTTATTTTAGCTAATAAGATAAGGGACCTACTCTTAATTACAGAAGTTTGCCAGCTGTAATTTAAGTGGAAAACTAAATTGATGTTCATCTAACGGTTCGTAAATCCATCCAACGACTAATACGTTGTTTTCTCATAAAGCTTTCCCGCGCAGCGTGGGACAGCACTGCTCTTATGTTTATTTGAATTTGTGTGGGTTAGTTGAGAGTAGAAGGAGAGAAAAAAAAATTGAGTTGAATTTATTTTTTTGAAAATGGAAGATGATTGTGATGAGAGACTTGCAGCTGCTGAATCTTTAGCTCAATTACAACAACAATCTTCGGTTAATGATAACAACTCACAATTTTTGTATGATGAACCAACACCTTTGAATCGTGATTTTCGAGACTATGAAGGGTTTTGTGAAGAAACAACTCAAGAAAGTAAACATGTTCAGCATACAAGCAACCCCAACACACAGGTAATGCTTCAAAGAGGTCGAAATTTTTATTTTTTTTTGAAACCACCATTTCTGTCTGAAAAACTTTAGTACCGGCATGCTCGTTTTATGAATACTACACCGGAACCTCTATAACCGGCATTGTATTCATACAAATTTATATGCCAGGACAAAATTCCCCAACTGTTCAAGAACAAACCGACGCGGTATTCAAACCAAGATTGCATGCCGGTACACATTTATACTTTTACCTACCACCGAATATTCTAAGGAATATTAAAACCGACAGTGTGAGTACATGACAAACAATGCCGGTTTATGATACCGGCATAGAAACTTAAATGTCGAGGATGCCGGTTTTACATGAAAAACATACAGAAGTTAAAGATATTTTGAACTTACATACCGGCATGGAAACTTAAATGTCGAGGATGCCGGTTTTACATGAAAAACATACAGAAGTTAGTGATATGTTGAATTTAGCTACCGGCATGCTTATCTTTGAACTTATTATGCCGGAACTTTATCTCGGAATGGGAACTGAAATTATCTGAATGCCGGTTTTGATACCTGCATGGAAAGTCAATTACAATGTATGCCGGTCATTAATCCCGACAGTTTAGTTTACTTATCGAAAATGCCGGTTTTGAACTAATCCAATTTTCTTTTCATTCATTCCTTAGATTGTAACATACAACGATCAACCAATCTCCAAACCGCTCCATCGGGATACGTTAGAATACTATAAAATGCCTCGGGTATGTTACCAAACAATACTTTCACCTAGTTTCTACAATTTTATGTTGGGATTTGCTTGTAATCTCCCATTGTTGTCCTTATGTAGGGAATAAAATATGAAAATGAAGCAATTGCTTGGGCAAAAGTGACGTCTCTTAAGAACATGTGTGTCTTAGTGAGGAACAACCAACGTTCAAATGTTCGTTTTGAGATGGTTTGCGAGAGAAGTGGAAAATACAATGAGAAAAATAGCCATAAGAGAAAGGGTTGTGTATATGAAAAGAAGACTAAGAGGGTATACAATACAGTTACTAGGAAGGATGAGTTCCCCTTTAAGCTTGTATTCTATCTAAGAGGAGAAAAAGAAGAAGAAAAAGAATGGGAATGTAAGGTGTGGTTTGGCCGTCACAACCACCCCGATCCGAAAGATTTTGAAGGTCACTCCCTAGTTGCGAAGCTAAAACCTGATCAATTCGAGGATGTCAAGATGATGACAAAAGCATGTATCAAACCAAGAGTGATTCTCAGAACCTTCAAGGAAAAGGATAAGACGAACGTTTCTTCACTCACTACAATTTATAGCGCACAAGAAACCATTAAAAGGTTGGAATGGGAAGGGAGGAGTGTTATGCAAGAATTTGAGAAGATAGTTTGGGATCACAACTACACGCGTATCATTAAAAGAGGTCCGGACGAGAAGCCGCTTCAAATATTCATTTCGCATCCTTTGCTTTCACAGTTGGCTCATACATGTTGTGATGTTCTTATGATGGAATGCACCTACAAGACAAACAAATACAACATGCCGTTGTACAACATCGTGGGGAAAACTTCGGACAAGGTAACATTCACATTGGCTTGGTGTTTAATGGAAAACGAGAGGGATTTCAATTATCATTGGGCATTGCGATAATTGAAATTATTGTTCCCGGAAAATCGTTTTCCGAAGGTCATCATAACCGATCAATTCGACGCACTAATAAATGCCATATCCGACGTATATCCGGATGCACAAAATTTCCTATGTACATCAAACAACTTCTTAAGCATCGTCAGCTTGAATTTCTTCGTCTTACTTCTGTTCGATGCTACATAAAAGCTATCCGAAGAAGTTTTGAAGTCCCAACCAAACATCTTTATAGTTAAATCGTGCAACTTCAGCCAATCTAGGTCCCGAGACTAAACTCCTTCTGAAATTGATTTGCCGATAACATTCAAGCCTAGAATGGCATGAGCATCTTCAGGAATCAAGGTCATCTCTCCAAACGGGAAGTGCATTGTATCAGTTTTACCATGATACCTTTCGACGAAGAAATTGACGGTCACAATATCTGTATTCACGTAATTTTCAACCAAAGAATACATACTAGAGTTCTTTACTAATGTTTAGACATCTTCATGCTCCAACGACAATTTCCACTCAGCCGCGGCTTGGTTTCGGCAAAAACGCACAGCCTTAGTATGATCCTACAAATAAGAGATAATACGATTAAGAGATGATGTAAAAGATAAAACAATCACATGCACAAAATAAAAAAATGCTTACATAGGTTTGAAAAATAATACGAGCCCAAGAGTGCTTGTATCCAAAGAGTACTTTCGGTTCCGGAGCTTGACCCCAAAGTTTACCATCATCATTATCGGGTATCATGTCATCAATGTGAGGAAGGTGACAACCTTTAACTTTGTGTTTGCCCTTGCCCTTGCCTTGTGTTGGTTGTTGACTCGTCCCACCAACTTCGCTTTGGCTTGCTAATTGACTTGGATGAACCTCATCATCTTCCTCCTCACTTTCCCCTTCATCATGCTCATCTTCCTCAACTGTTCCAGTACCTTCACGTATTGTAAGTGCACTACATTCAACGCCACTCTCCCAAACTGACCCTATTGTTTGAAACCCCAAACGCTTCTTGCGACCTGCGTATTTCCCCTGTGGAGGCAGGGACTGAGGAGTATCAAGACCGTCCTTCCTCCTTTTCTTAGTGAGAATAGGACCTTTATTTTTCTTCGCTTCTTTGGATTTTAACCTATAACATAAGCAAACAAAGCAAACATAAGAAAATTCATGGCAGTTTAGGAACCGGCATCAAAACCCTTAAACAAACCAATGCCGGTAACATGTACCGGCATAATCCTTTAAATATCGAGCATGTCGGTATCTATGTACCGGCATTCTGCGCAACCTAAATTGTGTGCCGGTATCAGGCACAATTTCATTGATGTTCCTGAATGTTTTAAGTGTACTACAGGCATTTCCTAATTGAACTAATGCATGCCGGTTTTTAAGTATCGGCGTCCTACGCAACCAAAATTGTGTGCCGGTATTAAGCACAATTTCAGTGATGTTCCTGAATGTTTCAAGTGTAATACCGGCATTGACTAATTGAACTAATGCATGCCGGTTTTTAAGTACCGGCATTCAGCGCAACCTAAATTGTGTGCCGGTATCGAGCACAATTTCAGTGATGTTCCTGAATGTTTTAAGTGTAATACTGGCATTGCCTAATTGAACTAATGCTTGCCGGTACAAAAAAGAATTGTTCCTGTGTGTTTTTAGTTGGCTACCGGAATAGTCTTCAACCCAATTCGTATGCCGGTACAAGAAATTAATTTTCAGGAATCAAACCGGTATGGTATTCAACCCTAATTATATGCCGATATAAAAAATTCAGTTTCAGGAATTCAAACCGGTATGGTATTCAACCAAAATGCTATGCCGGTACCTAAACCGGCTTGGTGTTCAAACACAGATCCCATGCCGGTACTCTCTGTAACTCGACAGTTTCATCTATTGTTGGCGATTCTTACCTAAACCCATGGCTACAAATCGATTAAAACAATCATAAATGAGTTCAAAAATCACTTACCTTCTCAGAGAAGCCATGACTGCGAGTGGTTGATCATCCGAGCTCGCTATTGCGTCCTCTTCTAGTTGGTGAGCAATGTTCTCGATTCTTTGTTCATGTGTTTGTTGAGCAATCGATTTTGTGTTCCGTTTTTCTTTTGATTTCTTTCGTGGAGGCATGGTTATGGTAGGTTAGTCAACGAAAAAAATTTGATTCAACGATTAATCGTCGATGAAGAATGAACGAGGAGGAAGAAGATGAAAGGAAAAAAATAATTTCAAAACCTAACTGTGATGTGCTGGTACAAATGGAATTGGAGGATATATGAATTTGGTTATTTGAATTTTATGTTTTAGGGGAAAGGGAATAACAGTCATTTCATTAAGTTTTTAATTAATCTAAGGGTGTTTTAGTATTTTCGCACCCAAAAAACACCCCTTAACAGCCACCTATGGTTGGGGGAAGTAATTCATATCCCCCAATTACGCGTTAAAAAAATGCCCACAAAAAACGCCCATGAATAAAGACCGATTATTAATGGAATTATATTTAATTTTTCTTTATTAATAAAACATAACGTATACCATTAAAAAAGTAAAAATTTAAATTCAATCTAAAACTATTATTCTTAACCATAGATTATGTTTTTTGGGCTAGATATATATAGCATCTTAATGATGGGTTTTTGGAAAAGAGAGGTACCATATTTGGGTTTTTCAGAAATTTCCACCTTTTTTGTCTCTGCTTATTCGGTTTGGCATCTCCACAATATGGGTTGTAAGTACATTCGGCAATTTCGCATCAAGATTAAAAATAAATAAAAATTAACTAGTTAATTGGTTTGCAGTCAACAACTTTTTTTCGGCATGAACGAATCAAGATTATTTATTTGTGAAACATGAGAATTCGTTGTTAATCCAACTAGTAAACTCCACATTGAACAGAGAAAAGGAAACGTACATAGGTATGTTGTAGTTGCATCTTTTCTGATGGCAACATCCAAGTAATTCTAAAGGCTATAAAACTACTAACATTCAAGATTCAAATATAAACAAGATATAAAGAACATGAAAAGTAAAGATTAACACAAGCATAAAACATGCATGGGAAAGAAGATGTTTTGTTTATTGATTAGGGTCTTACCCTTGAAAGATCTACAAATATCACTTAGATTTCTCAATCTCTCTTTATCTAGATCTCTCTCAGGAATTCTCTGTAGAAAGACCATATAATATTATATGTCCATCTCCTTCTACATGGACTGGTATTTATAAGAAAACTAGACTCGTACATCTGTCAAATTTCCTAGGTTAGTCTGGGTTAACACTTAGGGAAAATTAACACTTAGGCTTGTAGGCATATCTGTCAAATTTCCTAGGTTAGTCTGGGTTAAGTACTTTAGTATTGTGAAAGAATCAACCTATATAATAGGATGACGCTTGCTGGCATGTGTTTAGATTAAGTTTGTAGTTGTTAACTAGTTTGCGATTTTCTGAATGGCTCACTCCTGCCCTTCCCAAGACGGTGTCTTCAGTTTAAGTGCATGTTATGTTGCCTCATTAGCAAGTTATTTCTAATATTATTTATGAGGTTTTTCACTATTTCATGTTCTATATTATAACACTTCAACGCCCAAGGAATACTAGTAATGTCACCTCCTTTGGTTGATTGTCCATGGATCCCAAGATGGGATGCATCACAAATGGCTGAGCGAATATTGTAAGTAAATCTAGTACCTCTAATTTCTGAAGCTCGATTCAACATTTTGTCTATCTGCATTGTGCACTACAAAATAGAAACTTAAGTTTTTGTGGATGGCAGTGAGTTTCTGGTGGAAGAAGGCTTGACTTTCAAGAAGTACTGCAATGACATCCTAGTTCAACATCATTAGTTTTTGCAGTGTTGAGGTAATCATTATTTCACCTCAACTGTAAGCTATTGTATTATTTTTTTTAAATCATTGTTCTTCTATTTGGCTTGGGACAAATGCGTCCTTTCATCCTGTAATATTGTAGTTTATCTTGTGCACTTCAGTACCCTAAGCTTTGTTTTCAATGTTTTCCAAATGGAAAGCTAAAAAGATAAGCTAAGTAGAGAAACATTCAACGTTGAAACCTTCAGCAGTTAATATCAAAGGACTGCAGTTGTAAAATGTTGAACGGGTGTAGAAATTTTCTATGAGTAGTTGGGTTAGGATGCTGACATGTAGGATTAGCCTTAGTCTAGAGCGATAAATTTAAACATGTTCTGTCAAAATATTATATGCCGAAATGGCAACACAGGATCTGTGCTTTGTTGCTTTTGTCAGAATATTTGTGCTGATTAATCCCTAATCATGTCAAAATCAGCATCTATTTCGTTCTTCTATTAAATTCAACTGCATCAAACTTTACACTAGAGAATGCTATTGTTATTGTATACCACATTTATAAACAGCCCCTACAGTGCCAGTACCTCCTTTATGTGGGCTCTTGAGAAGACAAATCATTATCTACATTATCCTTGTCAAAATTCACTATTTGAATCATATCTATGTGAACCGACCGTGATAGCTGGCCATTCAGACCTCAAAAATAAGGTTTTCACCTTTATCAATTTCCATCACCAGAAAAAGCAGTGGAAATTTGCATCCTTCAACAGTTCAAGCAGTGTAACATTTTGCAAGTGAAAATAATATTCTTCTTTTGTTGCATTATTTAAATGGTGTATTATTATCTTGGTATTTTGGTGCTGAAGCCTGCAGGTTCTAACTTAAATTGGAACTAAGTGTTGGTCACTCCAAAGGGAATATAAATTTGCAGCATCTATGGTCATAAAGTGATAAGAAGTTTGATGAGAAGAAGGAAACTCTGCTAAAACGTGTATGTGTGCAAGGAAAATGTTCAAGTTTGATGTTAAATTGTTTCTTAGTGCTTGAATTCAGTTTGTGTTTTGAGATATTGATATCATTTGTTGGAGGCATAAATTACTAATATGCAACTTCAGGAATATATAATAATTAAATTTTCTGAATTTTCAAATTGTGATTTTTTTATTTTTTTATAATAATTATAAAATTTGAGACATTTATATGTGTTGTTTTAATTATTATATATGTTGCTTTAATAACGTCGCTAATTAAATTAAGAGACACTTATATGAGTCGCTTAAATAAATAAAGAGACACTTATAAGTGTCGCTTGAAACGTCTCTAGCGATTCCGGACGCACGATTTGAGACACTTATATATGTCTCTGAAATTCAAAGCAACACCTATAAATGTCTCCAAATCGTTGATTTGGTGTAGTGAGGAAGACCACATCGTGTTGCTTACACTTTGTACGAAGAGTACACCACACAACTTCCATACGTCATCTTAGATCATCTTATATCCACCGACGACGTTGATGCGGATGGAAATTGTGGTTATCATGTTGCAACCGAACAATTGGGGCATTTCGAGGTGGCCGACGAACTTAAGCTAACCCAAATCGAATATGCAAGAACAAAAATGGCAGATACACTTGTGAAGGACAAGCAACTCTATTTAACCATGATCATGGAAGGAGATTCAAAAGAGAGAGAACATAAGTTCAAGGAGTTGTTATCTAACGTGAAATGGCGGAAAGGGTCGAAGAAGGCCGGTCATAAGTTTTGGATGCAAATGCCCTTTGGTGGTCAACTTTTGGCGGACACATTCACTTGTGTGGTAATAGTATTCAGTAAAGGCTTCCCCGGAGGCTCTTGTATTTATGCACCCTCAAGAACTAAGTGTGAGGCGGCGATAAATAAGATAAGAATTGTAATGGCACATGTGAACGATAACCATTACATAGGTTTGAAGATTTCCTAAAAATGCCCTTTGCTGCGGGTGGTCTATGGTGATTGGGGAGAGTACACCAAGGAGTTGACAAACCAGTATGAGTATGGAATGAACATTTGGAATGCTATGGACCCCACCCCGATTTACGTAGACATGGGCGGTGAATCGTGAGTGAAGACGTTTATTTTGGCATTTTCATTGCATTTTTAAGCATACCTTTTGTAAGTGGTTGTATCTTGACCCCGGATAGTTGTATTTTGAAGAATGCTTGATGAATACAATGTGTTTACTCTTGCGGCACTCTTGCGGCTTATGTTTTTTTTCTTTGTACACAAGTACAGTCGTTAAATGTCTTGAAATTATCTGTTAACGACTCTTATCATCGTTAGTACATATTATCATGTTCCCTAACGACTTTAAAGGTTAAATTTGCAATGTTTCCTGGATGTATTCATCACTAGAGTCGTTAGCGTGTATATACATACATGGTAACGACTATCAAAGATAAATGTTTATTGTCTCCTGGATGTTTTTCAACTGAGAGTCGTTAGAGTATATATACATAATTATTGACGACTCTATTCTATTGTAGCTTAGAATCCCAACGAATATATTTGGTGTACACTTTTCCCCAAAAAAATAGTTGTTGCAATTAGGTTTTAAATATTGGGGAAGCAATTGTTTTTCCCCTACCAATTTATTTTCGCAATGACAACTCCACGGTCAAGTACAAATTCTACCGAAGACATACTCCGAAGATGCAAACGTCCAACAAACTCGATTTTGGCAATGGAATAAGAGATACGCAAAAGAAGCATGCTACCACCCCAAAAATCATACACCAAATCACCATATACTACGAAGGAAGAAGAAGAAATGCGCGAGGAAAAAAAGCGTGGTCTAGAACAATTTCATCTAAGGGAACGGATGAAACAAGTGGAGGAAGATACAAGGTGGCTCAAAAATTACTACATATGTAAGGATCTTGAAGATGAGACTACGTCTCGGTCAAATCTTGTTGTGAAGATGGGTGAAGACTACAAAAAACCACGCCACAACTATGATAGTGGGAACATTTCTTCAAGGGTTACTCATGTTATGAAATTGTGCTCCGAATACAACAAGTTTCTCGCTATGAACAACGGGGATAGGCGTGTGGCCCAAGAAGCGTATAAGAAATGGAGAGGAGAGCCTTTTTATCATATCGAAGCTGAAATTGTTGTGGAATCTCGCAGTAGAAAAAGTGGTTAACATGTAATATCTTCTCGAACTTTTCTTACACTACCAATGCTATTATTTCCAAGAATTCAATGCAAAGGGGTTTTAGTTACTCTAAAGAGTCGTCATCTTACAATACTCACAAAATTTCCGACTTTAACGAAGTTGCATGAGTCTTCCTACTGCTAATTTTCTAGACTAACGACTTTGGTTATGAATTTCAAAAACAATGACCGTTGGAGGATTCTTATATATAATACAACCCTCACATGTTGATAAAATTGCCAGAAACTTTAACTATCTTCTGAAATACTCATCCTTCAATGGCAATGGTGGAATGGGAAAGGCATGAGGATTTGTGTCTCATAAAATCATTCGCTAATACATTTCATGAACGTCCAAATGAAATATATTCAATGTTTTGGAAGAGAGTTAAAGAGTTCTTCTATGAGCGTACCGCGAATACTAATAACCGCAAATGGAGAGACTTAGCATTTCGATTCAACTACATGAAAGGTTCAATGCGAGAGTACATAATAGTTAGAAATATGGTGTATGACTATCATCCACAAGCTCCCCTAAGGGAAAAGGTGAGTAATCCAATAATGTTTATACCTTATTCATTGTTAAAAGTTTCTAATGTAAGAATTCCTATATTATTTTAGCTGGAACGTTTCAAAGGGTTATGGACAATTTGTAATGGGGAAACTAGCTTCACTCACCACAAAGAATATACCACATTATATCGACGAGCAAGAAGGTTTATTGACGAACATTTGATGCGTCGGATTCTTGATTACCCTTACTAGTTTTTCTATAATGCTACACTCTATGTAATGTTGCTTTTTTGGGCCAGATGTTATGCATATAAGTCGTTAGTTATATTCCAAATTATAATAACGACCCTTAAGCTGGTTGTTATGATCTACACAAAGGTCGTTAGGTTTATCCATAAACACAATGATGACTCTATTCAACTATTTCTTAACTCCCCTGATTATTGCATTCATGTAGTTGTTAGGTATATTTCAAATAACAATAACGAACCTATCTAGATAATTCTGGAATCCCCTGGATTATTGAACTTTAGGGTCATTTGGTTAAGCCATAAACACCCTAACGACCATGGCCATCTCTGTCTTATCTCCCTAGATTATTGTATCCAAAGGGTCGTTAGGTGTATCCATAAACATCCTAACGACCATGTCCATGTATTTCTTTGGATCTCCTGGATGTTTTGTTAATAAAGTGTCATCGTGTTGATACAGTTATAGTAAACGACTCTTATACTGGGAATTTAATTCCAATGCTTCAAACTAAGGGTCATTCGTCTGCTAAAATGGACGTCGCCGACCCTTCTGTTAGTTTAGAAAAGGGAAAGTTCTTTTCTAATCGTACTAAAACAATAAACATCGTGCCAAAATATTATGAAAAGTTATAAAACCTAAGTTCAAGTTTAAAGTTTCCAAACCTAACACACAAAGTTGTTTAACAAACCATCCAAACGTAATAAGAAACCATCTAAGAAAAGTTATAAAACATAACTTCAAGTTTAAAGTTATAAAACTTCTTTGTAACGAAGACCACCTCCTCTTTACGACCTGCCTGATCTAGAGACCGTCTTCTTTATCTTTGGAGGACCCTGAGTTGCACCGCCACCATCTTGTTCATTTTTAGGTTGGATACTTTCTCCTTGCTGAGAACGTTCTTCTTCCATCTGTGCACGTGTTTTCCGGCTCCTCTTGCCTTCCTTGGAGAGGTCATCAAACATCTTCTTTGCTTTAGGATTTTCAATGTGCTCCATGTATTGAGAGTAACGACGTAGCTTCTCAGGATCAAAGACTTCCCCTTTATCAGCCGAGCAAAATAGTGCCTTGACAAAAAGTTTCATCTGTTCCCTCTATATGCATTCAAATACGAATTCAACATTAACTAGCTTATATTTGAATTTAGATGAATAACATAATACTTTGAATAAGAAACTCACCACTAGTTTAAGAATTGTAGAATCATCTCTAGGGTCAGCTTGAGAAGAAGAGAAGGATGCTCTGTTGGTCCTCCTAGTTGGATCAATACGAATAACCCGACCATGCGAGAAACTTTCATACCATTCAAGGTAATCTGGTGTTTCCTCGTGCCCTTCGTTGACATGCGCCCAAGTTGTGACATCTACTAACCTAGAGTGTATATCAATCCAATGGTAGTATCTGGGTTCAGGGTCGTAAAACACCTTTATGTTCGACTCGTCATCCATACACTTAGACAACTCATGCTTGAACGGAGGTACGTACTCTTCATCGGGTGAATCTTGAATAAACCCAAGTTGACGCATCACTCTCATCGGATTGTACGTCGAGAAACCGTAAGGGTGAAACAAATTGCCATCGTATAGCATGACAGGTTCCATTACGCCAGATCTATTCTCTGCGTACAGATTAAATTTTACCTCTTCCACATTGATGTTGTCCAACTTTCCCCGCATTGCTACCAACGCCTCTTTTTGCTCCTTATCCTGAGAACCGGTGAACAAATATCGTTTACCTGTTGGATCACCTTGCTTCCAATCTTTGTTTAGTTTCACATCTTCATTACCTTTGATCAGTGACGGGAAATGATCATAAAACCACACCTATATTTATAACAATGAAATAAACATCAAATGATTTAAGGAAAATAATATAGACAAACAAAAGAACTTTCATCAATCCAAATACCTGGAGTAGACCCAAATTGCCATTGATCTGTGAAGTTTGTTCCCGAGATGCTTTGGAAAGCTGACTATTCAAATGTGCAACTATGGAAGTACCCCAAGAGTACCTTTTCACATCTTCCAAAGGATCCAAAAGCTGAAGAAGGTTGGCGCTAGCCATATTACCTTTGCTGTCGGGAAATATAACAGACGCAAGTACGTAAAACAAATACGCACCTGCAGCATAACGGCATTCCTCATCAGTGAGACCCTCATTTTCTTTTTCCAATTTCCCAGCAAACATCTCCCTAATCTTTACAAGTTTGAGCTCTTTCTTATTGTAGTTGGTTCCCTTCTCAAATTTCCCATCAGTGGTGGCTTGATCCAATCCAAACAAGTTCTTGGTCCACCCATAGATATCAGGCCAAGTAGGCCTTCTCTTGAAATTCTCACTGGTGGATTTTCCTTCGACGTGCATCCCTAATATCTGTTCTGCATCATCAGGAGTAACTGCCATCTCGCCAAATGGGAATTAGAATGTGTCGACTTCATGGTAATACCTTTCACATAGAGTAGATATTGCAACCTTATCATAATCAATCACTGAGTTCTGAACGACAATATAAAAACCAGAGTTTTCAACATGAGCTCTAACTATTGCACATTCTTTGTCTAAAGGCCACATCTCCATTTTCCCAAAAGAAGATTGGTGCCTGAAAGGACGTACGGCATTCTTATGATCCTACAAAAGAGAAACTAGTCATAATTAGAATGTATTTACAAAGTTATATCAACTAATTGAATAACAAGCAAAGTTGGTATACTTACGATTGTCTCATAGATGGTACGAGCCCACGATCTACGATATCCAAATAGAAATTTACATCCATCCCTAGGTTCTCCTCTCGCTTTACCACTAATAAGACGAGTCAGCTGCAAATCTTTTATAGGAACGTGTCTCGCGCTAGGTGCAATATCCGATCCATCCTTCTTTACCCTATTTTTAGTCTTCGGCTGTTCAATCTCTTCACCGCCCTGTTTACCAGCATCATCCTCCTTATCAACATCCTTACATTCATCATCATCCTTCTCTTCATCCTTTTTCTCCTCCTCTTCACGATCCCCATCACCATCCCCATCACCATCCCTATCCCCATCCCCATCATCATCCACATTACCATCACCATCCCCCTCCCCATCACCATCACCATTACCATCATCTTCTTGTATCTCTTCTTCTTCTTCTTCTTCTTCTTCTTCTACTTCTTCTTCCTTATCACTTCCTTCAGCCGAAATAACAGGAGAGGATGAACGTGACGAATTCGACGAATCCTCACCTTTGTCTCTTGGTTGAGTGATAGAAAAGGCTACCTCACTGGGTTTTCTTCCGCGTAATGGACCAGCATTTAAGTACCTACCATGTCGGGGAGGTTTGGAAGGAGGGGTTATCATCATTTTAACCTTGTCTATGGACTTCTTGGCACTACAACCCATACATGTAAAAGAATATAACAAACATAAGAGTTAGATTCATCTCTTCAGTTTAAGGGTCGTTAATTTAATAATCCAAAAACCAAACGACCCTTTAAGACACAACAACGACCCTATTTAGTAGGTGACGACGTTTTCGTTTTTTTGGACAGGGACCCTGTCGTTTTCTCTAGTAGGGTCGTTGGTTAATTAGTTAGCATCGTTGGGAGTAAAACAAAAGGGTCGTTTGTATACAATCACCGTCGCTAGAAAAGGTTCGTCGTCTTCATACCCAAATGACTATATTCTAGGTCACCATAACTGCAGTTTCAGAAAAACGGTCGGCATCTTCAACCAAAGAACCTAAAAAAATTTCATACATTTTACATGAAACTACAGGGTCATTAGGGTTTTAATGTTACGATACTACCGACCCTTACACTGTAACTTCCAGTTTTCGGTTACTAGACTCGATTTCACAATCAAAACACACCAAAATATGGAATGCAAGTTGGGTTTTAGTTAACATACCTTCTAATTGGAGCCATGCGTTTCTTGGGTTTCGATTTTTCCGGTTTGGAGACTTTGGGTTTCTCCTTAACCTTGCCTTTCAATGCTTCGACGAAATTGTGGAGTTGAATTGCTTTGCGAGCGGTCGTCTTTGTGCGAGCCATGATTGTAGAAGAAGTTAATCGTCGATTAAAGTTTTATCATCGACGATTAAACGATGAATCAGATGAAGAAATCATCTTCTTCGACCGTCGTTAATGGTGGTGGTAGTGGTGAAGATGAAGAAGAGGAGGAGAAGAAAAAGAAGAAGAAGAAGATGAACTGATTTTGTGAAGTTAGATTTGGTTTTAGGGTGTATAAATTAGGGGCCTTGATTAGGGTAGTTAATTAGTCTATAACTGATTTTTAAGAGTAAGGGTAAAACAGTATATTCACAGTCGGATCAATACGCCCCGGAAAATTTTTGGGTGTAAATAAAATGTCATGGCCCCCAATTAAACCAGGTTATAATCTGAAATGATGTTTCCACCCAAAAATTCCACCACATTTAAAACAACCCCGAATTAATCACTCTTACAATTTTGGTTGTCACTACTTTCACAACAGTTATACAAAATAACAATTTTATTTAATTTCTAAATATCAAAATTTATTTTAATTTCAATTTTTAATTTTCTTAATATTAGAAAAAAGGATCAAGACCAAGTCAACAAGTCTTGACTTTGTAGGACATTTGACTTGGACAAATACCAACCTTTTCTCTCGATTTTCTCGACAAAACCACAACAAAAATATTTGCTTCTTCCGAAGACTGTGAAAATGACCCAACTACCCTTATCGAAATAAGTGCAATAAAAATTTAGAAGACTGTGAAAATGTCCATATTACCCTTATTGGACATAAGTGCAATAAATATTATGGAGATTGTGAAAATGACCAGAATACCCTTATTGAAAATCATTAAAGTAAATATTACGGATTGTGAAAATGACCATATTACCCTTATTGGAAAAAATGCAATAAATATTATGGAGACTGTGAAAATGACCATACTACCCTTATCGAAAATAAGTAAAGGAAATGTTACAGACTGTGAAAATGACCATATTACCCTTATTGGAAAAAAGTGCAATAAATGTTATGGAGACTGTGAAAATGACCATACTACCCTTATCAAAAATAAGTAAAGTAATTCTTACAGACTGTAAAAATGACCATATTACCCTTATTAGAAAAAAGTGCAATAAATATTATGGAGACTGTGAAAATGACCAAACCACCCTTATCGAAAATAAGTAAAGTAAAGTATTTTCGATAAGGGTAATATGGTCATTTTCACAGTCTCCATAATATTTATTGCACTTTTTTCCAATAAGGGTAATATGATCATTTTCAAATTATTTACTTTACTTATTTTCGATAAGGGTAGTATGGTCATTCTCATAGTCTCCATAATAATTATTGCACTTTTTTCCAATAAGGGTAATATGGTCTAACTCTAGTAATATTTGAACCTGTGATATTGAATTTTGATATAGTTCGTCTCCAGTTCATCCAATCGAGAAACTCGGGTCTAACTCTAGTAATCTTTGAACATGCGATGTTCAATTCTGATATATTTCGTCCTCACATCATCCGGAAGAGAAACTCAAGTCTAACTCTAGTAATATTTAACATGTGATGTTCAATTATGATATATTTCGCCTTCATTTAATCCGGAAGAGAAACTTGGGTCTAACTCTAGTAATCTTTGAACCCGTGATGTTCAATTCTGATATATTTCGTCTTCAGATCATCCGGACGAGAAACCCAGGTCTAACTCTAGTAATCTTTGAACCCGTGATGTTCAATTCTGATATATTTCGCCTTCAGTTCATCCGAAAGAGAAACTCGGGTCTAACTCTAGTATTCTTTAAACCTGTGATGTTCAAATCTGATATATTTCGTCTTCAGATCATCCGGACGGAAGACTCGGGTCCAACTCTAGTAATCTTTGAACCTGTGATGTTCAATTCTGATATATTTCTCCTTCAGTTCATCCGAATGAGAAACTCAGGTCTAAATATGGTAATCTTTGAACCAGTGATTTTCAATTCTTATATATTTCATCTTATGTTCATTCGAAAAAGAAACTCAGGTCTAACTCTTGTAATCTTTGAACCTATGATGTTGAATTCTTATATATTTCGTCTTTAGATCATCCGGACGGGAAACACGGGTCCCACTCTAGTAATCTTTGAACCCGAGATGTTCAATTCTGATATATTTCATCTTCAGTTCATCCGAATCAGAAACTCAGGTCTAACTCTAGTGATCTTTGAACCCGGAATGTTCAATTCTAATATATTTCATCTTCAGTTCATCCGAATCAGAAACTCAGGTCTAACTCTAGTAATCTTTGAACCCGGAATGTTCAATTCTGATATATTTCATCTTCAGTTCATCCGAATCAGAAAGTCAGGTCTAACTCTAGTCATCTTTGAACCAGGGATGTTCAATTCTGATATATTTCATCTTCAGTTCATCCGAATCAGAAACTCGGGTCTAACTCTAGTGATCTTTGAACCCAAGATGTTCAATTCTGATATATTTTATCTTCAGTTCATCCGAATCAGAAACTCAGGTCTAACTCTAGTGATCTTTGAACCCGTGATGTTCAATTCTGATATATTTCATCTTCAGTTCATCCGAATCAGAAACTCATGTCTTACTCTAGTGATCTTTGACCCCGAAATGTTCAATTCTGATATATTTCATCTTTAGTTCATCCGAAAAAGAAACTCTGGTCTAACTCTAGTAATCTTTGGACCCGGAATATTCAATTCTTATATATATTTCATCTCTAGTTCATCCGAATCAGAAACTCAGATCTAACTCTAGTGATATTTGAACCCGGAATATTTAATTCTGATATATTTCATCTTCAGTTCATCCGAATCAGAAACTCATGTCTTACTCTAGTGATCTTTGAACCCTGGATGTTCAATTCTGATATATTTCATCTTCAGTTCATCCGAAAAAGAAACTCAGGTCTAACTCTAGTGATCTTTGAACCCGGAATGTTCAATTCTTATATATTTCATCTTCAGTTCATCCGAATCAGAAACTCAGGTCTAACTCTAGTGATATTTGAACCCGAAATGTTCAATTCTGATATATTTCATCTTCAGTTCATCCGAATCAGAAACTCATGTCTTACTCAAGTGATCTTTGAACCCTGGATGTTCAATTCTGATATATTTCATCTTCAGTTCATCCGAATCAGAAACTCATGTCTTACTCTAGTGATCTTTGAACCCGGGATGTTCAATTCCGATATATTTTATCTTCAGTTCATCCGAAAAAGAAACTCAGGTCTAACTCTAGTGATCTTTGAACCCGGAATGTTCAATTCTGATATATTTCATCTTCAGTTCATCCGAATCAGAAACTCAGGCCTTACTCTAGTGATCTTGAAACCCGGGAGGTTCAATTCCGATATATTTTATCTTCAGTTCATCCGAATCAGAAACTCAGGTCTAACTCTGGTAATCTTTGAACCTGTTATGTTCAATTCTGATATATTTCGTCTCCAGTTCATCCGGAAGAGAAACTAAGGTCCAACTCTAGTAATATTTGAACCCGGAATGTTCAATTCTGATATATTTTATCTTCAATTCATCCGAATCAGAAACTCATGTCTTATTCAAGTGATCTTTGAACCCTGGATGTTCAATTCTGATATATTTCATCTTCAGTTCATCCGAATCAAAAACTCATGTCTTAGTCTAGTGATCTTTGAACCCGGGATGTTCAATTCTGATATATTTCATCTTCAGTTCATCCGAAAAAGAAACTCAGGTCTAACTCTAGTGATCTTTGAACCCGGAATGTTCAATTCTGATATATTTCATCTTCAATTCATCCGAATCAGAAATTCATGTCTTACTCTAGTGATCTTTGAACCCTGGATGTTCAATTCTGATATATTTCATCTTCAGTTCATCCGAATCAGAAACTCATGTCTTACTCTAATGATTTTTGAACCCGGGATGTTCAATTCTGATATATTTCATTTTCAGTTCATCCGAAAAATAAACTCAGGTCTAACTCTAGTGATCTTTAAGCTCGGAATGTTCAATTTTGATATATTTCATCTTCAGTTCATCCGAATCAGAAACTCATGTCTTACTCTAGTGATCTTTGAACCCTGGATGTTCAATTCTGATATATTTCAACTTCAGTTCATCCGAATCAGAAACTCATGTCTTACTCTAGTGATCTTTGACCCCGAAATGTTCAATTCTGATATATTTCATCTTTAGTTCATCCGAAAAATAAACTCTGGTCTAACTCTAATAATCTTTGAACCCGGAATGTTCAATTCTGATATATTTCAACTTTAGTTCATCCGAATCAAAAACTCGGATCTAACTCTAGTGATATTTGAACCCGGAATGTTCAATTCTGATATATTTCATCTTCAGTTCATCCGAATCAGAAACTCATGTCTTACTCTAGTGATCTTTGAACCCTGGATGTTCAATTCTGATATATTTCACCTTCAGTTCGTCTGAATCAGAAACTCATGTCCTACTCTAGTGATCTTTGAACCCGGGATGTTCAATTCTGATATATTTCATCTTCAGTTCATCCGAAAAAGAAACTCAGGTCTAACTCTAGTGATCTTTGAACCCGGAATGTTCATTTGAAATATATTTCCTCTTCAGTTCATCCGAATCAGAAACTCGGGCCTTACTCTAGGGATCTTTGATCCCAGGATGTTCAATTCCGTTATATTTCATCTTCAGTTCATCCGAATCAGAAACTCAAGTCTAACTTTGGTAATCTTTGAACCTGTGATGTTCAATTCTGATATATTTCATCTTCAGTTCATCCGAAAAAGAAACTCAAGTCTAACTCTAGTGATCTTTGAACCCTGAATGTTCAATTCTTATATATTTCATCTTCAGTTCATCCGAATCAGAAACTCATGTCTTACTCTAGTGATCTTTGAACCCGGGATGTTCAATTATTATATATTTCATCTTCAGTTCATCCGAAAAAGAAACTCAGGTCTAACTCTAGTAATCTTTGAACCTGGAATCTTCAATTCTGATATATTTCATCTTTAGTTCATTCGAATCAAAAACTCGGATCTAACTCTAGTGATATTTGAACCCGGAATGTTCAATTCTGATATATTTCATCTTCAGTTCATCCGAATCATAAACTCATGTCTTACTCTAGTGATCTTTGAACCCTGGATATTCAATTCTGATATATTTCAACTTCAGTTCATCCGAATCAGAAACTCATGTCTTACTCTAGTGATCTTTGAACCCGGAATGTTCAATTCTGATATATTTCATCTTTAGTTCATCCGAAAAAGAAACTCTGGTCCAACTCTAATAATCTTTGAACCCGAAATGTTCAATTCTGATATATTTCATCTTTAGTTCATTCGAATCAAAAACTCGGATCTAACTCTAGTGATATTTGAACCCGGAATGTTCAATTCTGATATATTTCATCTTCAGTTCATCCGAATCAGAAACTCATGTCTTACTCTAGTGATCTTTGAACCCTGGATGTTCAATTCTGATATATTTCACCTTAAGTTCGTCTGAATCAGAAACTCATGTCCTACTCTAGTGATCTTTGAACCCGGGATTTTCAATTCTGATATATTTCATCTTCAGTTCATCCGAATCAGAAACTCATGTCTTACTCTAGTGATCTTTGACCCCGAAATGTTCAATTCTGATATATTTCATCTTTAGTTCATCCGAAAAATAAACTCTGGTCTAACTCTAATAATCTTTTAACCCGGAATGTTCAATTCTGATATATTTCAACTTTAGTTCATCCGAATCAAAAACTCGGATCTAACTCTAGTGATATTTGCTCCCGGAATGTTCAATTCTGATATATTTCATCTTCAGTTCATCCGAATCAGAAACTCATGTCTTACTCTAGTGATCTTTGAACCCTGAATGTTCAATTCTGATATATTTCATCTTTAGTTCATCCGAATCAGAAACTCATGTCTTACTCTAGTGATCTTTGAACCCGGGATGTTCAATTCTGATATATTCATTTTCAGTTCATCCGAAAAAGAAACTCAGGTCTAACTCTAGTGATCTTTAAGCCCAGAATGTTCAATTCTGATATATTTCATCTTCAGTTCATCCGAATCAGAAACTCGGGCCTTACTCTAGTAATCTTTGAACCCAGGATGTTCAATTCCGATATATTTCATCTTCAGTTCATCCGAATCAGAAACTCAAGTCTAACTCTAGTAATCTTTGAACCCGGGATGTTCAATTCTGATATATTTCATCTTCAGTTCATCCGAATCAGAAACTCGGGTCTAACTCTAGTAATCTTTGAACCCGGAATGTTCAATTCTGATATATTTCATCTTCAGTTCATCCGAATCAGAAACTCATGTCTTACTCTAGTAATCTTTGAACCCTGGATGTTCAATTCTGATATATTTCAACTTCAGTTCATCCGAATCAGAAACTCATGTCTTACTCTAGTGATCTTTGACCCCGAAATGTTCAATTCTGATATATTTCATCTTCAGTTCATCCGAATCAGAAACTCATGTCTTACTCTAGTGATCTTTGACCCCGAAATGTTCAATTCTGATATATTTCATCTTTAGTTCATCCGAAAAATAAACTCTGGTCCAACTCTAATAATCTTTGAACCCGGAATGTTCAATTCTGATATATTTCATCTTTAGTTCATCCGAATCAAAAACTCGGATCTAACTCTAGTGATCTTTGAACCCTGGATGTTCAATTCTGATATATTTCATCTTCAGTTCATCCGAATCAGAAACTCATGTCTTACTCTAGTGATCTTTGAACCCTGAATGTTCAATTCTGATATATTTCATCTTCAGTTCATCCGAATCAGAAACTCATGTCTTACTATAGTGATCTTTGAACCCGGAATGTTCAATTCAGATGTATTTCATCTTCAGTTCATCCAAAAAAGAAACTCTGATCTAACTCTAGTAATCTTTGAACCCGGAATGTTCAATTCAAATATATTTCATCTTCAGTTCATCCGAATCAGAAACTCAGGTCTAACTCTAGTAATCTTTGAACCCGAAATGTTCAATTATGATATATTTCATCTTTCAATTAGTTCATCCGAATCGAAACTCATGTCTAACTCTAGTAATCTTTGAACCCGTGATGTTCAATTCTGATATATTTCATCTTTAGTTCATCCGAAAAAGAAACTCAGGTCTAACTCTAGTAATCTTTGAACCCGTCTAATGTTCAATTATGATATATTTCATCTTTAGTTCATCCGAATCAAAAACTCATGTCTAACTCTAGTAATCTTTGAACCCGGATGTTCAATTCTGATATATTTCATCTTCAGTTCATCCGAATCAGAAACTCATGTCTAACTCTAGTGATCTTTGAACCCGGGATTTTCAATTCTGATATATTTCATCTTCAGTTCATCCGAATCAGAAACTCATGTCTTACTCTAGTGATCTTTGACCCCGAAATGTTCAATTCTGATATATTTCATCTTTAGTTCATCCGAAAAAGAAACTCTAGTCTAACTCTAATAATCTTTGAACCCGGAATGTTCAATTCTGATATATTTCATCTTTAGTTCATCCGAAAAAGAAACTCTGATCTAACTCTAGTAATCTTTGAACCCGGAATGTTCAATTCAGATATATTTCATCTTCAGTTCATCCGAATCAGAAACTCAGGTCTAACTCTAGTGATCTTTGAACCCGAAATGTTCAATTATGATATATTTCATCTTCAGTTCATCCGAATCAGAAACTCATGTCTAACTCTAGTAATCTTTGAACCCGGATGTTCAATTCTGATATATTTCATCTTCAGATCATCCGAAAAAGAAACTCAGTCTAACTCTAGTAATCTTTGAACCCGAATGTTCAATTCAATATATTTCATCTTCAGATTCATCCGAATCAGAGAAACTCATGTCTAACTCTAGTGATCTTTGAACCCATGATGTTCAATTCGATATATTTCATCTTCAGTTCATCCGAATCGAGAAACTCATGTCTAACTCTAGTAATCTTTGAACCCGTGATGTTCAATTCGATATATTTCATCTTCAGTTCATCCGAAAGAAACTCAGGTCTAACTCTAGTAATCTTTGAACCCTTGAATGTTCAATTATGATATATTTCATCTTCAGTTCATCCGAATCAGAAACTCATGTCTTACTCTAGTAATCTTTGAACCCTGTGATGTTCAATTCTGATATATTTCAACTTCAATTCATCCGAATCAGAAACTCATGTCTTACTCTAGTGATCTTTGACCCCGAAATGTTCAATTCTGATATATTTCATCTTTAGTTCATCCGAAAAAGAAACTCATGTCTAACTCTAGTGATCTTTGAACCCGAAATGTTCAATTCTGATATATTTCATCTTCAGTTCATCCGAATCAGAAACTCAGGTCTAACTCTAGTAATCTTTGAACCCGGGATGTTCAATTCTGATATATTTCATCTTCAGTTCATCCAAATCAGAAACTCAGGTCTAACTCTAGTAATCTTTGAACCCGTGATGTTCAATTCTGATATATTTCATCTTCAGTTCATCCGAATCAGAAACTCATGTCTAACTCTAGTAATCTTTGAACCCGAGATGTTCAATTATGATATATTTCATCTTCAGTTCATCCGAATCAGAAACTCATGTCTTACTCTAGTGATCTTTGAACCTGGGATGTTCAATTTCGATATATTTCATCTTCAGTTCATCCGAAAAAGAAACTCATGTCTAACTCTAGTAATCTTTGAACCCGGAATGTTCAATTCCGATATATTTCATCTTCAGTTCATCCGAATCAGAAACTCAGGTCTAACTCTAGTGATCTTTGAACCCTGAATGTTCAATTCTGATATATTTCATCTTCAGTTCATCCGAATCAGAAACTCATGTCTAACTCTAGTAATCTTTGAACCCGGGATGTTCAATTCTGATATATTTCATCTTCAGTTCATCCGAAAAAGAAACTCAGGTCTAACTCTAGTAATCTTTGAACCCGTGATGTTCAATTCTGATATATTTCATCTTCAGTTCATCCGAATTAGAAACTCAGGTCCAACTCTAGTAATCTTTGAACCCTGATGTTCAATTATGATATATTTCATCTTCAGTTCATCCGAATCCAAAGAAAAACTCATGTCTAACTCTAGTAATCTTTGAACCTGTGATATTCAATTCTGATATATTTCATCTTCAGTTCATTTAATAGAGAAACTCAGGTCTAACTCTAGTAATCTTTGAACCCGAGATGTTCAATTCTGATATATTTCATCTTCAGTTCATCCGAATCAGAAACTTAGGTCTAACTCTAGTAATCTTTGAACCCGTGATGTTCAATTCTGATATATTTCATCTTCAGTTCATCCGAATCAGAAACTCATGTCTAACTCTAGTGATCTTTGAACCCGTGATGTTCAATTCTGATATATTTCATTTTCAGTTCATCCGAAAAAGAAACTCAGGTCTAACTCTAGTAATCTTTGAACCCGTGATGTTCAATTATGATATATTTCATCTTCAGTTCATCCGAATCAAAACTCATGTCTTACTCTAGTAATCTTTGAACCCTGGATGTTCAATTCTGATATATTTCATCTTCAGTTCATCCGAATCAGAAACTCGGATCTAACTCTAGTGATATTTGAACCCGAAATGTTCAATTCTGATATATTTCATCTTTAGTTCATCCGAAAAAGAAACTCTGGTCTAACTCTAGTAATCTTTGAACCCGGAATGTTCAATTCTGATATATTTCATCTTTAGTTCATTCGAATCAAAACTCGGATCTAACTCTAGTGATCTTTAAGCCCGGAATGTTCAATTCTGATATATTTCATCTTCAGTTCATCCGAATCAGAAACTCATGTCTTACTCTAGTGATCTTTGAACCCTAGATGTTCAATTCTGATATATTTCAACTTCAGTTCATCCGAATCAGAAACTCATGTCTTACTCTAGTGATCTTTGACCCCGAAATGTTCAATTATGATATATTTCATCTTTAGTTCATCCGAAAAAGAAACTCTGGTCTAACTCTAATAATCTTTGAACCCGTGATGTTCAATTCTGATATATTTCATCTTTAGTTCATCCGAATCAGAAACTCAGGTCTAACTCTAGTAATCTTTGAACCCGTGATGTTCAATTCTGATATATTTCATCTTCAGTTCATCCGAATCAGAAACTCATGTCTTACTCTAGTGATCTTTGAACCCTGATGTTCAATTCTAATATTTCATCTTCAGTTCATCCCGATCGAGAAACTCATGTCTAACTCTAGTAATCTTTGAACCCGTGATGTTCAATTCTGATATATTTCATCTTTAGTTCATCCGAAAAAGAAAATCAAGTCTAACTCTAGTAATCTTTGAACCCGGGATATTCAATTCTGATATATTTCATCTTCAGTTCATCCGAATCAGAAACTCCGGTCTAACTCTAGAAATCTTTGAACCCGTGATGTTCAATTCTGATATATTTCATCTCCTCCAGTTCATCCGAATCAGAAACTCAGGTCTAACTCTAGTAATCTTTGAACCCGTGATGTTCAATTCTGATATATTTCATCTTCAGTTCATCCGAATCAGAAACTCAGGTCTAACTCTAGTAATCTTTGAACCCGAATGTTCAATTCTGATATATTTCATCATCAGTTCATCTGAATCAGAAACCCAGGTCTAACTCTAGTGATCTTTGAACCCGGGATGTTCAATTCTGATATATTTCATCTTCAGTTCATCCGAATCAAAAACTCAGTTATAACTCTAGTAATCTTTGAACCTGTGATGTTCAATTATGATATATTTCGTCATCAGTTCATCCGAAATAGAAACTCAAGTCTAACTCTAGTAATCTTTGAACCTGTGATGTTCAATTCTGATATATTTCATCTTCAGTTCATCCGAATCAGAAACTCAGGTCTAACTCTATTGATATTTGAACCCGAAATGTTCAATTATGATATATTTCATCTTCATTTCATCCGAAAAAGAAACTCAGGTCTAACTCTAATAATCTTTGAACCCGTGATGTTCAATTCTTGATATATTTCATCTTTAGTTCATCCGAATCGAAACTCTGGATCTAACTCTAGTGATCTTTGAACCCGTGATGTTCAATTCTGATATATTTCATCTTCAGTTCATCCGAATCAGAAACTCAGGTCTAACTCTAGTGATCTTTGAACCCGTGATGTTCAATTCTGATATATTTCATCTTCAGTTCATCCGAATCAGAAACTCAGGTCGTACTCTAGTAATCTTTGAATCCGGGATGTTCAATTTTGATATATTTCATCTTCAGTTCATCCGAATCAGAAACTCAGGTCTAACTCTAGTAATCTTTGAACCCGAGATGTTCAATTCTGATATATTTCATCTTCAGTTCATCCGAATCGAAAACTCATGTCTAACTCTAGTAATCTTTGAACCTGTGATGTTCAATTATGATATATTTCATCTTCAGTTCATCCGAATCGAGAAAACTCAGGTCCAACTCTAGTAATCTTTGAACCCGTGATGTTCAATTCTGATATATTTCATCTTTAGTTCATCCGAATCAGAAACTCAGGTCTAACTCTAGTAATCTTTGAACCCGGAATGTTCAATTATGATATATTTCATCTTCAGTTCATCCGAATCAGAAACTCATGTCTTACTCTAGTTGTCTTTGAACCCTGGATGTTCAATTCTGATATATTTCATCTTCAGTTCATCCGAATCAGAAACTCATGTCTAACTCTAGTAATCTTTGAACCTGTGATGTTCAATTCTGATATATTTCATCTTCAGTTCATCCGAAAGAGAAAATCAGGTGTAACTCTAGTAATCTTTGAACCAGTGATGTTCAATTATGATATATTTCGTCTCCAGTTCATCCGAATCAGAAACTCATTTCCAACTCTGGTAATCTAGGAACATATAATGTTCAATTCTGATATATTTCGTCTTCAGTTCATCCGAATCAGAAACTTAGGTCTAACTCTAGTAATCTTTAAACCTGTGATGTTCAATTCAGATATATTTCGTCTTCAATTGATGCGAATCAGAAACTCAGGTCTAACTCTAGTAATCTTTGAACCCGTGATGTTCAATTATGATATATTTCATCTTCAGTTCATCCGAATCAGAAACTTAGGTCTAACTCTAGTAATCTTTGAACCTGTGATGTTCAATTCTGATATATTTCATCTTCAATTCATCCGAATCAGAAACTCATGTCTAACTCTAGTGATCTTTGAACCCTGGATGTTCAATTCTGATATATTTCATCTTCAGTTCATCCGAATCAGAAACTCATGTCGTACTCTAGTAATCTTTGAACCCGGGATGTTCAATTATGATATATTTCATCTTCAGTTCATCCGAATCAGAAACTCGGGTCTAACTCTAGTAATCTTTGAACCCGTGATGTTCAATTCTGATATATTTCATCTTCAGTTCATCCGAATCAGAAACTCATGTCTAACTCTAGTGATCTTTGAACCCTGGATGTTCAATTCTGATATATTTCATCTTCAGTTCATCCGAATCAGAAACTCATGTCTTACTCTAGTGATCTTTGAACCCGGGATGTTCAATTCTGATATATTTCATCTTTAGTTCATCCGAAAAAGAAACTCAGGTCTAACTCTAGTAATCTTTGAACCTGAGATATTCAATTATGATATATTTCATCTTTAGTTCATCCGAATCAAAAACTCGGATCTAACTCTAGTGATCTTTGAACCCGGGATGTTCAATTCTGATATATTTCATCTTCAGTTCATCCGAATCAGAAACTCATGTCTAACTCTAGTGATCTTTGAACCCTGGATGTTCAATTCTGATATATTTCAACTTCAGTTCATCCGAAAAAGAAACTCTGGTCCAACTCTAGTGATCTTTGAACCCGGAATGTTCAATTCTGATATATTTCATCTTTAGTTCATCCGAAAAAGAAACTCTGGTCTAACTCTAATAATCTTTGAACCCGGAATGTTCAATTCTGATATATTTCATCTTTAGTTCATCCGAATCAAAAACTCGGATCTAACTCTAGTGATCTTTGAACCCTGGATGTTCAATTCTATATTTTCATCTTCAGTTCATCTGAATCATAAACTCATGTCTTACTCTAGTGATCTTTGAACCCTGGATGTTCAATTCTGATATATTTCAACTTCAGTTCATCCGAATCAGAAACTCATGTCTAACTCTAGTAATCTTTGAACCCGGAATGTTCAATTATGATATATTTCATCTTTAGTTCATCCGAAAGAAACTCTGTCTAACTCTAATAATCTTTGAACCCGAATGTTCAATTCGATATATTTCATCTTTAGTTCATCCGAATCAAAAACTCGGATCTAACTCTAGTGATCTTTAAACCCTTGATGTTCAATTCTGATATATTTCATCTTCAGTTCATCTGAATCAGAAACTCATGTCTTACTCTAGTGATCTTTGAACCCTGGATGTTCAATTATGATATATTTCATCTTCAGTTCATCCGAATCAGAAACTCATGTCTTACTCTAGTGATCTTTGAACCCGAGATGTTCAATTATGATATATTTCATCTTCAGTTCATCCGAAAAAGAAACACAAGTCTAACTCTAGTGATCTTTGAACCCTGAATGTTCAATTATTATATATTTCATCTTCAGTTCATCCGAAAAAGAAACACAAGTCTAACTCTAGTGATCATTGAACCCTGAATGTTCAATTCTGATATATTTCATCTTTAGTTCATCCGAATCAGAAACTCTGGTCTAACTCTGGTAATATTTGAACCCGTGATGTTCAATTCTGATATATTTCATCTCCAGTTCATCTGACTCAGAAACTAAGGACCAACTCTAGTAATCTTTGAACCCAGAATGTTCAATTATGATATATTTCATCTTCAAATCATCCGAATTAGAAACTCATGTCTCACTCTAGTGATCTTTGAACCCTGGATGTTCAATTCTTATATATTTCATCTTCAGTTCATCTGAATCAGAAACTCGGGTCGTACTCTAGTGATCTTTAAAACCCTGGATGTTCAATTATGATATATTTCATCTTTAGTTCATCCGAATCAGAAACCTAGGTCTAACTCTAGTAATCTTTGAACCCGGGATGTTCAATTCTGATATATTTCATCTTTAGTTCATCCGAATCAGAAACTCAGGTCTAACTCTAGTAATCTTTGAACCCGGGATGTTCAATTCTGATATATTTCATCTTCAGTTCATCCGAATCAGAAACTCATGTCTTACTCTAGTGATCTTTGAACCCTGGATGTTCAATTCTGATATATTTCATCTTCAGTTCATCCGAATCAGAAACTCATGTCTTACTCTAGTAATCTTTGAACCCGGAATGTTCAATTCTGATATATTTCATCTTTAGTTCATCCGAAAAAGAAACTCTGGTCTAACTCTAGTAATCTTTGAACCCGGAATGTTCAATTCTGATATATTTCATCTTTAGTTCATCCGAATCAAAAACTCGGATCTAACTCTAGTGATATTTGAACCCGAAATGTTCAATTCTGATATATTTCATCTTCAGTTCATCCGAATCGAAAACATGTCTCTAACTCTAGTGATCTTTGAACCTGTGATGTTCAATTATGATATATTTCATCTTCAGTTCAACCGAATCAGAAACTCATGTCTAACTCTAGTAATCTTTGAACCTGAGATATTCAATTCTGATATATTTCATCTTCAGTTCATCCGAAAAATAAACTCAGGTCTAACTCTAGTAATCTTTGAACCCGGGATGTTCAATTATGATATATTTCATCTTCAGTTCATCCGAAAAAGAAAACTCATGTCTAGCTCTAGTAATCTTTGAACCCGTGATGTTCAATTCTGATATATTTCATCTTTAGATCATCCGAATCGAAAACTCAAGTCTAACTCTAGTATCTTTGAACCCGATGTTCAATTTGATATATTTCATCTTCAGATCATCCGAATCGAAACTCATGTCTAACTCTAGTGATCTTTGAACCCAATGATGTTCAATTATGATATATTTCATCTTCAGATCATCCGAATCGAGAAACTCATGTCTAACTCTAGTAATCTTTGAACCCGGAATTTTCAATTATGATATATTTCATCTTCAGTTCATCCGAATCAGAAACTCAGGTCTAACTCTAGTAATCTTTGAACCCGTGATGTTCAATTATGATATATTTCATCTTCAGTTCATCCGAATCAGAAACTCATGTCTAACTCTAGTAATCTTTGAACCCGTGATGTTCAATTCTGATATATTTCATCTTCAGTTCATCCGAATCAGAAACTCATGTCTAACTCTAGTAATCTTTGAACCCGGATGTTCAATTATATATTTTCATCTTCAGTTCATCCGAATCGAAACTCATGTCTAACTCTAGTAATGTTTGAACCCGTGATGTTCAATTCTGATATATTTCATCTTTAGTTCATCCGAAAGAGAAACTCATGTCTAACTCTAGTAATCTTTGAACCCGTGATGTTCAATTCTGATATATTTCATCTTCAGTTCATCCGAATCAGAAACTCATGTCTAACTCTAGTAATCTTTGAACCCGTGATGTTCAATTCTGATATATTTCATCCTCAGTTCATCCGAATCAAAAACTCATGTCTAACTCTAGTGATCTTTGAACCCGTGATGTTCAATTCTGATATATTTCATCTTTAGTTCATCCGAAAAAGAAACTCAGGTCTAACTCTAGTAATCTTTGAACCCGTGATGTTCAATTCTGATATATTTCATCTTCAGTTCATCCGAATCAAAACTCGGGTCTAACTCTAGTAATCTTTGAACCCGGGATGTTCAATTCTGATATATTTCATCTTCAGTTCATCCGAATCAGAAACTCAGGTCTTACTCTAGTAATCTTTGAACCCGGGATGTTCAATTCTGATATATTTCTTCTTCAGTTCATCTGAATCAGAAACTCGGGTCTAACTCTAGTAATCTTTGAACCCGGGATGTTCAATTCTGATATATTTCATGTTCAGTTCATCCGAACGAGAAACTCGGGTCTAACTCTAGTAATCTTTGAACCCGGGATGTTCAATTCTGATATATTTCATCTTCAGTTCATCCGAATCAAAAACTCGGATCTAAATCTAGTAATCTTTGAACCCGGGATGTTCAATTCTGATATATTTCATCTTCAGTTCATCCGAATCAGAAACTCAGGTCTAACTCTAGTGATCTTTGAACCCTGGATGTTCAATTCTTCGATATATTTCATCTTCAGTTCATCCGAATCGAGAAACTCATGTCTAACTCTAGTGATCTTTGACCCCTTAATGTTCAATTCTGATATATTTCATCTTTAGTTCATCCGAAAAAAAACTCATGTCTAACTCTAGTAATATTTGAACCCGGGATGTTCAATTCTGATATATTTCATCTTTAGTTCATCCGAATCAAAAACTCGGGTCTAACTCTAGTAATCTTTGAACCCGGGATGTTCAATTCTGATATATTTCATCTTCAAATCATCCGAATCAGAAACTCATGTCTCACTCTAGTGATCTTTGAACCCTGGATGTTCAATTCTGATATATTTCATCTTCAGTTCATCCGAATCAGAAACTCATGTCTTACTCTAGTGATCTTTGAACCCGAAATGTTCAATTATGATATATTTCATCTTTAGTTCATCCGAAAAAGAAACTCAGGTCCAACTCTAGTAATCTTTGAACCCGTGATGTTCAATTCTGATATATTTCATCTTTAGTTCATCCGAATCATAAACTCAGGTCTAACTCTAGTGATCTTTGAACCCGTGATGTTCAATTCTGATATATTTCATCTTCAGTTCATCCGAATCAGAAAATCAGGTCTAACTCTAGTGATCTTTGAACCCTGGATGTTCAATTCTGATATATTTCATCTTCAGTTCATCCGAATCAGAATATGAGGTCTAACTCTAGTGATCTTTGAACCCGGGATGTTCAATTCTGATATATTTCATCTTCAGTTCATCCGAAAAAGAAACTCAGGTCTAACTCTAATAATCTTTGAACCTGTAATGTTCAATTCTGATATATTTCATCTTCAGTTCATCCGAATCAGAAACTCAGATCTAACTCTAGTAATCTTTGAACCCGGAATGTTCAATTCTGATATATTTCATCTTCAGTTCATCCGAATCAGAAACTCATGTCTAACTCTAGTGATCTTTGAACCCTGGATGTTCAATTTTGATATATTTCATCTTCAGTTCATCCGAATCAGAAACACAGGTTTAACTCTAGTAATCTTTGAACCCGTGATGTTCAATTCTGATATATTTCATCTTCAGTTCATCCGAATGAGAAACTCAGGTCCAACTCTAGTAATCTTTGAACCCGTGATGTTCAATTCTGATATATTTCATCTTTAGTTCATCCGAATCAATATATGAGGTCTAACTCTAGTGATCTTTGAACCCGGGATGTTCAATTCTGATATATTTCATCTTTAGTTCATCCGGATCAGAAACTCAGGTCCAACTCTAGTAATCTTTGAACCCGTGATGTTCAATTCTGATATATTTCATCTTCAGTTCATCCGAATCGAGAAACTCATGTCTAACTCTAGTAATCTTTGAACCCGGATGTTCAATTCGATATATTTCATCTTCAGATCATCCGAATCGAAACTCATGTCTTAACTCTAGTAATCTTTGAACCCGTGATGTTCAATTATTTCATCTTTATATATTTCATCTTCAGTTCATCCGAAAAGAAACTCAGTCTAACTCTAGTAATCTTTGAACCCGAATGTTCAATTCTGATATATTTCATCTTCAGTTCATCCGAATCGAAACTCATGTCTTACTCTAGTAATCTTTGAACCCGTGATGTTCAATTCGATATATTTCGTCTCCAGTTCATCCGAATCGAAACTCATGTCTAACTCTAGTAATCTTTGAACCCGTGATGTTCAATTCTGATATATTTCATCTTCAGTTCATCCAAAAAGAAACTCAGGTCTAACTCTAGTAATCTTTGAACCCGTGAATGTTCAATTTCGATATATTTCATCTTCAGATTCATCCGAATCGAAACTCATGTCTAACTCTAGTAATCTTTGAACCCGTGATGTTCAATTCTGATATATTTCATCTTCAGTTCATCCGAATCAGAAACTCATGTCTTACTCTAGTAATCTTTGAACCCGGAATGTTCAATTATGATATATTTCATCTTTAGTTCATCCGAAAAAGAAACTCAGGTCCAACTCTAATAATCTTTGAACCCGGAATGTTCAATTCTGATATATTTCATCTTTAGTTCATTCTAATCAAAAACTCGGATCTAACTCTAGTAATCTTTGAACCCGGGATGTTCAATTCTGATATATTTCATCTTCAGTTCATCCGAATCGAAACTCATGTCTAACTCTAGTAATCTTTGAACCCTGATGTTCAATTCTGATATATTTCAACTTCAGATCATCCGAATCGAAAACTCATGTCTAACTCTAGTGAATCTTTGAACCCGAAATGTTCAATTCTGATATATTTCATCTTTAGTTCATCCGAAAAAGAAACTCTGGTCTAACTCTAATAATCTTTGAAGCTGTGTTGTTCAATTCTGATATATTTCATCTTTAGTTCATCCGAATCAAAAACTCGGATCTAACTCTAGTAATCTTTGAACCCGGAATGTTCAATTCTGATATATTTCATCTTCAGTTCATCCGAATCAGAAACTCATGTCTTACTCTAGTGATCTTTGAACCCTGGATGTTCAATTCTGATATATTTCATCTTCAGTTCATCCGAATCAGAAACTCATGTCTAACTCTAGTGATCTTTGAACCCGTGATGTTCAATTCTGATATATTTCATCTTCAGTTCATCCGAAAAAGAAACTCTGATCTAACTCTAGTAATCTTTGAACCGGGAATGTTCAATTCAGATATATTTCATCTTCAGTTCATCCGAATCAAAACTCGGATCTAACTCTAGTAATCTTTGAACCCGTGATGTTCAATTCGATATATTTCATCTTCAGTTCATCCAAATCGAAACTCATGTCTAACTCTAGTGATCTTTGAACCCGGAATGTTCAATTCTGATATATTTCATCTTCAGTTCATCCGAATCAGAAACTCATGTCTTACTCTAGTGATTTTTGAACCCGGGATGTTCAATTCTGATATATTTCATTTTCAGTTCATCCGAAAAAGAAACTCAGGTCTAACTCTAGTAATCTTTGAACCCGTGATGTTCAATTCTGATATATTTCATCTTTAGTTCATCCGAATCGAAAACTCATGTCTAACTCTAGTAATCTATGAACCCGTGATGTTCAATTTGTATATATTTCGTCTCCAGTCCATCCAAATCAGAAACTCATGTCTAACTCTGGTAATCCTTGAACCTGTGATGTTCAATTCTGACATATTTCATCTTCAGTTCATCCGAAACTCGAGAAACTCATGTCTTTACTCTAGTAATCTTTGAACCCTGGATGTTCAATTCTTTGATATATTTCAACTTCAGATCATCCGAATCGAAAACTCATGTCTAACTCTAGTAATCTTTGAACCGGGATGTTCAATTCTGATATATTTCATCTTTAGTTCATCCGAAAAATAAACTCAGGTCCAACTCTAGTAATCTTTGAACCCGTGATGTTCAATTCTGATATATTTCATCTTTAGTTCATCCGAATCAGAAACTCAGGTCTAACTCTAGTAATCTTTGAACCCGTGATGTTCAATTCTGATATATTTCATCTTCAGTTCATCCGAATCAAAAACTCAGGTCGTACTCTAGTAATCTTTGAACCCGGGATGTTCAATTCTCGATATATTTCAACTTCAGATTCATCCGAATCAGAAACTCATGTCTTACTCTAGTAATCTTTGAACCCGAAATGTTCAATTCGATATATTTCATCTTTAGTTCATCCGAAAAAAAACTCATGTCCAACTCTAATAATCTTTGAACCCGTGATGTTCAATTTCGATATATTTCATCTTTAGTTCATCCGAATCAGAAACTCGGGTCTAACTCTAGTAATCTTTGAACCCGTGATGTTCAATTCTGATATATTTCATCTTCAGTTCATCCGAATCAGAAACTCAGGTCTTACTCTAGTGATCTTTGAACCCGGGATGTTCAATTCTGATATATTTCATCTTCAGTTCATCCGAAAAAGAAACTCATGTCTAACTCTAGTAATCTTTGAACCCGGGATGTTCAATTCTGATATATTTCATCTTCAGTTCATCCGAAAAAGAAACTCAGGTCTAACTCTAGTAATCTTTGAACCCGGGATGTTCAATTCTGATATATTTCATCTTTAGTTCATCCGAATCAGAAACTCGGGTCTTACTCTAGTAATCTTTGAACCCGGGATGTTCAATTCTGATATATTTCATCTTCAGTTCATCCGAATCAGAAACTCAGGTCTTACTCTAGTAATCTTTGAACCCGTGATGTTCAATTCTGATATATTTCATCTTCAGTTCATCCGAATCAGAAACTCAGGTCGTACTCTAGTAATCTTTGAACCCGTGATGTTCAATTCTGATATATTTCATCTTCAGTTCATCCGAAAAAGAAACTCAGGTCTAACTCTAGTAATCTTTGAACCCGGGATGTTCAATTCTGATATATTTCATCTTCAGTTCATCCGAATCAGAAACTCATGTCTTACTCTAGTAATCTTTGAACCCTGGATGTTCAATTCTGATATATTTCATCTTCTAACTTCATCCGAATCAGAAACTCATGTCTTAACTAGTAATCTTTGAACCCGATGTTCAATTCTGATATATTTCATCTTTAGTTCATCCGAAAAGAAACTCAGGTCTAACTCTAGTAATCTTTGAACCTGGGATATTCAATTCAGATATATTTCATCTTTAGTTCATCCGAATCAGAAACTCAGGTCCAACTCTAGTAATCTTTGAACCCGAGATGTTCAATTCTGATATATTTCATCTTCAGTTCATCCGAATCAGAAACTCATGTCTTACTCTAGTGATCTTTGAACCCGTGATGTTCAATTCTGATATATTTCATCTTCAGTTCATCCGAAAAAGAAACTCATGTCTAACTCTAGTAATCTTTGAACCCGGAATGTTCAATTCTGATATATTTCATCTTTAGTTCATCCGAAAAAGAAACTCAGTCTAACTCTAGTAATCTTTGAACCCTAATGTTCAATTCGATATATTTCATCTTCAGTTCATCCGAATCGAAAACTCATGTCTAACTCTAGTGATCTTTGAACCTGGGATGTTCAATTCTTATATATTTCATCTTCAAGTCATCCGAATCAGAAACTCAGGTCTTACTCTAGTAATCTTTGAACCTGGGATGTTCAAATTCTAATATATTTCATCTTCAATCAGAAACTCAGGTCTAACTCTAGTAATCTTTGAACCCGGGATGTTCAATTCTGATATATTTCATCTTCAATTCATCCGAATCAGAAACTTAGGTCTAACTCTAGTAATCTTTAAACCTGTGATGTTCAATTCTGATATATTTCATCTTCAGTTCATCCGAATCAGAAACTCATGTCTTACTCTAGTAATCTTTGAACCCGTGATGTTCAATTATGATATATTTCATCTTCAGATCATCCGAAAAGAAACTCGGTCTAACTCTAGTAATCTTTGAACCCGATGTTCAATTCTGATATATTTCATCTTCAGTTCATCCGAATCGAAACTCAGGTCTAACTCTAGTGATCTTTGAACCCTGGATGTTCAATTATGATATATTTCATCTTCAGATCATCCGAATCGAAAACTCATGTCTTACTCTAGTAATCTTTGAACCCGAAATGTTCAATTCTCGATATATTTCATCTTTAGTTCATCCGAAAAAGAAACTCATGTCTAACTCTAATAATCTTTGAACCCGGGATGTTCAATTATGATATATTTCATCTTTAGTTCATCCGAATCAAAAACTCGGATCTAACTCTAGTAATCTTTGAACCCGGGATGTTCAATTCTGATATATTTCATCTTCAGTTCATCCGAATCAGAAACTCATGTCTTACTCTAGTGATCTTTGAACCCGGGATGTTCAATTCTGATATATTTCATCTTCAGTTCATCCGAATCAGAAACTCATGTCAATCTTTAGTAATCTTTGAACCCGGAATGTTCAATTTTGATATATTTCATCTTTAGTTCATCCGAAAAAGAAACTCAGTCCAACTCTAATAATCTTTGAACCTAGTTCAATTCTCGATATATTTCATCTTCAGTTCATCCGAATAAGAAACTCGGGTCTAACTCTAGTAATCTTTGAACCCGTGATGTTCAATTCTGATATATTTCATCTTCAGTTCATCCGAATCAGAAACTCAGGTCGTACTCTAGTGATCTTTGAACCCGGGATGTTCAATTCTGATATATTTCATCTTCAGTTCATCCGAATCAGAAACTCAGGTCTTACTCTAGTAATCTTTGAACCCGTGATGTTCAATTCTGATATATTTCATCTTTAGTTCATCCGAATCAGAAACTCAGGTCCAACTCTAATAATCTTTGAACCCGAATGTTCAATTTCGATATATTTCATCTTTAGTTCATCCGAATCAAAACTCGGATCTAACTCTAGTAATCTTTGAACCCTGGATGTTCAATTCTGATATATTTCATCTTCAGTTCATCCGAGAAGGAAACTCAGGTCTTACTCTAGTGATCTTTGAACCCTGGATGTTCAATTCTGATATATTTCATCTTCAGTTCATCCGAATCAGAAACTCATGTCTTACTCTAGTAATCTTTGAACCCGATGTTCAATTCGATATATTTCATCTTTAGATCATCCGAAAAGAAACTAAGGTCCAACTCTAGTAATCTTTGAACCCGTGATGTTCAATTCTGATATATTTCATCTTTAGTTCATCCGAATCAGAAACTCAGGTCTAACTCTAGTAATCTTTGAACCCGTGATGTTCAATTATGATATATTTCATCTTCAGTTCATCCGAATCAGAAACTCAAGTCTAACTCTAGTGATCTTTGAACCTTGATGTTCAATTCATATATTTCATCTTCAGTTCATCCGAATCGAAAACTCATGTCTTAACTCTAGTAATCTTTGAACCCTGATGTTCAATTTCGATATATTTCATCTTCAGTTCATCCGAATCAGAAACTCAGGTCTAACTCTGGTAATCTTCGAACCTGTGATGTTCAATTCGATATATTTCATCTTTAGTTCATCCGAATCGAGAAACTCATGTCTAACTCTAGTAATCTTTGAACCCGTGATGTTTCAATTCTGATATATTTCATCTTTAGTTCATCCGAATCGAGAAACTCATGTCTAACTCTAGTAATCTTTGAACCCGGATGTTCAATTCTGATATATTTCATCTTTCAGTTCATCCGAATCGAAAACTCATGTCTAACTCTAGTAATCTTTGAACCCGTGATGTTCAATTCTGATATATTTCATCTTCAGTTCATCCGAATCGAAACTCATGTCTTAACTCTAGTGATCTTTGAACCCGTGATGTTCAATTATGATATATTTCATCTTCAGTTCATCCGAAAAAGAATCTCATGTCTAACTCTAGTGATCTTTGAACCCGAAATGTTCAATTCTGATATATTTCATCTTCAGATCATCCGAATATGAAACTCATGTCTTACTCTAGTGATCTTTGAACCCTGGATGTTCAATTCTGATATATTTCATCTTTAGTTCATCTGAATCAGAAACTCATGTCTTACTCTAGTGATTTTTGTACCCGGGATGTTCAATTCTGATATATTTCATCTTCAGTTCATCCGAAAAAGAAACTCATGTCTAACTCTAGTGATCTTTGAACCCGGAATGTTCAATTCTGATATATTTCATCTTCAGTTCATCCGAATCAGAAACTCATGTCTTACTCTAGTGATCTTTGAACCCCGGATGTTCAATTCTGATATATTTCAACTTCAGTTCATCCGAATCAAACTCATGTCTTACTCTAGTGATCTTTGAACCCGAAATGTTCAATTCTGATATATTTCATCTTTAGTTCATCCGAAAAAGAAACTCTGGTCCAACTCTAATAATCTTTGAACCCGGAATGTTCAATTCTGATATATTTCATCTTTAGTTCATCCGAATCAAAAACTCGGATCTAACTCTAGTATATTTGAACCCGGAATGTTCAATTCTGATATATTTCATCTTCAGTTCATCTGAATCAGAAACTCATGTCTTACTCTAGTGATCTTTGAACCCTGGATGTTCAATTATGATATATTTCAACTTCAGTTCATCCGAATCAGAAACTCATGTCTTACTCTAGTGATCTTTGACCCCGAATGTTCAATTCTGATATATTTCATCTTTAGTTCATCCGAAAAGAAACTCGGTCCAACTCTAATAATCTTTGAACCCGAATGTTCAATTCTCGATATATTTCATCTTTAGTTCATTCGAATCAAAAAACTCAATGATCTAACTCTAGTAATATTTGAACCCGAATGTTCAATTCGATATATTTCATCTTCAGTTCATCCGAATCAAAACTCATGTCTTACTCTAGTGATCTTTGAACCCTGGATGTTCAATTCTGATATATTTCATCTTCAGTTCATCCTGAATCGAGAAACTCATGTCTAACTCTAGTAATCTTTGAACTCGGGATGTTCAATTCTGATATATTTCATCTCTCCAGTTCATCCGGAAGAGAAACTAAGGTCCAACTCTAATAATCTTTGAACCCGAAATGTTCAATTCTGATATATTTCATCTTTAGTTCATCCGAAAAAGAAACTCTGGTCTAACTCTAATAATCTTTTAACCCGGAATGTTCAATTCTGATATATTTCATCTTCAGTTCATCCGAATCAGAAACTCATGTCTTACTCAAGTGATCTTTGAACCATGGGTATTCAATTTTGATATATTTCATCTTCAGTTCATCCGAATCAGAAATTCATGTCTTACTCTAGTGATCTTTGAACCCGGGATGTTCAATTATTATATATTTCATCTTTAGTTCATCCGAAAAAGAAACTCATGTCTAACTCTAGTAATCTTTGAACCCAGAATGTTCAATTATGATATATTTCATCTTCAGATCATCCGAATCAGAAACTCATGTCTTACTCTAGTGATCTTTGAACCCGGGATGTTCAATTCTGATATATTTCATCTTCAGTTCATCCGAATCAGAAACTCATGTCTTACTCTAGTGATCTTTGAACCCGGGATGTTCAATTATGATATATTTCATCTTCAGTTCATCCGAAAAAGAAACACAAGTCTAACTCTAGTGATCTTTGAACCCTGAATGTTCAATTATTATATATTTCATCTTCAGTTCATCCGAATCAGAAACTCATGTCTTACTCTAGTGATCTTTGACCCCGGAATGTTCAATTATGATATATTTCATCTTCAGTTCATCCGAATCGAAACTCATGTCTAACTCTAGTAATCTTTGAACCCTTTGAACATGTTCAATTCTGATATATTTCATCTTCAGTTCATCCGAATCGAGAAACTCATGTCTAACTCTAGTAATCTTTGAACCCGGATGTTCAATTCGATATATTTCATCTTTAGTTCATCCGAAAAGAAACTCGGTCTAACTCTAGTAATCTTTGAACCCGAATGTTCAATTCTCGATATATTTCATCTTCAGTTCATCCGAATCAAAACTCATGTCTTACTCTAGTGATCTTTAAGCTCGGAATGTTCAATTCTGATATATTTCATCTTCAGTTCATCTGAATCAGAAACTCATGTCTTACTCTAGTGATCTTTGAACCCTGGATGTTCAATTCTGATATATTTCATCTTCAGTTCATCCGAATCAGAAACTCATGTCTTACTCTAGTGATCTTTGAACCCTGGATGTTCAATTCTGATATATTTCATCTTTAGTTCATCCGAAAAAGAAACTCTGGTCCAACTCTAATAATCTTTGAACCCGGAATGTTCAATTCTGATATATTTCATCTTTAGTTCATTCGATTCAAAACTCGGATCTAACTCTAGCGATATTTGAACCCGGAATGTTCAATTCTGATATATTTCATCTTCAGTTCATCCGAATCAGAAACTCATGTCTTACTCTAGTGATCTTTGAACCCTGGATGTTCAATTCTGATATATTTCAACTTCAGTTCATCCGAATCAGAAACTCATGTCTTACTCTAGTAATCTTTGAACCCGGGATGTTCAATTCTCGATATATTTCATCTTTAGTTCATCCGAAAAGAAACTCGTCCCAACTCTAATAATCTTTGAACCCGAATGTTCAATTCTGATATATTTCATCTTTAGTTCATCCGAATCAGAAACTCATGTCTAACTCTAGTGATCTTTGAACCCGTGAATGTTCAATTTGATATATTTCATCTTCAGTTCATCCGAATCAGAAACTCATGTCTAACTCTAGTGATCTTTGAACCCGGGATGTTCAATTCTGATATATTTCATCTTCAGTTCATCCGAAAAAGAAAATCAGGTCTAACTCTAGTGATCTTTGAACCCGGGATGTTCAATTCCGATATATTTCATCTTCAGTTCATCCGAATCAGAAACTCAGGTCCAACTCTAGTAATCTTTGAACCCGTGATGTTCAATTCTGATATATTTCATCTTTAGTTCATCCGAAAAAGAAACTCAGGTCTAACTCTAGTAATCTTTGAACCTGTGATGTTCAATTCTGATATATTTCATCTTTAGTTCATCCGAATCAGAAACTCATGTCTTACTCTAGTGATCTTTGAACCCGGGATGTTCAATTCTGATATATTTCATCTTCAGTTCATCCGAATCAGAAACTCATGTCTTACTCTAGTGATCTTTGACCCCGAAATGTTCAATTCTGATATATTTCATCTTTAGTTCATCCGAAAAGAAACTCGGTCTAACTCTAATAATCTTTGAACCCGTGATGTTCAATTTGATATATTTCATCTTTAGTTCATCGAATCAAAACTCATGATCTAACTCTAGTGATCTTTGAACCCGTGAATGTTCAATTCTGATATATTTCATCTTCAGATCATCCGAATCGAAAACTCATGTCTTACTCTAGTGATCTTTGAACCCGTGGATGTTCAATTCTGATATATTTCAACTTCAGATCATCCGAATCGAGAAACTCATGTCTAACTCTAGTGATCTTTGAACCCGTGATGTTCAATTCTATATTATATTTCATCTTCAGTTCATCTGAAAGAGAAACTAAGGTCCAACTCTAATAATCTTTGAACCCAGAATGTTCAATTCTGATATATTTCATCTTTAGTTCATTCGAATCAAAAACTCGGATCTAACTCTAGTGATATTTGAACCTTAATGTTCAATTTCGATATATTTCATCTTCATTTCATCCGAATCGAAACTCATGTCTTACTCTAGTGATCTTTGAACCCGATGTTCAATTCTCGATATATTTCAACTTCAGTTCATCCGAATCGAAACTCATGTCTAACTCTAGTGATCTTTGAACCCGTGATGTTTCAATTCTGATATATTTCATCTTTAGTTCATCCGAAAAGAAACTCGGTCCAACTCTAATAATCTTTGAACCCGTGAATGTTCAATTCTGATATATTTCATCTTTAGTTCATCCGAATCGAAAAACTCGGATCTAACTCTAGTAATCTTTGAACCCGTGATGTTCAATTCGATATATTTCATCTTCAGTTCATCCGAATCGAAAACTCATGTCTTAACTCTAGTGATCTTTGAACCCGGAATGTTCAATTCTGATATATTTCATCTTCAGTTCATCCGAATCAGAAACTCATGTCTTACTCTAGTGATCTTTGAACCCGTGATGTTCAATTATTATATATTTCATCTTCAGTTCATCCGAAAAAGAAACTCATGTCTAACTCTAGTGATCTTTGAACCCGGAATGTTCAATTCCGATATATTTCATCTTCAATTCATCCGAATCAGAAACTCATGTATTACTCTAGTGATCTTTGAACCCTGGATGTTCAATTCTGATATATTTCATCTTCAGTTCATCCGAATCAGAAACTCATGTCTTACTCTAGTGATCTTTGAACCCGGGATGTTCAATTATGATATATTTCATTTTCAGTTCATCCTAAAAAGAAACTCAGGTCTAACTCTAGTGATCTTTAAGCCCGGAATGTTCAATTCTGATATATTTCATCTTCAGTTCATCTGAATCAGAAACTCATGTCTTACTCTAGTGATCTTTGAACCCTGGATGTTCAATTCTGATATATTTCAACTTCAGTTCATCCGAATCAGAAACTCATGTCTTACTCTAGTGATCTTTGACCCCGAAATGTTCAATTCTGATATATTTCATCTTTAGTTCATCCGAAAAAGAAACTCTGGTCCAACTCTAATAATCTTTGAACCCGGAATGTTCAATTCTGATATATTTCATCTTTAGTTCATTCGAATCAAAAACTCGGATCTAACTCTAGTGATATTTGAACCCGGAATGTTCAATTCTGATATATTTCATCTTCAGTTCATCCGAATCAGAAACTCATGTCTTACTCTAGTGATCTTTGAACCCTGGATGTTCAATTCTGATATATTTCAACTTCAGTTCATCCGAATCAGAAACTCATGTCTTACTCTAGTGATCTTTGACCCCGAAATGTTCAATTCTGATATATTTCATCTTTAGTTCATCCGAAAAAGAAACTCTGGTCCAACTCTAATAATCTTTGAACCCGGAATGTTCAATTCTGATATATTTCATCTTTAGTTCATCCGAATCAAAAACTCGGATCTAACTCTAGTGATCTTTGAACCCGGATGTTCAATTCTGATATATTTCATCTTCAGTTCATCCGAATCAGAAACTCATGTCTTACTCTAGTGATCTTTGAACCCTGGATGTTCAATTCTGATATATTTCATCTTCAGTTCATCCGAATCAGAAACTCATGTCTTACTCTAGTGATCTTTGAACCCGGGATGTTCAATTCTGATATATTTCATCTCTCCAGTTCATCCGGAAGAGAAACTAAGGTCCAACTCTAATAATCTTTGAACCCGGAATGTTCAATTCTGATATATTTCATCTTTAGTTCATCCGAATCAAAAACTCGGATCTAACTCTACTGATATTTGAACCCGGAATGTTCAATTCTGATATATTTCATCTTCAGTTCATCCGAATCAGAAACTCATGTCTTACTCAAGTGATCTTTGAACCATGGATATTCAATTCTGATATATTTCATCTTCAGTTCATCCGAATCAGAAACTCATGTCTTACTCTAGTGATCTTTGAACCCGTGATGTTCAATTATTATATATTTCATCTTCAGTTCATCCGAAAAAGAAACTCAGGTCTAACTCTAGTGATCTTTGAACCCTGGATGTTCAATTCCGATATATTTCATCTTCAATTCATCCGAATCAGAAATTCATGTCTAACTCTAGTAATCTTTGAACCCGGGATGTTCAATTCTGATATATTTCATCTTCAGTTCATCCAAATCAGAAACTCATGTCTTACTCTAGTGATCTTTGAACCCGGGATGTTCAATTCTGATATATTTCATCTTCAGTTCATCCGAAAAAAAACTCAGGCCTAACTCTAGTAATCTTTGAACCCGGGATGTTCAATTCTGATATATTTCATCTTTAGTTCATCCAATCGAAACTCATGTCTAACTCTAGTGATCTTTGAACCCCGGATGTTCATGTTCAATTTCGATATATTTCATCTTCAGTTCATCCGAAATCGAAAACTCATGTCTTACTCTAGTGATCTTTGAACCCGGATGTTCAATTCTCGATATATTTCATCTTCAGATCATCCGAATCGAAACTCATGTCTTACTCTAGTAATCTTTGAACCCGGATGTTCAATTCTGATATATTTCATCTTTAGTTCATCCGAAAAGAAACTAAGGTCCAACTCTAATAATCTTTGAACCCGGAATGTTCAATTCTGATATATTTCATCTTTAGTTCATTCGAATCAAAAACTCGGATCTAACTCTAGTGATATTTGAACCCGGAATGTTCAATTCTGATATATTTCATCTTCAGTTCATCCGAATCAGAAACTCATGTCTTACTCTAGTGATCTTTGAACCCTGGATGTTCAATTCTCGATATATTTCACCTTCAGATCATCCGAATCGAAACTCATGTCCTAACTCTAGTGATCTTTGAACCCGGATGTTCAATTCTGATATATTTCATCTTTAGTTCATCCGAAAAGAAACTCGGTCCAACTCTAATAATCTTTGAACCAGGAATGTTCAATTATGATATATTTCATCTTTAGTTCATTCGAATCAAAACTCGGATCTAACTCTAGCGATATTTGAACCCTGGATGTTCAATTCTGATATATTTCATCTTCAGTTCATCCGAATCAGAAACTCATGTCTTACTCTAGTGATCTTTGAACCCTGGATGTTCAATTCTGATATATTTCAACAATCAGAAACTCATGTCTTACTCTAGTGATCTTTGAACCCGGGATGTTCAATTCTGATATATTTCATCTCTCCAGTTCATCCGGAAGAGAAACTCAGGTCCAACTCTAATAATCTTTGAACCCTGGATGTTCAATTCTGATATATTTCATCTTTAGTTCATCCGAATCAGAAACTCATGTCTAACTCTAGTGATATTTGAACCCTGAATGTTCAATTCTGATATATTTCATCTTCAGTTCATCCGAATCAGAAACTCATGTCTTACTCTAGTGATCTTTGAACCCGGGATGTTCAATTCTGATATATTTCATCTTCAGTTCATCCGAAAAAGAAACTCTGATCTAACTCTAGTGATCTTTCTTTGAACCTGGATGTTCAATTCTCGATATATTTGATCTTCAGATCATCCGAAAAAGAAACTCATGTCTTACTCTAGTAATCTTTGAACCCGAGATGTTCAATTCTGATATATTTCATCTTCAGTTCATCCGAAAAAAAACTCATGTCTAACTCTAGTGATCTTTGAACCTGTAATGTTCAATTATGATATATTTCATCTTCAGTTCATCCGAATCAGAAACTCATGTCTAACTCTAGTGATCTTTGAACCCTGGATGTTCAATTCTGATATATTTCAACTTCAGATCATCCGAATCGAAACTCATGTCTTAACTCTAGTGATCTTTGACCCCGAAATGTTCAATTCTGATATATTTCATCTTTAGTTCATCCGAAAAAGAAACTCTGGTCCAACTCTAATAATCTTTGAACCCGGAATGTTCAATTCTGATATATTTCATCTTTAGTTCATCCGAATCAAAAACTCATGTCTAACTCTAGTGATCTTTGAACCCCTGAATGTTCAATTCTGATATATTTCATCTTCAGATTCATCCGAATCGAAACTCATGTCTTACTCTAGTGATCTTTGAACCCGGATGTTCAATTCGATATATTTCAACTTCAGATCATCCGAATCAGAAACTCATGTCTTACTCTAGTGATCTTTGACCCCGAAATGTTCAATTATGATATATTTCATCTTTAGTTCATCCGAAAAAGAAACTCAGGTCTAACTCTAATAATCTTTGAACCCGGAATGTTCAATTCCGATATATTTCATCTTTAGTTCATCCGAATCAAAAACTCTAACTCTAGTCTAACTCTAGTAATCTTTGAACCCGAATGTTCAATTTCGATATATTTCATCTTCAGATCATCCGAATCAGAAACTCATGTCTTACTCTAGTGATCTTTGAACCCTGATGTTCAATTCTTCGATATATTTCATCTTCAGATCATCCGAATCAAACTCATGTCTTACTCTAGTGATCTTTGAACCCGGATGTTCAATTTGATATATTTCATCTTCAGATCATCCGAATCAGAAACTCATGTCTAACTCTAGTAATCTTTGAACCCGTGATGTTCAATTCTGATATATTTCATCTTTAGTTCATCCGAAAAAGAAACTCTGGTCCAACTCTAGTAATCTTTGAACCCGGAATGTTCAATTCTGATATATTTCATCTTCAGTTCATCCGAATCAGAAACTCATGTCTAACTCTAGTGATCTTTGAACCCGGAATGTTCAATTCTGATATATTTCATCTTCAGTTCATCCGAATCAGAAACTCATGTCTTACTCTAGTGATCTTTGAACCCGGGATGTTCAATTCTGATATATTTCATCTTCAGTTCATCAGTATCAAAAACTCAATCTTTGAACCCGGGATGTTCAATTCTGATATATTTCATCTTCAGTTCATCCGGATCTAAAACTCAGGTCGTACTCTAGTAATCTTTGAACTCGGGATGTTCAATTCTGATATATTTCATCTTCAGTTCATCCAATCAAAAAAACTCGGATCTAACTCTAGTAATATTTGAACCCGAATGTTCAATTCGATATATTTCATCTTCAGTTCATCCGAATCAAACTCATGTCTTAACTCTAGTGATCTTTGAACCCCGGATGTTCAATTTGATATATTTCATCTTCAGTTCATCCGAATCAGAAACTCATGTCTTACTCTAGTGATCTTTGAACCCGAAATGTTCAATTCTAATATATTTCATCTTTAGTTCATCCGGAAGAGAAACTCAGGTCCAACTCTAATAATCTTTGAACCCGGAATGTTCAATTCTGATATATTTCATCTTTAGTTCATCCGAAAAAGAAACTCTGGTCTAAATCTAATAATCTTTGAACCCGGAATGTTCAATTCTGATATATTTCATCTTCAGTTCATCCGAATCAGAAACTCATGTCTTACTCTAGTGATCTTTGAACCATGGATGTTCAATTCTGATATATTTCATCTTCAGTTCATCCGAATCAGAAACTCATGTCTTACTCTAGTGATCTTTGAACCCGGGATGTTCAATTATTATATATTTCATCTTCAGTTCATCCGAAAAAGAAACTCAGGTCTAACTCTAGTGATCTTTGAACCCGGAATGTTCAATTCCGATATATTTCATCTTCAATTCATCCGAATCAGAAATTCATGTCTTACTCTAGTGATCTTTGAACCCTGGATGTTCAATTCTGATATATTTCATCTTCAGTTCATCCGAATCAGAAACTCATGTCTTACTCTAGTGATTTTTGAACCCGGGATGTTCAATTCTGATATATTTCATTTTCAGTTCATCCTAAAAATAAATTCAGGTCTAACTCTAGTGATCTTTAAGCCCGGAATGTTCAATTCTGATATATTTCATCTTCAGTTCATCCGAATCAGAAACTCATGTCTTACTCTAGTGATCTTTGAACCCTGGATGTTCAATTCTGATATATTTCAACTTCAGTTCATCCGAATCAGAAACTCATGTCTTACTCTAGTGATCTTTGACCCCGAAATGTTCAATTATGATATATTTCATCTTTAGTTCATCCGAAAAAGAAACTCTGGTCCAACTCTAATAATCTTTGAACCCGGAATGTTCAATTCTGATATATTTCATCTTTAGTTCATCCGAAAAAGAAACTCAGGTCTAACTCTAGTGATATTTGAACCCGAAATGTTCAATTATGATATATTTCATCTTCAGTTCATCCGAATCAGAAACTCATGTCTTACTCTAGTGATCTTTGAACCCTGGATGTTCAATTCTGATATATTTCAACTTCAGTTCATCCGAATCAGAAACTCATGTCTTACTCTAGTGATCTTTGAACCCGGATATTCAATTCTGATATATTTCATCTTTAGTTCATCCGAAAAGAAAACTCAGGTCCAACTCTAATAATCTTTGAACCCGAATGTTCAATTCGATATATTTCATCTTTAGTTCATTCGAATCAAAACTCGGATCTAACTCTAGTAATCTTTGAACCCGAATGTTCAATTTCGATATATTTCATCTTCAGTTCATCCGAATCAAAACTCATGTCTTACTCTAGTGATCTTTGAACCCTGGATGTTCAATTTCGATATATTTCACCTTCAGTTCATCCTCAATCGAAACTCATGTCCTAACTCTAGTGATCTTTGAACCCGGATGTTCAATTCTGATATATTTCATCTCCAGTTCATCCGGAAGAGAAACTAAGGTCCAACTCTAGTAATCTTTGAACCCGGAATGTTCAATTATGATATATTTCATCTTTAGTTCATCCGAATCAGAAACTCATGTCTTACTCTAGTTGTCTTTGAACCCTGGATGTTCAATTCTGATATATTTCATCTTCAGTTCATCTGAATCAGAAATTCATGTCTTACTCTAGTGATCTTTGAACCCGGGATGTTCAATTATTATATATTTCATCTTCAGTTCATCCGAAAAAGAAACTCATGTCTTACTCTAGTGATCTTTGAACCCGTGATGTTCAATTATTATATATTTCATCTTCAGTTCATCCGAAAAAGAAACTCAGGTCTCACTCTAGTGATCTTTGAACCCGGAATGTTCAATTCCGATATATTTCATCTTCAATTCATCCGAAAAAGAAACTCTGGTCCAACTCTAATAATCTTTGAACCCGGAATGTTCAATTCTGATATATTTCATCTTTAATTCATTCGAATCAAAAACTCGGATCTAACTCTAGTGATATTTGAACACGGAATGTTCAATTCTGATATATTTCATCTTCAGTTCATCCGAATCAGAAACTCATGTCTTACTCTAGTGATCTTTGAACCCTGGATGTTCAATTCGATATATTTCAACTTCAGATCATCCGAATCGAAACTCATGTCTTACTCTAGTGATCTTTGAACCCCGAAATGTTCAATTCTCGATATATTTCATCTTTAGTTCATCCGAAAAAGAAACTCCTGGTCCAACTCTAATAATCTTTGAACCCTAATGTTCAATTCTGATATATTTCATCTTTAGTTCATTCGAATCAAAACTCGGATCTAACTCTAGTGATATTTGAACCCGGAATGTTCAATTCTGATATATTTCATCTTCAGTTCATCCGAATCATAAACTCATGTCTTACTCTAGTGATCTTTGAACCCTGGATGTTCAATTCTGATATATTTCACCTTCAGTTCGTCTGAATCAGAAACTCATGTCCTACTCTAGTGATCTTTGAACCCGGGATGTTCAATTATGATATATTTCATCTCTCCAGTTCATCCGGAAGAGAAACTAAGGTCCAACTCTAATAATCTTTGAACCCGGAATGTTCAATTCTGATATATTTCATCTTTAGTTCATTCGATTCAAAACTAGGATCTAACTCTAGTGATATTTGAACCCGGAATGTTCAATTCTGATATATTTCATCTTCATTTCATCCGAATCAGAAACTCATGTCTTACTCTAGTGATCTTTGAACCCTGGATGTTCAATTCTGATATATTTCAACTTTAGTTCATCCGAATCAGAAACTCATGTCTTACTCTAGTGATCTTTGACCCCGAAATGTTCAATTCTGATATATTTCATCTTTAGTTCATCCGAAAAAGAAACTCTGGTCCAACTCTAATAATCTTTGAACCCGGAATGTTCAATTCTGATATATTTCATCTTCAGTTCATCCGAATCAGAAACTCATGTCTTACTCAAGTGATCTTTGAACCATGGGTATTCAATTTTGATATATTTCATCTTCAGTTCATCCGAATCAGAAATTCATGTCTTACTCTAGTGATCTTTGAACCCGGGATGTTAAATTATTATATATTTCATCTTCAGTTCATCCT